>BSBK01006574.1:0-570000 GCA_027943335.1 Chamaecyparis obtusa
AAATAGTCAGAAAAACATGTCATTCTAACTACCCATAGTCTTTGTGGCTCTAATTGTATTTATCACAAGTTCACATAGGTATAGGTTCATAAATATTTTGGAAATGTCGTATTAGAGCATAAAGAGTGTCAACAAAGTATAAAGATTATAAAAAAATAGAGACAATAAATTGTCTCATCATTTGCCTCCTACTAAACATAATGCTTGTCCTCAAGCATTACATCTCTTGGTTGTTGTTCTAAAATCACTGATAGTTGTCTTTCCCTTCTTCCCACTCTTGAAAGTGTAATAGAATCCTCTTGTTCTTGCCAAGGAATCTCCATGGTTCTCTTCCAGCAACTGATCCAAATCTGGTGGCATTGATGTCATATAGCAGCCATAGGAGTGTAGGTGGTTGGAAAGACAAAGGCATCCATAATTCTCTTCTGATTTGATGCCCCAACTGCAATATTTAGTTTCTTTGTTCACAGCTGCTTCAAAGTTGATTGGGATGTGTGCCTCTATTTTCTTGAAGGCCTCTGGTAACCTATTCCACTGACCTCTTACCCCTGCAAGAGATCTTTGAGCTGAAAAATTAGGCAATCCCTGATACTCTCTGTAACCTTGTCTCTCAATGCAAAAAAAATTTCTCTGATTTTGAGTTTCTATTTTCCATAAGTTAAATTGAGCCAATCTCGCAAGAGGACATCAGGCTTGTGTGATTCAGCCCTCAAGGGTAAGGGTTCAGATTTCTCTAAGTCTCTGTAATTTTTTAGCTGCCTATCATAATTCCCTTCATTATGCATCCATGACATTAGAGCTCTCAAATGAATATCCCCAATGTAGAGCAAGGATTCCATTTCGTTTCATGGGGAATGATAAAGTTATGTAAATAGAGCTCACATAGTAAATTTTTTTTCCATGGAGGGAGAGTTTGGTATATTCCATAGAATTCCTAGGCTGACTTAAATTCACAATCTATACCCTTCATAGTCATCATAAGCTGAAACAAGAGGAATTGTTCTTTCAAACAAATGGCATACACCTTGGGTGGTGGTCTATAGGCTATGACTTGATCTGCTAACTTAAGAGCTTGGTCCATTTGTTGTTTCTATTTCTTTAGCTGCTCTTTAAGAGCTTCAATTTCCTCTTCCTTGTCATTTATCTCTTTTTGTAATCTTTTTTTTTCTTGTTTCCACCAAATCTTCTTGAAAACAAATTGATTGTATAAATTAAAGAGTATAGACTGTATTGTAGGTGGGCCAAATTTCTTGTTGCCTGGGCTTTCTTTTTCTTTTCTTTGAAGCTTTATGAAAATATTTAGTGAACCATGTTGATCTATAGGGGATGACAGACATATTGGAGTACACAAGGTTATGTAGAGGAGTCATCTGAACATCCTCGGGAATGCCCTCTTGTGCCACATTAAGGATTTTCTCAGATATACCCTGACCACATGTGGTATGTTATCACCAAGTTCTTGCAAATTTTGGGATTCTTCCATATTTGTGGGAGTAGAAGACACTTTTTTCTGTTTGGGGAGAATCATCAGGAATGTACTCAACAGAAGGTTCTGGGGTAGGTTTTGATGTTGGAACATTTAGATTTCTAGTGGAAGGTGGAGCTACCTGCCCTCGCATGCGAGGAATTCTTCGCACTGTTGTTTCCTCAACCACTTTAGTTTTATTTTGATGAGACCTTTTTGGATTTTGTGTTGCAGGAATAGACGCTACAGGATTAGATGCTATAGGAATGGATGCTGTAGGACTCGACCATTTCTTTTATTTCTTTGAACTGCAAGATTTTGAATTTCACTTTCTAGGTTAAGGGTTTCTTTTTCAACTTTCTATTTTCCCTTCTTTATGGAAGAAGTAGGAATATTGCTTTTAGGAGTGCACTCAGAAGACTTATTTTCTTGGACTACCTCTAGCTCTTTTTCTTTTTAGGTATTTCAACAGCAGGCTCAGAGGACTCTACTTTATTTCCTAGGGGTTCCTCAATAGGATTGACCTAGGGTTGCAGAGTATTAAGTTGAACAAATTATGTCCATGCCAAGGGTGAGACATCCTAAGGGATCTTTCAACTATCAATTTTTTTAGGGCATGGTGGCTTATAGAATTTTCATTCTCCTTCTGTGTCTCCTCAGCACTAAACGTTCAACATATTATACAGAAAATTAGGGATATTAACTTGAAGATTATGCCTATGCAACTGAGCAATTTGAAATGATGGGCATGCAAGTTTGAGAATCTCCCTTCACAAGTTAAATACCTGATAATGCGTGTCTCCAATTTTGGAAAGGGTGGAGGAAGAGATAGTCTCTTGCATCCCTTCTTGGTAATTTCAAGAGGAGGATCAACTGGCTGGGAGAATTGAGCTTGAGATGACTTGGTGTCATGCTCATTAGGATAGTGCTCTCCAGTGGCTGGCAACCTAGTGACCTCTACAATTCTTTCCTTAGTGGAAAAAACTATTAATCCCCAAAAAAATTCTTGCCCCTCCTTGAAAGTGCTCATAAATTATGCTGCTACTTCCTCATTAAACTTAGATAGTTGAAGAAAATACCCTAACTAGCCACATGCGTTAAATCTCTGGACTGCTTTGACATCTATCAATAAAATACTATGGTGCACTGGTGTGTGCCTCTGAAAATGTCCTCCCATTTGTTTCCAAAACCTAGCCTTCAATTTATGCTCACCAATTTGACTCTTAACCTTTCAGTCTCTTGTGCTCTGTAAATACCTTCTTTCCTTCTTGGAATTCAAATGCATTTCTTGAAAATACCAACTCCTCTCTGTTTAATTCCTTTGCTATGTTAACATGAACAATAATAATGAAGTTTTAATCAAAGGACATCACAACCTTAAGTGCGAGTTACCACACAACTAAATTATGGTCCTTTGAGGTCATGTCAACTTTAGGAAATCAGAATTTTTAGTACGACAAACATATGGGAATAAGGAAATTAATGGATCAAGGCCTAAGTACAACATTGAAGTGACAAGGATGTGACTAGGATGACTTAGCAATGACACTTGAAATTTATTACACTTCCCCTGCCCCCTACCAAACTGTTACAAGTGTCCTCACTTGTTACTTTTTAGCATGAGAATGGAAAATTGGCGTAACACCTAAATTATACATATAGTGTAGTACTAGATATAATTAATAAAATATTTGTGCTAAAAGTGAGTAAGGAGTGAGAAAGTTGTACCTGGCATGTGTTTACCGTACCTGTGAATAAAAAGGTGGTGAGCATGTAATGAGTTTGGCGGCCACATGTGATTGCTAACATGTCTTTATTGAAAACATTGAAAATAGAAATTATGGGTGATGTGGGTTGTGAATGGGTGGAAGAAAGAGAAATGCGATGAGTTGGAGGGAAGAAGAGAGAAAATTGAATGAATAATTGTACCTCATATTAAATGAAGTTTTATTATGGGTATTTCCAAAGGCATGTTATGTTGCAACTAAAGGAAGAAGGCTTTCACCTTCCGCCGCAGGAAGTGTTACCTGTGGTACTGCTGAAGTGTTTGTACTGAACTATTGTAGGAAGTTTTCTTTTGTTTGGGGCTTGTGATAGAGGTGCAAGTAGTGTCCATTGACAAGTAGTTTGAATTGGACTGGATCTAATGTAGTCAACCAAACTGCTCCATTGTTATAGAAATGTTCAATTTCATATGGTCCTAGCCATCTAGTCTACAGCTTTCCCAGAATCTCCTTGAATCTGGAATCATATAGTAAAGCCCAATCACCCACTTCAAATTGCTTATTCTCGATATGTGAGTCATGCCACCTCTTCCATTGGTGTTGGATTAGCTCCGTTTGCTCCAATGCAGATTTACACATCTAATCTAATGAATTAAGGTGGAGAAGGTGTTCAGTTTGTGTTGCAGGAAGATTGATATTTAATTCCAAAGCTATGCACAATGTTGTGAGTTCAAATTTTATTGGTAACATTGCTGCCTTCCCATAGACTAATTAAAATGGTGTGAATCATGTTGTTATTTTCTAGGTTGTACGATAGGCTTTGACTGCTTCAGTTAATTGGCTGCTCCAATCCCTATGATGCAATAGTACTGTCTTTGTTAATATCGCCCCAATTTCTTTGTTTGTGACTTCTGCCCGTCTATTCACCTGTGAATGGTAAGGGTTGGACTTCCTATGCCTGATGTTTTATTCCTTCATTAATTCATTGATCAGATTTGAAGTGAACTATGCTCCTTGGTTTGTTACCAATTCTCTTGGCACGCCATAACGAGTGAAAATATCCTCATACAAGAATTTTGCTACTTTTTGATCTCTAGCATGCTACATGGCTTTCACTTCCACCCACTTGGTCAGATAATCCATGCATACCAGGATATATGATTTTCCATTTGAAGGAGGATCTATGGGACCTATAAAGTCCATGCCCCATTTGTCAAATGGCATTACCACCACTTGTGGATTGAGGGGTATTTCATCTGATTTGGTTGGATGACCCATCCTCTAACATTTATCACATTTCTTTGTATAGCTGACTGCATCCTTGTGAAGTGTTGGCTAGTAGTAACATGTTGTTAAGATTTTTAGAGCTGTTCTCTTTGCTGCAAAGTGACCTCCACATGGCTCATCATGAAAAGCTTGTAGTATATCATATATTTCATCTTCTCTCACAGACCTTCTCATGATTTGGTTTGGGCCAGTATAAAATAAATTATTGTCAATCCATGAGAATTGGAAACTTTTCTCTACTAGCATTCTTTTTTCCTTTTGAGAGAAATGTAGGGGCATTTTGCTGGTTGCAAGATAATTGGATATGTTAGCATACTAGGGGTTTTTGACTACAATCTAGAACAAGTGCTCATCTGGAAATGTATCTTCAACTAGAGTAGTGTCTGCATCAACATTTTAGAGTCTAGACAAATAATCAGCCACTACATTTTCCTTCCTTGGCTTATCATAATTGTTATGTCAAATTTCTACAATAGTAGAAGCCATCTTGCTAACCTACCTGTGATAGCAAGTTTGTTCATGAGATATTTAATTTCTAAGTGATCAGTGTGAAAAAAGATGGGATAGCCTATGACATAATGGCATAATTTGTTCGATGTATAAACTACAGCCAGTAGTTCCTTTTCAGTAATTGTGTAGTTTAATTTTGGTCCATGGAGGCTTTTACTGATATAGTAAATTGCAATCTCAAGGCTAGTTGGCTTTTGTCCTAGCACAACACCTTTGTCATAATCTGATGCATCTGTATGGATGTGAAATGGAATAGACCAATCAAGTCCTTTTAGGGCTGGTGTAGTTGTTAGGAGTGATTTGAGTTGCAGGATGGACTCATCACATGCTTGTGTCCATATAAATTCAGCCTCTTTGGTAAGCAGTGTATATAGAGGACTAGCTATTTGACTGAAATTTTGAATAAAGCACCTATAGTATCCAACATGTCCTAAGAAAGATCTTACATCTTTTAGTTTGGTAGGTGTGGGTAACATGATAATTACCTCAATCTTTTCTAGGTCTACTTGGATTCCTGTTGTTGAGATGAAATGGCCAAGTACTACACCTTCTTGCATCATCATAAAGCATTTGTCACTGTTGGGGAAAGATTGTGTTCCTTGCATCTGATCAACACTTTTTCAAGATTCTACAGAGCCTCTTCAAATGTCACCCCAAATGCTATAAAATCATCCATGTATATCTCCATGCAATCATGTGAAATGTCAACAAAAATACTAATTATATCTCTTTGAAATGTTGTTGGAGCATTACAGAACCCAAATGGTAGAACATAATATGCATAAGTCCCCCATGGACATGTGAATGTAGTCTTTTTGTAGTCCTCTAGAGCAATGCTAATATGATCGTATCCACTATATCCATCAAGAAAGGAAAAATACTTTTTACTAGCTAAAGTATCAAGTACTTGATCAATGAATGGTAAGGGAAAATGATCTTTTTTTGTAGCTTTGTTTAACTCCCTGTAATCTAAATAGATTATCCATTTACCCCCCTTTTTGGGCACTATAACCAAAGGTGACACCCATTTACTATTAGATATAGGATATATAAAGCTAGCATCTAACAACTTTTGTAATTCTATTTTGACTATCTCTCTTAATGCTAGGTTAATCCTCCTCTAAGGTTGGTGGAGTGGTAGACTTCCCTCATTGATATATATCCTATGAGTATAGAGTGTGGGGCTTAGTCCCTTCATATCCCCATAATCCCATGCAAAGGCCTTTTCATGCATTTGTAGAAGTTTAGTTAATTGCTCCATCTGCTATGAAGGAAGCTTATTATTTACATGGAGATTGTGACCCTTGGAAAGCTCAACAATAGTTGTAAGGTCAAACATAGATACTTCAGAGATAGGACTTATATCTACTTCACAAGGTATTAGCTGATGGATAATATTGGGTTCTAAAGGCAAAAAATAGTGCTCAAGATGGTCCTCATATGTAGTTAACTCCAACACAGAACTCACATATATATCTTTGATCACAACATAGTCATTATTAAGAATGCTCCTGATTACTTCATCTTCCTCCTGCAACTTTAGAAAGGATTACCTATGTAACATTTCTTCCATCCAAGATTTTTGAGACAAGATTCTTTGATTGCTTTTCCATAAATAGGAACATCCTCGATGGCTTGAAATAGGGGAATCTAGACATGCCTGTTCTTTAGTTGGTCAAGGATATCAAATGACCGATCCTCTTTTGGTGTAGGTTTGTCAGGGCTAAGCCTCTGAGGAAAAGGAGGTGTTACTGATGTTTGATCATTAGTTGAATTGGAAACATTAGCTGGAGCAACTATAGTTGTAAAAGCATTCTCTGGGAGTGGTACTGATGTTGTAGGAAGGTCTGGCACTTCAGTGATAAGTGGTGGTTCAGGTTAAGGCAAAGTAGTACCCGATCTTAGGTGTATATCGGCTATGTTTAGAGCATAAGGGTACTGCTGAGCATCAATAGCATACATTTTCTATTGTTGTTGTTGGCTATTGGGATTTGGTTGTGGTTGAGAAGGTAATTGTGTCTGATTTTGAAGAACTGTATTTGCAGGTGGTGGCATAATTGCAAGTGTATTCATTGGAGGTGGCAAGGATGGATATCTAGGATTCTGGTTAAGCCATGGTTGAGGTCCTCTCCACTGATTAGTAGGCAGCCAATTTCCTGGTGGTGATTGCCATTGGTTTGGCCACTGGGGTTTTTGTTTTTGAAACCATTGGTTCTCTTGATTATTGGGCCAAGAATTATTCTAGGTAGGTTGAGTATACTGAGGAGGGCTTTGAATGTTCTTATTTTTCCACTAACTATTATAAGGATTTGAAATTTGTAGTGGGTCTTAAGGCATACCTTGTCTTGTAGCCCATGGTCGATGTTGAGAAACAAAGAACACTTGTTCATCCTCTCCTTCTATCTTTAAGTACTTAGTTGGAAGATGTTGATTCTCCAGGTTCGTCACCAGCTTGCACTGACAATCCTTCTTTTTCTTGCAGCAATGGGGACAACATTCAACTAGTTGTGCCTTTGTGTCTGCATGCTTCTTCTTGATAGTCATCATGTCTAGATGTGTAGAAACATCATTAATGATGTCTTTCTTGAAGTCTGATAGTAGGTTTGAGATCTCTATCTTGGAAATGTTGAAGCCACTTCCTTTTGCCAGTGTTGGACAAAATCCTCTTCCCTTCTTTACTATTGCTCTGGAATAGTTCAAACAAATCTTTTTCAGATCATCCCAGGAAGATTGAGATATATCTCCTCCAACCATGAGGTCTAATGCTTCTAGGTAGTTATCATTCACTCCTCTTAGAAAAATTAGCTTCTGTGAATCCTTCTACAATGCATGTTGAGGATTCTTCTGCAAGTTGTATAAGAAACATGATATGTAGTCCTCCAGTGTCTCATCCTCTTTCTGTGACATACGAAAGATGTCATCTCCTTTTGAATCACCACCTTTGTAGTATTCCTTATACTTCCTTAGAATAAAATCTCTCATTCCATCCCAATCAGTTACTGCATTTTCTCCTAAGCCCATGAACTATTTGAGAGATGACTCCTTCAGTGTTGCTGGGAATAGCTTAAGTTTATGACTATCAATGTTATAGTCAAAACTTTGACACAAAATGTCAAATTCGAACAAAAAGGTGTCAGGATCCTCTGTAATAAGGCCATAGAATTTTGGTAGGGATAAAGCAGGTATCTTCTTGAGGTTGGGGTTGTTGATAAGACTTGGAATAGGAAATGGAAAGGTAGGAGCTGCCATTATTGGAGGTGTTGGATATTGGAACTGTGGTTGGGAAGTATTATTAACCAAAAGGTTTTGGTCAACAGGTGGTCCTGGATTGGAATTATTAAGGAAACTAGCTAATATCTCTGCAAAAGGGTGAAGGTCAAATGGGTCATGAGGATCTTCTTCTATTAAAGATGATGCAACAAATTAAGGACTTGCATCAAGAAATGGTAACTCAAGTTCTTCACACTCTTCTTTCAGTTTAACAGGTTCTTTTGGTAGAAATCTTTTATGAAAATCTCGCCTTCTTCGATGCATGCAAGTGAGTTGATGCACTTGTGAATCAAGCTCACAAATACTCTTTATTAACTAAAAATAGGAAACTAATCTAAAAAATAAATGACTCATTAAGGTTCCTAGTTTGACACCATCCCCGACAATGGTGAAAAAAATGAACAGTTTCACAATAGGTAGTGATAATCATGCCATTGTCTCTCTTAAGAATAATGTATTCATACTAAGGATTACTTTTCCCACCATGAAATGCATTTAGATTTCCAACCTAGGGACGTAGACTTGAAATGGGACAACATAGTTTGTGCACTAAGTTCCTCAAGGAGTCATACTACCTATGCTGCAAGAAGATAAAGTGCATGAAAGAAATTTATGCTATTGCTGCAAGAAAGTAAACACACTTAACTACTTAATGAAAGGACTATAGAAAGCTTGTAAACTTATCCTAAACCTGTTTAACAACTCAAAGCGTCAACTATGCCTATCTTTGCAAGTGCTGCAGGAACATTCATAGTAGCAATGCTGCAGGAGTAAAATAGTAACTTCTATTTGAAAGCACATAAATATAAAGGAATTAAATCTAATCTATCCTAATCTAATCCACCTCCCAAGTGGCCCTCCTTGGTTGGCTTCTGCTAACTACCAACATAGAAAATACTTCAAAATCACTCTTTCATTATATATTCAGAAACTGATTACATAGTGGTTGAACAGTACATCAAGAACATAAAAGAGTAACTCTATTATATTGAACATGACATTCTGATATATTTTCTCATTGCTAACTAAACCAATCAAATCCCTTTATATAAAGGATTTATGCTTATTAAAAGCATGAAAGTAAAGTCTAACTGAAACTCACCATAGAAAGAGGAAGTATAACATTGATGATATTTTACAATAAATGCGGATAACAGAATAACAACACTAAGGAAATATAGCAGAACTATTTCCTATATTCTCTGGAATGTAATCTCCTTCTCAGTAGCGGCATGATCCTTAGAATCATGCTGGCTCCTTCTGTCATGGCTAGATTCCTAATGCTCCTTCTTTAATGCGGCTGCACCACTCTCAAACTACTCCTCATTCTCCTAGTAGGTTAGTAGCATTGGGTATATATATATGCAAGTCAACATTTCAACTTCTTACCCAAATATTAGAACAAAGATTAAAGTAGCTATATGAAGTATTGCATTATATATATAATAGTCAGCAAAACATGTCATTCTAACTACCCATAGTCTTTGTGGCTCTAATTGTACTTATCACAAGTTCACATAGGTATAGGTTCATAAATGTTTTGGAAATGTCTTATCAGAGCATAAAGAATGTCAACAAAGTATAAAGATTATAACAAAATAGAGACCATAAATTGTCTCATCAACCCTCATACTTGGTAATCATATATGTAGCATAATATATAAAGGTCCAAATTTTTTATTTTGGCTTTGAGGCATTTTCTTGAAGGAAAATCCATACATTGCCTTTCATTTAGAACCGAAAAATATAGTATTAGTCATTTAATTTCTTGTACTTTTCCCTAGTTTATCAAAAGACCTCATGTATCTATATTATTGAATTTATTTATTCCCTTAATAGATTTGGTATCCTTATATGATTTTTTAGATTTGCAATGCCTATTTGTCGACATTTTGACATATGTGTCCATCGACATTTTTGCGTTGCAAATTGTGATGAAAGTGATAACCGTCAGTTTTCCGACACCATTTCTATTGAAAACTTGCAGATGTATACCATCTTTGTTATGAAATTTCTTATGGTGGACCTATCAAAACTTTGACAAGCCATGTAGGTATCCCGTCAGACCTATCTATTGCAATAGCGATGAGTGGGCAATAATTCTCTGACAGGAAAACCCATCGGAGATATAGCATGCCTGTCGCAATTACCTATCAAAAAGAAGTACTTTCTGACATTATACCTATTGGAATAGTGATAGATCTGCACCAAGTGTTTGAAAGATAGACCCGTCGGTGCTATAACATTCTCATCACACAAATATGTCGAAAAGGAGATATATCTAACATTGGACCTGTTCGAAGAGCGACGGTAATGCAGTGAGTCTTTGACAGGTAAACCCATTGGAGGTATAGCATTCCTATCACAATTATCTATCGAAAAGTAGTTGTCTCTGTCATTATATCTATCAGCCAAGTGACGGGTGGTAGTAAACATTCGACGGGAAACTCCGTCGGATGTATAGCACCACTGTCGAAAGAGTTTTCTTTAGTGTCGAAAAAGTGATGAATATGCACATTAAGGATAAGAAAGCTCAAGAAACCATCATAGGTTGTCTATTTGTTCAGTCTATATTATTGACATAATGTTTTACCTTTCATTAGCTCAACAAATTCAGGGGTTTGAAAGAATTTAATAGAATATTTTCATGATAACGTATATTATTTAAGTTGACATCGCATGAATTTATCTATTTCATGCACTTGTAGACTACAAGGATGATGATAAAGAAGCATCTCCTCCCATGGCCTACATTAGTCAAGCCACAGGAGGGGATGCTTCTTTATGGCCATCCTCATAGTATACAAGTGTGCAACGTATATAAATTCCTTCAACGTCAAACTAAAATAATATATGTTATACATGAAAATATTCTATTAAATTCTTTCAAATCTCTAAATTTGATGAGCTAATGAAAGGTAAAATGTTTTGTCAATAATATAGACCAAAGAAAGAGACCAACTATGATGGTCTCTTGAGATTTTTTATCTTTAGTCCTAGCTACTGGGTAAGGCCTGGAAGACTTATACCTGTCGATCGTCGAGAATAATCACCACCTTGCATTTATGTACACTGCACAATATCCAATATAATTGATCCCAGTCTCACAAAAACATGTTACACTTGTCCAGCTCATCAATACTAGAGGCCTGAAGTAATTTTATATGATCACTAGAACATTTCATGCATGGATGAGAAACATTATCCAAAGTTTCTAGATTCTGAGAAGAGGTATGAGTGGAGGCCAAAGAAGGGATATTTGTGAAGGTTTTATAGATGTAGGTTACTAAATCATCATCTCTACACTAGTACTCAATCTAGAAACCCTCATATGTAAATAGCCACTCTAGAAAATCTCCACATCTAGCAAATCTCCACAAAAATCCCTTCTAGCCTCCACTGCATATACATCTTCTCAGAATCTAAAAACTCTCCATCATTGATTCCTGTCATTTTTTTAGCATCTCCGTGGACTGAGACCTTAAATTATTGAGCTTCTCTTTGTTTCAAGAATAGTTTAACATTCTCTACTTAACAGGGCCAACCACGTGAAGGTGGAAGCTCATATGCTCTCTCCTAGGAGCCTCTTATGACCCTTTATGATATTTTAAGATCTCTAAGATGTATTCTTAGGGATTGTAAAGGGTTGTAAAGGGTTGTAAAGGGTTGTAAGGGGTCCCAAGACACAAAAATTGAGAAACATAAATGTAGGCATCATGGACAAAAAATTTTAAAACACACAACATAACTGAGTGGTATACCCAGACGATGCAAAGCAACCACTACTCTTTTGGTTCCAAGTCGACACTGCAGGATCCAAAAACCATAGATAATGAATAAATTTAGAGAGCGGAGGAGGGCCATAATGACCAAAATAATATAGGGTCATAATGACCAAAATAATACAAGACCCTGTATTATTTTGGTCATTATGGCCCTCCTTTGCTCTCTAAATTTATTCCTTATCTATGGTTTTTGGATTCTGCAGTGTCAACTCAGAACCAGAAGAGTAGTGGTTGCTTTGCATCATTTGGGTATACCACTCAATTATGTTGTCTCTAAAAAATTGTGACCATGATTCCTACATTTATGTTTCTCAGCTATTGTGATATCTACATTGCAGTCTGTAGTTGTTGCAGCAGCAGAGCCTATCCACAACAAAAAGGAAGACATCTTTCTAGCTCAGGTCTGGATTCTACCCCAATTGTCGAAGGATCTAGGCCCAAGCTAGAAAGATGTCTTCCCATTTTGTTTAAGCCATATTCCTTGATCTTGTCAAACTTCCTTGGTACGGTAGGCCTGCTCTCTGTAGTACTCTTCTTTAATTTGTGTTCGACGATAAGCATCTTATTCTTCTTCCTCATTGCAACCAGAGCTTCCTTTTCATTAGGATTCAACTCCACTTCCCCCATCTCATCATCCTCGTTACCCTCAGCTACCATCCTAAGCTCTTCTTCCCTCTCTAGTTCTTCAAGCCTCTACAAGATATCTGGATCAATAAAGTTTGCAACATTGTGTCCATCCATGATCTTAGGAATATCATCTTCTTTCCACTCTTCATTTGCCAAAATATACTGCTTCTTCAAGCTTGCAGAGTAATCTTATTAATAAAAGAACTCTTGCCAACATTAGGGTACTCGCATATCAAAATAGTTGATGTTATTGGTGCTTGTGCTCAAGGATATCGACTCATTATTTTGAAATGATAAAATCATTTTTATTTCAATTGCAAAGAAAAGGAGCAGGAGAAAAGGAGTGGGTGAAAGCTGATTGAGTGCGAGAGAAGGTATGTGATTTCTTCATCTTTGATTGGTATCTTTGACGGGCAACATCTTTCGAGCCTCTGGCATCATATTTGACCGCAAATTTCAAATGCATTGCATTTTATTTGATCATGAATGCTCTCTAAAATGACCAATCATGTTTTCTATTTGATTCTTTTTGGTGCTTTTTTTTCCATATTTAGTAGATAAAAATCATGGCGGCAGCCACTTAGCCATCTTTTTGATGTTACAGGTATTTTAAAAAGATACAGGCATGTGGATTTATCATTCAGTTGTTTACAATTATTGGTCAAATGCAAATATTTTGTCAAGTTGAAAGGGCAAGATATCAGTTTGGTGTTTTCATTTTATATTAAGAGTTGATTTGGTAAAATCCTCAAAAAACACACTACATGTTCTAAATTGTAAAGAAGTTTAATGTTAAATGTAAGATATATATCTCATCCATAGTAATCAAAAGAAAGGACATGAAACTAAGAAGATTTACCAATCCAAAAATATAAGAGAATAGAAAACATGATTGGTACCTTATGAATTGGTTTTTGAGGTGCACAATCTTCATCAATCTCCTCAAAAGAAGACCCCTCCTCTCAAAAAATACGTTTAACACAAATTTTTTTTTTACAAAATTGAACCAATGGCATGCTTAGAACAAAGAAATAGAATGATAATAATATGCTGAAAATTCTATTCTGTTTAATACATGCAAAAAGACCAGTCCCAACAATTCTTAAACATACTTTATCTGATATGATAATAACATGTTAAATTGATAAAGGTGTTATCTACATTTAATTGCTAATTACTAATTACACAAAAAATAAATTTACAAAACTCAACCAATGGCATGTTCTTCGTGTGGTACAAGGAAGATTTGGCTATCAAATCTTCCTTTGTGAAAGCTAAGCATGAGAGAGGGTATGTGATTTCTTCATCTTTGATTGGTATCTTTGATGGGAAACATGTTTTGAGCCTCTGGCATCATATTTGACCACAAATTTCAAATGCATTGCATTTTATTTGATCATGAATGCTCACTGAAATGACTGCATTCTACAGGAGTCATGCCCTAGCCCATGCTTTATCTCCATTATTTGATGTTATTGGTGCTTGTGCTCAAGGATATCTTCACCTTTTTGAAATGTTTGGATTCATGTTTGTTGATATTACTTATTGAATGCTTTGGAGACTACTGGTTTGACTGTCCATGCGTTACCAGTGACTGAGATTCATTAAAGGATACAAAACCCTTCATTTTGGGTTATTGTGTGTGGATTCAAATGTAGGTTTGATTTGGTTAATATTTAGAAGAGATCAATAAAGTATTTAAAGACAATATTACATGTTTGGAGAGGTTTGAGAGGCACTTATCATGACTGTACCCTCACAAATAGTGGCATAGACTGGTTTTACTAAGTTTTCTTTCTCTACCGTAGGGGTACAGTTAGAGGGTTCATTGACAAAATGATCCTTTGAATGGTTACTATGAATATGAATGATTTGATATAGCATATTTCTCATTTTACTTGAATTTTGGAATAGCTTGTGCAAGGGTGAAAGTACTTTTGATCATTTTGGTCGTGACTATTCCTCTACACAGTCAAGAAATGTATCTGTCTAATGATTATATGTAATGTTGAATGGATTAAATTCTTTATTCTTGGTAGAAGTGAATCCAAGGAATAGTGTTGGTGTTAGGTTTCATTTATTATTGAATTCAATGATTTCCAAGATGTGTTGAGGAGTTTCTCCTTGTTTAAAACTATTCCTGCATAATCTACTCATACAACAGTGAAGTTACAAAACTGAACCAATGACATGTTTACAACAAAGAAATAGAATGATAATAATATGCTAAAAATTCTATTCTGTTTAATACACACCAAAGGACCAGTCCCAAAAATTCTTAAACATACTTTATCTGATATGATGAATTGTTAATAAAGGTCTAATTTTGTAGACTACTAGCACGAAGGAAGATTTGACCTAGCCAAATCTTCCTTGTACCACACAAAAAACTTTGTGATAACTATGTCTACTCCAACCTTAATTGTTTAAGAATTCATCATATCAGATAAAGTATGTTTAAGAATTGTTGGGAGTTCTATTAGACCTTTGTTGTAAACATGCCATTGGTTTTGAAACATTTGGATTCACATTTTTTGATATTACTGGCACGACCATTGTATATTAGACCTCTATTAACAATTCATCATATCAGATAAAGTATGTTTAAGAATTGTTGGGACTAGTCCTTTGGCATACTGGATTTAATTTTATTTTGTATGTGAAATTTGGGGAGTTGCATGAGAAGTTTTAGTGTCTAAACACTCAACTAATCCCTCTAACCGATTAGGAGTGGTTGGGGAAGTTGAGAGGAAAGTTTTCAAAAATTCATATTCACTTATTGAATGCTTTGGAGACTACTAGTTTGACTATCCATGCATTACCAGTGACTGAGATTCATTAAAGGATACAAAACCCTTCATTTTGAGTTATTGTGTGTGGATTCAAATGTAGGTTTGATTTGGTTAATATTTAGAAGAGATCAATAAATTATTTAAAGACAATCTTACATGTTTGGAGAGGTTTGAGAGGCACTTATCATGACTGTACCCTCACAAACAGCAGCATAGACTAGTTTTACTAAGTTTCCTTTCTCTATTTTGAGGTTTCCTTTCTCTTCTGCAGGGGTACAATCAGAGGGTTCATTGAAAAAATGACCCTTTGAATGGTTACTATGAATATGAATGATTTGATATAGCATATTGCTAATTTTACTTGAAGTTTGGAATAGCTTGTGCAAGGGTGAAAGTACTTTTGATCATTTTGGTCGTGACTATTCCTCTACACAGTCAGGAAATGTAACTGTCTAATGATTATATGTAATGTTGAATGGATTGAATGTTTTATTCTTGGTATAAGTGAATGGAAGGAATAGTGTTGGTGTTAGGTTTCATTTATTATTGAATTCAATGGTTTCCAAGATGTGTTGAGGAGTTGCTCCTTGTTTAATGTTAATTGTTCCTGCACAATCCACTCATACGAAAATGAAGTTACAAAACTCAACCAATGACATGTTTACAACAAAGAAATAGAATGATAATAATATGCTGAAAATTATTTTATGTTTAATACATGCCAAAGGACTAGTCCCAACAATTCTTAAACATACTTTATCTGATATGATGAATTCTTAATAAAGGTCTAATTTTGTAGACTACTAGCACGAAGGAAGATTTGACCTAGCCAAATCTTCCTTGTGCCACACAAAAAAAAGTGTGATAACTATGTCTACTCCAACCTTAATTGTTTAAGAATTCATCATATTAGATAAAGTATGTTTAAGAATTGTTGGGAGTTCTATTGGACCTTTGTTGTAAACATGCCATTGGTTTTGAAATGTTTGGATTCACATTTGTTGATATTACTAGCATGTTTAATGACACCATTGTATATTTTTGAGATGCTCTCTGAAATGACCGTATTCTACTAGTGTCATCCCCTAGCCCATGATTTATCTCCATTATTTGATGTTATTGGTTCTTGTGCTCAAGGATATCCATTTTTTTTAAATGTTGACTGTGGTTATCAAATGGATAGCCCGTGAGCTTCTAGCTAGGTGCCATTTGCATTGATAGCTTAGGGCATCAAATGTATTGTATCATTGATATTTGAGACTTTGTTAAAAGGAAATAGGACAAAGAATGATTTTGATTTATTTTCTCTATTTTGATCCCTAAGTGGCTTACAACCCTAGAGAAGTATATGCAGATTTACGGATGTAGTTGTAAGATACATAGCAGTCGATAATTCACAAGAAATCCAATGATGAAGGGTGCTCCCCTTAATGCCACAAACACATAACAGAAATAGAGAAACAACAACAATAATATGCAAGAACAGAAAATTGGCTTCTTATTATCTCCACAAAGGTGGAATTACAAACTTTCAGAATTACAATATGCAAAGCCACATGGGCATTCCCTTACAATATTCTTTAGGACAAAGCCTCGAATCAATACCCAGATCTACTACCCAGAACTATTTTGAACTGCCTAAGACAATAATACAGCCTTCCTTATATAGGCAACTTTCCACCGCCCGGGAAGGTTCCAGAATTTTAGCCAATAAGGCCGACCAAACTTAGAATTATTTTATTTTATATTTTATTACATCATAGTCGGCTCAAGATAACCTTTGAAACCGGAACATAAATTTTGAAGAAAATTATTTTTCGCCATTTGAGGTGGCCCAACTTCCGAAGACCATAAGTCATCACCAGTTGACCCGATCGGCTATTATAACCCCATTTCGGAAAAGCCACGAAGCGCTTTATAGGCTTGATCTGCGCAAGCCCCCGTCACCCAAATTTTTGACCTCATCCGGGGCCTCTAAAGCCTTCAAAACTGAGTTCAAAGTTTCTGTACCCTGCTGCCAATACCGAAAATCTTCAATATCTTCCAATATACACTTGATCTGGCAATGAAACTTTACTGCCAGACTTATATGACCAACATGAACCTCCAAGAAAGAAATCAGATCATTCTGAGCACATACAAAAATTACCAAAAATAGTAACTTTCCATAAATAGCAGCTCTGCACAAAATAGCCCTTATTGAATACAAAAATAGAAATATTTTTGGGTGATGCAAGATTGCTCTTACACCCAGGATGCTCTTGCATCAGACACCCAAGGTAATTTGAGAAGTGACCCTATCACGATTCAGGTGTGCAGAGGAAAACCAAGACGGTTAACCTCCACCCTTGTTAGCCATGATGAATCTTCAACAGGTCATCCTTTCCACTTGACCAGATATTCTTCATATGTCCTATTCCTTGTGCTTCTGCCAACATGATTGTCCAGTATATCCTCGATCTCCTTAGTGTCTGAACTAGTTGCTGGAATACTCCACTGTGCTGCTGTGATCTCATCTTCAACACCACCTTCATGATACTCTGTCAGATCTAAAATGTTAAACACTGGTGAAATATTTAGCTCGGTAGGAAATTCTACCTCATATGCATTTCCTAAATCATGTTTCTTCAGTATCTTACATGGTCCAAACTTCTTCATTTTCAATTTTTTATATGTACCAACTGGAAACCGCTCCTTTCGCAAATGAACCATGACTTTATCACCAACTTGAAATTCTTTATACCTCCTTTTCTCATCTGCCTTAGCCTTATACTGTGAATTCATCTTGGTAATATACTTCCTCACCTCCCCATGGATGTTCTTTAAGTGTTCTGCAAAATCCTCAGCTTCAGCACTACTTATTTCTCCTTTATCTATCTTCCTCAATTCAGATGCATTTCTTGGACTACTTCCATATACAATCTGGAATGGTGATTTACCAGTGCTCCTGTTGACAGAATTATTGTATGCAAATTCTGCCTGTGGTAAAATCAAATCCCATCCTGTTGGCTTATCTCCAACCAAACATCTCAGCAAATTTCCTAAACTCCTATTCACCACCTCTGTCTATCCATCAGTCTGTGGATGATGTGATGAGCTGAACTTCAAATCTCTCTTTAACTTCTTCCACAATGTACGCCAGAAATATCCAACAAACTTAGTGTCCCGATCTGAAACTATGATCTTTGGCAAACAATGAAGTCTCACTACCTCTCTGAAAAACAATTCTGCTACATGAACAACATCATTAGTCTTCTTACAGGGAATGAAATGTGCCATCTTTGAAAATCTGTCAACCACCACAAAAATTAAATCATGTCCCCGCTGAGTCCTCGATAAACCAAGAATAAAGTCCATACTGATGTCCTCCCAAGGCTTCTCTGGTATAGGTAATGGCTGATACAACCCTGTATTCTACTTCACTCCTTTCACCATTTGACATACTCTGCAACTCTGTACAAACTTCTTCACATCTTGCTGCAATTGTGGCCAATAATAATTCTCACTAACCAAACCAAGGGTTTTGTCACGACCAAAATGTCCAGCCAATCCTCCGCTATGCTTCTCCTTCATGAGATTCTCCCTCATAGAACTTCGTGGAATGCACAACTGACTCCCTCTGAATAGCATATCATCCTGGATGATGAAATCCAACCATTTTGTCCTGTCTAGAGTAACAGGTTCTGTACAAGCTTTCCAAGCTTCACCAAAATCAGGATCTTTTGGATACAAATTATTGAGTTCCTTGAACCCAACCACTTCAATCTGCATTTCTGTCAGCAATAGTTTCCTTCTGCTAAGAGCATCTGCAACCCTATTAGACTTTCCACTCCTGTGTTTCAAAACAAATGTATAACTCTGAAAAAACTCAACCCATTTCCAATGCCTTTGATTCAATTTTCCTTGACTATTCAAATATTACAAAGCTTGATGATCAGTATACAAAACAAACTCTTTAGGAAGTAGATAATGTCTCCACTTCTTTAATGCCTGAACTATAGCATAAAATTCTTGATCATAAACAGAATATTTCCTCTTGGCATCATTTAACTTCTCACTGAAATAAGCAACAGGTTTACCTTCTTGGCTCATAACAGCTCCTATTGCAGTACCACTAGCATCACAATCTACTTGAAACACCTTATTGAAATCTGGAAGTGCTAAAATAGGTTGTTATGTAACTTTTTGTTTCAATAATTGAAAACTCTTTTCTCCTCCTTTAGTCCACTTAAACTCTTTTTTATCCCCTCTCATTGTTTGAGTCAAGGGTCCACAAATACTGCTAAAATTTCTGATAAACTTTCTGTAAAAGCTAGCTACACCATGAAAAGATCTTACCTCAGTAGCACTCATTGGAGTAGGCCATTCAAGGATAGCCTGTACCTTCTCTGGGTCTATTTTTAGACCTTCTGCTGAAACTACAAATCCCAAATACACTAACTCTTTCTTCACAAAACTGCACTTCTTCAAATTAATCAACAATTTCTCTTCTCTCAACTTCTCAAATACCATACGAATATGCATCATATGCTCATCCAATGTCTTACTAAAGATCAAAATATCATCTAGGTAAACAATGAAAAACTTACCCAGAAATTCTTTCAG
The DNA here is from genome assembly GCA_027943335.1 of Chamaecyparis obtusa. NCBI lineage: Eukaryota > Viridiplantae > Streptophyta > Pinopsida > Cupressales > Cupressaceae > Chamaecyparis > Chamaecyparis obtusa. The sequence goes on from BSBK01006574.1 coordinate 20,066, forward strand.
AACCTCGTTCATGAGCCGCATGAAAGTGCTCGGTGCATTGGTTAGCCCAAAAGGCATGACTAACCACTCATATAGTCCTTCCTTTGTCTTGAAGGCAGTCTTCCATTCATCTCCTTCTCTGATCCAAATCTGGTGATATCCACTCTTCAGATCTATCTTTGAGAAATACACAGCTCTACTCAAACAGTCCATAATATCATCCATTCGTGGCAATGGAAACCTATACTTGATTGTGATCTTTTTTATTGCTCTGGAATCTATACACATCCTCCATTCTCCATTCTTCTTTGGTGCTAATATCGCTGGTACAGCAAAAGGACTCAGACTCTCACGGATCAATCTTTTCTGTAACAGTTCATGTACTTGTCTGTTCAACTCCTCACTTTCTGCAGGTGTCATTCTGTGTGCTGCCTTATTCGGCAAACTCGCTCTTGTGATCAAGTCCATCTGATGACTGATCTTCCTGACTGGTGGTAATCCATCACGCACGTTATCGAATACAATATCCTAAAACTCATTCAACAAATCTGTAACTTCTACATGAACTTCTTGTTCAGCTTTTCCTCTACTTTTAGGGCAAATTGGTATGCCTCCTCAATACTGTTCATTCGAACTAGATTCAACTCCTCCTGAATGCTTGGCCTTAACCCATTAAGGTATCGGGCAACTTTCTCCTTATCAGCTTCGGCATGGCCTGTTCTGATGAGGAGTCGATAGAACTCATTTGTATACTCCTGAACAGATTTTCCTGCTTGCTTCAAACTTTGCATTTTTTTCAGTAGGTCAAGGTCATAATCAACAGGAATGAACTGTCGCTTCAATTTTTCCACCATCCGATCCCATCTTGTGATTTTATCTTTCCCTCTTCTATTTCACTCCAATTGAATTTCTTGTCACTAGATCTTCGCATGACCTTTCAGTCTGGCCTTCACAAATTTGACCCTATCAGGATCCTCAACATCTTCATACTCAAAATACTCCTCACATTCATTGATCCAGTCGATCAATTCGTCTGGGTTAAGATTTCCAAAAAATGTATGAACCTCAATCTTAGGTCTTTTCCCAATCTTGGAAATCACCCGAAAAAGTCTTTCTTCATCCTGGTTCACAATTTCAGCTTCTCCTTCTTGATATTCTTCTTCGGCTTCATCCTCCCTTTCATCTCTGACATTAAGATTCATTCCTCTACGAATCTCTTCTTGTAATGCTCACACTTGTCTCTGCAGCTCTCTAACCTCAGGTGTTACAACACCAGCTCTTCCGCCACGTTCCCTTCGTGGAGGCATTTTCACGATGCGTGTTGAAACCTTAGCCACGGTCCTGGTGCAAACTACCTCAGAGTTGGTGATCTGTTTACACACTCAAGAACTCCTGCTCTGATACCACCTGATGAAGGGTGCTCCCCTTAATGCAACAAACACATAACAGAAATAGAGAAACAACAACAATAATATGCAAGAATAGAAAATTGGCTTCTTATTATCTCCACAAAAGTGGAATTACAAACTTTCAGAATTACAATATGCAAAGCCACATGGGCATTCCCTTACAATATTCTTTACGACAAAGCCTCAAATCAATACCCAGATCTACTACCCAGAACTATTCTGAACTGCCTAAGATAATAATATAGCCTTCCTTATATAGGCAACTTTCCACCGCCCGGGAAGGTTCCAGAATTTTAGCCAATAAGGCCGACCAAACTTAGAATTATTTTATTTTATATTTTATTACATCATAGTCGGCTCAAGATAACCTTTGAAACCGGAACAGAAATTTTGAAGAAAATTATTTTCCGCCATTTGAGGTGGCCCAACTTCCGAAGACCATAAGTCATCACCAGTTGACCCGATCGGCTATTATAACCCCATTTCAGAAACGCCACGAAGCGCTCTACAAGCTTGACCCACACAAGCGCCTGTCACCCAAATTTTCAACCTCATCCGGGGCCTCTAAAGTCTTCAAAACTGAGTTCGAAGTTTCTGTACCCTGCTGCCAATACCGAAAATCTTCAATATCTTCCAATATACACTTGTTTTGGCAATGAAACTTTACTGGCAGACTTATATGACCAACATGAACCTCCAAGAAAGAAATCAGATCATTCTGACCACATACGAAAATTACCAAAAATAGTAACTTTCCATAAATAGCAGCTCTGCACAAAATAGCCCTTATTGAATACAAAAATAGAAATATTTTTGGGTGATGCAAGATTGCTCTTACACCCAGGATGCTCCTGCATCAGACACCCAGGGTAATTTGAGAAGTGACCCTGTCACGACTCAGGTGTGCAGAGGAAAACCAAGAGGGTTAACCTCCACCCTTGTTAGCCATGATGAATCTTCAATAGGTCATCCTTTCCACTTGACCAGATATTATTCATATGTCTTGTTCCTTGTGCTTCTGCCAACATGACTGTCCAGTATATCCTTGATCTCCTTAGTGTCTGAACTAGTTGCTGGAATACTCCACTGTGCTGCTGTGATCTCATCTTCAACACCTCCTTCATGATACTTTGTCAGATCTAAAATGTTAAACACTGGTGAAATATTTAGCTTGGTAGGCAATTCTACATCATATGCGTTTCTTGAATCATGTTTCTTCAGTATCTTACATGGTCCAAACTTCTTCATTTTCAGTTTGTTATATGTACCAACTAGAAACCGCTCCTTCTGCAAATGAACCATGACTTCATCACCAACTTGAAATTCTTTATACCTCCTTTTCTCATCTGCCTTAGCCTTATACTATGCATTCATCTTGGTAATATGCTTCCTCACCTCTCCATGGATGTTATTCAAGTGTTCTGCAAAATCCTCAGCTTCAGCACTACTTATTTCTCCTTTATCTATATTCCTCAATTCAGATGCATTTCTTGGACTACTTCAATATACAATCTGGAATGGTGATTTACCAGTGCTCCTATTGACAGAATTATTGTATGCAAATTCTGCCTGTGGTAAAATCAAATCCCATCCTGTTGGCTTATCTGCAACCAAACATCTCAGAAAATTTTCCAAACTCCTATTCACCACCTCTGTCTGTCCATCAGTCTGTGGATGATGAGATGAACTGAACTTCAAATCTGTCTTTAACTTCTTCCACAATGTACGCTAAAAATATCCAACAAACTTAGTATCCCGATCTGAAACTATGGTCTTTGGCAAACCATGAAGTCTCACTACCTCTCTGAAAAACAATTCTGCTACATGAACAGCATCATTAGTCTTCTTGCAGGGAATGAAATGTGCCATCTTTGAAAATCTGTCAACCACCACAAAAATTGAATCATGTCCCCGCTGAGTCCTCGGTAAACCAAGAACAAAGTCCATACTGATGTCCTCCCAAGGCTTCTCTGGTATAGGTAATGGCTGATACAAACTTGTATTCTGCTTCACTCCTTTCGCCATCTGACATACTCTGCAACTCTGTACAAACTTCTTCACATCTTGCTGCAATTGTGGCCAATAGTAATTCTCACTAACCAAACTAAAGGTTTTGTCATGACCAAAATGTCCAGCCAATCCTCCGCTATGCTTCTCCTTGATGAGATTCTCCCTCATAAAACTTCGTGGAATGCACAACTGACTCCCTCTGAATAGCATATCATCCTGGATGATGAAATCCAACCATTTTGTCCTGTCTAGAGTAACAGGTTCTGTACAAGCTTTCCAAGCTTCACCAAAATCAGGATCCTCTGGATACAAATTCTTGGGTTCCTTGAACCCAACCACTTCAATTTGCATTTCTGTCAGCAATAGTTGCCTTCTGCTAAGAGCATCTGCAACCGTATTAGACTTTCCACTCCTGTGTTTCAAAACAAATGTATAACTCTGCAAAAACTCAACCCATTTCGAATGCCTTTGATTCAATTTTTCTTGACTATTCAAATATTGCAAATCTTGATGATCAGTATACAAAACAAACTCATTAAGAAGTAGATAATGTCTCCACTTCTTTAATGCTTGAACTATAGCATAAAATTCTTGATCATAAACAGAATATTTCCTCTTGGCATCATTTAACTTCTCATTGAAATAAGCAACAGGTTTACCTTTTTGGCTCATAACAGCTCCTATTGCGCTACCACTAGCATCACAATCTACTTGAAACACCTTATTGAAATCTGGAAGTGCTAAAACAGGTTGTTCTATAACTTTTTATTTCAATAATTGAAAACTCTTTTCTGCTCCTTTAGTCCACTTAAACTCTTTTCTATCCCCTCTCATTGTTTCAGTCAAGGGTCCACAAATACTGCTAAAATTTCTGATAAACTTTCTGTAAAAGCTAGCTACACCATGAAAAGATCTTACCTCAGTAGCACTCCTTGGAGTAGGCCATTCAAGGATAGCTTGTACCTTCTCTGGGTCCATTTTTAGACCTTCTGCTGAAACTACAAATCCCAAATACACTAACTCTTTCTTCACAAAATTGTACTTCTTCAAATTAATCAACAATTTCTCTTCTCTCAACTTCTCAAATACCATACGAATATGCATCATATGCTCATCCAATGTCTTACTAAAAATCAAAATATCATCTAGGTAAACAATGACAAACTTACCCAGAAATTCTTTAAGAACCTCGTTCATGAGCCGCATGAAAGTGCTCGGTGCATTGGTTAGCCTAAAAGGCATGACTAACCACTCATATAGTCCTTCCTTTGTCTTGAAGGCAGTCTTCCATTCATCTCCTTCTCTGATCCGAATCTGGTGATATCCACTCTTCAGATCTATCTTTGAGAAATACACAGCTCCACTCAAATAGTCCATAATATCATCCATTCGTGGCAATGGAAACCTATACTTGATTGTGATCTTGTTTATTGCTCTGAAATCTGTACACATCCTCCATTCTCCATTCATCCTTGGTGCTAATACCACTGGTACAGCATAGTGACTCAAACTCTCACGGATCAATCTTTTCTGTAACAGTTCATGTACTTGTCTGTTCAACTCCTCACTTTCTGCAGGTGTCATTCTGTGTGCTGCCTTATTCGGCAAACTCGCTCTTGGGATCAAGTCCATCTGATGACTGATCTTCCTGACTGGTGGTAATCCATCAGGCACGTTATCGGATACAATATCCTAAAACTCATTCAACAAATCTGCAACTTCTACATGAACATCTTCTACTTTCTCTTTACCAGCTTTTGGAATTAAAGAAAAACATACATGCTCATGCCTCATACCATGTAGGAAATTTGTTTCATCAACAAAAGTTATCCTTGCATTACCACATACCTTTTTTTCAGTCTCCTTCAATGGTTTTAGCTTATGCCGCACTCCATCCTGTGTCAGGGAATAGGTATTCGCACGACCATCATGTACAGCACATCTGTCAAACTGCCATGGTCTACCCAACAACATATGACATGCATCCATAGATATGATATCACACAATACCTCATCTTAGTATCCGCCAATCTTGAACTTCACGAGGCATTGTTCATTGACCATGACCTTGTGGTCATCCTGTACCCAGGCAATCCGATATGGATGTGGGTGTTTCTGTCTCTTGAGCTTCAAATTTGTCACCATCTCTTCTGACACCAAATTGTCAGTGCTCCCACTATCAATGATCACATCACAACATTTACCTTCACACTTGCACCTGGTGCGAAATAGGCTCCTCTTTTGCTCAGGTTCATTCTCACCACTCAACAGGACTCTTCTGTTAATCAACGTTTCTCCTCTTTCAGCATCTTCAGAATTTGATGATCTGGTATCTTCATCTACATGTGCAACTCTGGCCTGGCCTTCATTTCTCCTGTTCGTTCTGCCTTGGCGCTGAGGACATTCAAATGCCCTATGACCTTCTTCTCCACAGTGAAAACATGTTCCACGAAAGCCACCTCTTTCAGATCCTTGTCCTCTTCCTCTTCCTCTCTGATCTCTATTATTCTGATCCTGGAAGCGATTGAAATTATTTCCTCGCTGATTTTGACTGCTACTGGCCTCATCCTTCTTTTCCAGATTTTCATTTTGGCCACCATATGACCGTCCACCAGATCGTCCACCGCGACCTCTTCCGTTTTGTCTGCTTTCGAACTTCTTGTTCAGCTTTTCCTCTACTTTTAGGGCAAATTGGTATGCCTCCTCAATACTGTTCATTCGAACTAGATTCAACTCCTCCTGAATGCTTGGCCTTAACCCATTAAGGTATCAGGCAACTTTCTCCTTATCAGCTTCAGCATGGCATGTTCTGATGAGGAGTCGATAGAACTCTTTTATATAGTCCTGAATAGATTTTTCTGCTTGCTTCAAACTTTGCATTTTCTTCAGTAGGTCAAGCAGTTTCTGTACCCTGCTGCCAATACCAAAAATTTTCAATATCTTCCAATATACACTTGATCTGGCAATGAAACTTTACTGGCAGACTTATATGACCAACATGAACCTCCAAGAAAGAAATCAGATCATTCTGAGCACATACAAAAATTACCAAAAATAGTAACTTTTCATAAATAGCAGCTCTGCACAAAATAGTGACATTATTATTGGCCACAATTACAGCAAGATGTGAAGAAGTTTGTACAGAGTTGCAGAGTATGTCAGATGGTGAAAGGAGTGAAGCAGAATACAGGGTTGTATCAGCCATTATCTATACCAGAGAAGCCTTGGGAGGACATCAGTATGGACTTTGTTCTTGGTTTACCGAGGACTTAGCGAGGACATGATTCAATTTTTGTGGTGGTTGACAGATTTTCAAAGATAGCACATTTCATTCCCTGCAAGAAGACTAATGATGTTGTTCATGTAACAGAATTGTTTTTCAGAGAGGTAGTGAGACTTCATGGTTTGCCAAAGACCATAGTTTCAGATCGGGACACTAAGTTTGTTGGATATTTTTGGCGTACATTGTGAAAGAAGTTAAAGATAGATTTGAAGTTCAGTTCATCACATCATCCACAGACTGATGGACAGACAGAGGTGGTGAATAGGAGTTTGAGAAATTTGCTGAGATGTTTGGTTGGAGATAAGCCAACAGGATGGGATTTGATTTTACCAGAAATGAAATTTGCATAAAAGAATTCTGTCAACAGGAGCACTGGTAAATCACCATTCCAGATTGTATATGGAAGTAGTCCAAGAAATGCATCTGAATTGAGGAAGATAGATAAAGGAGAAATAAGTAGTGCTGAAGCTGAAGATTTTGCAGAACACTTGAAGAACATCCATGGGGAGGTGAGGAAGCATATTACCAAGATGAATGCACTGTATAAGGCTAAGGCAGATGAGAAAAGGATGTATAAAGAATTTCAAGTTGGTGATGAAGTCATGGTTCATTTGCAGAAGGAGCGGTTTCCAGTTGGTATATATAACAAACTAAAAATGAAAAAGTTTGGACCATGTAAGATACTGAAGAAACATGATTCATGAAACGCATATGAGGTAGAATTGCCTATCGAGCTAAATATTTCACCAGTGTTTAACATTTTAGATCTGATAGAGTATCATGAAGGAGGTGTTGAAGATGAGATCACAGCAGCACAGTGGAGTATTCCAGCAACTAGTTTAGACACTAAGGATATCGAGGATATATTGGACAGTCGTGTTGGCAGAAGCACAAGGAACAAGACATATGAAGAATATCTGGTCAAGTGGAAAGGATGACCTATTGAAGATTCATCATGGCTAACAAGGGTGGAGGTTAACCGTCTTGGTTTTCCTCTGCACACATGAGTCGTGACAGGGTCACTTCTCAAATTACCCTGGGTGTCTGATGCAGGAGCATCCTGGGTGTAAGAGCAATCTTGCATCACCCAAAAATATTTCTATTTTTGTATTCAATAAGGGCTATTTTGTGCAGAGCTGCTATTTATGGAAAGTTACTATTTTTGGTAATTTTTGTATGTGCTCAGAATGATCTGATTTCTTTCTTGGAGGTTCATGTTGGTCATATAAGTCTGCCAGTAAAGTTTCATTGCCAGATCAAGTGTATATTGGAAGATATTGAAGATTTTCGGTATTGGCAACAGGGTACAGAAACTTTGAACTCATTTTTGAAGGCTTTAGATGCCCTAGATGAGGTCAAAAATTTGGGTGACGGGCGCTTGCGCGGTGAAGCCTGTAGGGCGCTTCGTGGCATTTCCGAAATGGGGTTATAATAGCCGATCGGGTTAACTGGTGATGACTTATGATCTTCGGAAGTTGGGCCACCTCAAATGGCGGAAAATAATTTTCTTCAAAATTTCTGTTCCAGTTTCAAAGGTTATCTTGAGCCGACTATGATGTAATAAAATATAAAATAAAATAATTCTAAGTTTGGTCGGCCTTATTGGCTAAAATTCTGGAACCTTCCCGGGCGGTGGAAAGTTGCCTATATAAGGAAGGCTATATTATTGTCTTAGGCAGTTCAGAATAATTCTGGGTAGTAGATCTGGGTATTGATTCGAGGCTTTGTCCTAAAGAATATTGTAAGGGAATGCCCATGTGGCTTTGCATATTGTAATTCTGAAAGTTTGTAATTCCACCTTTGTGGAGATAATAAGAAGCCAATTTTCTATTCTTGCATATTATTGTTGTTGTTTCTCTATTTCTGTTATGTGTTTGTGGCATTAATGGGAGCACCCTTCATCAGGTGGTATCAGAGTAGGAGTTCTTGAGTGTGTAAACAGATCGCTGACTGTGAGGCAGTTTGCACCAGGACCGTGGCTAAGGTTTCAGCGCGCATCGCGAAAATACCTCCACGAAGGGAACGTGGCGGAAGATCTGGTGTTGTAACACCTGAGGTTAGAGAGCTGCAGAGACAAGCGCGAGCATTACAAGAAGAGATTCATAGAGGAATGAATCTTAATGTCAGAGATGAAAGCAAGGATGAAGCCGAAGAAGAATATCAAGAAGGAGAAGCTGAAATTGTGAACCAGGAGGAAGAAAGACTTTTTCGGGCGATTTCCAAGATTGGGAAAAGACCTAAGATTGAGGTTCCTACATTTTCTAAAAATCTTAACCCAGAGGAATTGATCGACTGGATCAATGAATGTGAGGAGTATTTTGAGTATGAAGATGTTGAGGATCCTGATAGGGTCAAATTTGCGAAGGCCAGACTGAAAGGTCATGCGAAGATCTCGTGGCAAGAAATTCAATTGGACTGAAATAAAAGAGGGAAAGATAAAATCACAAGATGGGATCAGATGGTGGAAAAATTGAAGCGACAGTTCATACCTGTTGATTATGAGCTTGCCCTACTGAAGAAAATGCAAAGTTTGAAGCAAGCAGGAAAATCTGTTCAGGAGTATACAGAAGAGTTCTATTGACTCCTCATCAGAACAGGCCATGCCGAAGCTGATAAGGAGAAAGTTGCCCGATACCTTAATGGGTTAAGGCCAAGCATTCAAGAGGAGTTGAATCTAGTTCGAATGAACAGTATTGAGGAGGCATACCAATTTGCCCTAAAAGTAGAGGAAAAGCTGAACAAGAAGTTCGAGAGCAGACAAAAGGGAAGAGGTCGCAGTGGACGATCTGGTGGACGGTCATATGGTGGCCGAAATGAAAATCTAAAAAAGAAGGATGAGGCCAGTAGCAGTCAAAATCAGTGAGGAAATAATTCCAATCGCTTCCAGGATCAGAATAATAGAGATCAGAGAGGAAGAGGAAAAGGACAAGGATCTGAAAGAGGTGGCTTTCGTGGAACATGTTTTCACTGTGGAGAAGAAGGTCATAGGGCATTTGAATGTCCTCAGCACCAAGGTAGAACGAACAAGAGAAATGAAGGCCAGGCCAGAGTTGCACATGTAGATGAAGATACCAGATTATCAAATTCTGAAGATGCTGAAAGAGGAGAAACGTTGATTAACAGAAGAGTCCTGTTGAGTGGTGAGAATGAACCTGAGCAAAGGAGGAGCTTGTTTCGCACCAGGTGCAAGTGTGAAGGTAAATGTTGTGATGTGATCATTGATAGTGGGAGCACTGACAATTTGGTGTCAGAAGAGATGGTGACAAAGTTGAAGCTCAAGAGACAGAAACACCCACATCCATATCGGATTGCCTGGGTACAGGATGACCACAAGGTCATGGTCAATGAACAATGCCTGGTGAAGTTCAAGATTGGCGGATACCAAGATGAGGTATTGTGTGATATCATATCTATGGATGCATGTCATATGTTTTTGGGTAGACCATGGCAGTTTGATAGATGTACTGTACATGATGGTCGTGCGAATACCTATTCCCTAACAGAAGATGGAGTGCGGCATAAGCTAAAACCATTGAAGGAGACTGAAGAAAAGGTATGTGGTAATGCAAGGATAACTTTTGTTGAGGGAACAAATTTCCTAGATGGTATGAGGCATGAGCATGTATGTTTTGCTTTAATTCCAAAAGTTGGTAAAGAGAAAGTAGAAGATGTTCTTGTAGAAGTTGCAAATTTGTTGAATAAATTTTAAGATATTGTATCCGATAACATGTCTGATGGATTACCACCAGTCAAGAAGATCAGTCATCAGATGGACTTGATCCTAGGAGTGAGTTTGCCGAATAAGGCAGCACACAGAATGACACCTGCAGAAAGTGAAGAGTTGAACAGACAAGTACATGAACTGTTACAGAAAGGATTGATCCATGAGAGTCTGAGTCCCTGTGCTGTACCAGCGGTATTAGCACCAAAAAAGAATGGAGACTGGAGGATGTGTACAGATTCCAGAGCAATAAACAAGATCACAATCAAGTATAGGTTTCCATTGCCACGAATGGATGATATTATGGACTGTTTGAGTGGAGCTGTGTATTTCTCAAAGATAGATCTGAAGAGTGGATATCACCAGATTCAGATCAGAGAATGAGATGAATGGAAGACTGCCTTCAAGACAAACGAAGGACTATATGAGTGGTTAGTCATGCCTTTTGGGCTAACCAATGCACTGAGCACTTTCATGCGGCTCATGAACGAGGTTCTGAAAGAATTTCTGGGTAAGTTTGTCATTGTTTATCTAGATGATATTTTGATCTTTAGTAAGACATTGGATGAGCATATGATGCATATTCGTATGGTATTTGAGAAGTTGAGAGAAGAGAAATTGTTGATTAATTTGAAGAAGTGCAGTTTTGTGAAGAAAGAGTTAGTGTATTTGGGATTTGTAGTTTCAGCAGAAGGTCTAAAAATAGACCCAGAGAAAGTACAGGCTATCCTTGAATGGCCTACTCCAAAGAGTGCTACTGATGTAAGATCTTTTCATGGTCTAGCTAGCTTTTACAGAAAGTTTATCATAAATTTTAGCAGTATTTGTGGACCCTTGACTGAAACAATGAGAGGGGATAGAAAAGAGTTTAAGTGGACTAAAGGAGCAGAAAAGAGTTTTCAATTATTGAAACAAAAAGTTACAGAATAACCTGTTTTAGCACTTCTAGATTTCAATAAGGTGTTTCAAGTAGGTTGTGATGCTAGTGGTAATGCAATAGGAGCTGTTATGAGCCAAGAAGGTAAACTTGTTGCTTATTTCAGTGAGAAGTTAAATGATGCCAAGAGGAAATATTCTGTTTATGATCAAAAAATTTATGCTATAGTTCAAGCATTAAAGAAGTGAAGACATTATCTACTTTCTAATGAGTTTGTTTTGTATACTGATCATCAAGCTTTGCAATATTTGAATAGTCAAGGAAAATTGAATCAAATGCATTTGAAATGGGTTGAGTTTTTGCAGAGTTATACATTTGTTTTGAAACACAGGAGTGGAAAGTCTAATAGGGTTGCAGATGCTCTTAGCAGAAGGCAACTATTGCTGACAGAAATGCAGATTGAAGTGGTTGGGTTCAAAGAACTCAAGAATTTGTATCCAGAGGATCTTCATTTTGGTGAAGCTTGGAAAGCTTGTACAAAACCTGTTACTCTAGACAGGACAAAATGGTTGGATTTCATCATCAAGGATGATATGCTATTCAGAAGGAGTTAGTTGTGCATTCCACGAAGTTTTATGATGGAGAATCTCATCAAGGAGAAGCATAGCGGAGGATTGGCTGGACATTTTAGTCGTGACAAAACTTTTGGTTTGGTTAGTGAGAATTATTATTGGCCACAATTGCAGCAAGATGTGAAGAAGTTTGTACAGAGTTGTAGAGTATGTCAGATGGCGAAAGGAGTGAAGCAGAATACAGGGTTGTATCAGCCATTACCTATACCAGAGAAGCCTTGGGAGGACATCAGTATGGACTTTGTTCTATGTTTACTGAGGACTCAGCGGGGACATGATTCAATTTTTGTGGTGGTTGACAGATTTTCAAATATGACACATTTCATTCCCTGCAAGAAGACTAATGATGTTGTTCATGTAGCAGAATTATTTTTCAGAGAGGTAGTGAGACTTCATGGTTTGCCAAAGACCATAGTTTCAGATCGGGACACTAAGTTTGTTGGATATTTCTAGCGTACATTGTGGAAGAAGTTAAAGAAAGATTTGAAGTTCAGTTCATCACATCATCAACAGACTGATGGACAGATAGAGGTGGTGAATAGGAGTTTGGAAAATTTGCTGAGATGTTTGGTTGGAGATAAGCCAACAGGATGGGATTTGATTTTACCACAGGCAGAATTTGCATACAAAAATTCTGTCAACAGGAGCACTGGTAAATCACCATTCCAGATTGTATATGGAAGTAGTCCAAGAAATGTATCTGAATTGAGGAAGATAGATAAAGGAGAAATAAGTAGTGCTGAAGCTGAAGATTTTGTAGAACACTTGAAGAACATCCATGGGGAGGTGAGGAAGCATATTACCAACATGAATGCACAGTATAAGGCTAAGGCAGATGAGAAAAAGAGGTATAAGGAATTTCAAGTTGGTGATGAAGTCATGGTTCATTTGCGGAAAGAGCGGTTTCCAGTTGTTACATATAACAAACTGAAAATGAAAAAGTTTGGACCATGTAAGATACTGAAGAAACATGATTCATGAAATGCATATGAGGTAGAATTGCCTACCGAGCTAAATATTTCACCAGTGTTTAACATTTTAGATCTGATAGAGTATCATGAAGGAGGTGTTGAAGATGAGATCACAGCAGCACAGTGGATTATTCCAGCAACTAGTTCAGACACTAAGGAGATCGAGGATATACTGGACAGTCATGTTGACAGAAGTACAAGGAAACAGGACATATGAAAAATATCTGGTCAAGTGAAAAGGATGACCTATGTAAGATTCATCATGGCTAACAAGGGTGGAGGTTAACCATCTTGGTTTACCTCTGCACACCTTAATAGTGACAGGGTCACTTCTCAAATTACCCTGGGTGTCTGATGCAGGAGCATCCTGGGTGTAAGAGCAATCTTGCATCACCCAAAAATATTTCTATTTTGGTATTCAATAAGGGCTATTTTGTGCAGAGCTGCTATTTATGGAAAGTTACTATTTTTGGTAACTTTTTTATGTGCTTAGAATGATCTGATTTCTTTCTTGGAGGTTCATGTTGGTCATATAAGTCTTCCAGTAAAGTTTCATTGCCAGATCAAGTGTATATTGGAAGATATTGAAGATTTTCGGTATTGGCAATAGGCTACAGAAACTTTGAACTCAGTTTTGAAGGCTTTAGAGGCCCCGAATGAGCTTTAAAATTTGGGTGACGGATGCTTGCACGGGTCAAGCCTATAGAGCGCTTCGTGGCATTTCCGAAATGGGGTTGTAATAGCCGATCGGGTCAACTGGTGATGACTTATGGTCTTCGAAAGTTGGGCCACCTCAAATGGCGGAAAATAATTTTCTTCAAAATTTCTGTTCCAGTTTCAAAAGTTATCTTGAGCCGACTATGATGTAATAAAATATAAAATAAAATAATTCTAAGTTTGGTCGGCCTTATTGGCTAAAATTCTGGAACCTTCCCGGGCGGTGGAAAGTTGCCTATATAAGAAAGGCTGTATTATTCTCTTAGGCAGTTCAGAATAGTTCTGGGTAGTAGATCTGGGTACTGATTCGAGGCTTTGTCCTAAAAAATATTGTAAGGGAATGCCCATGTGGCTTTGCATATTGTAATTCTGAAAGTTTGTAATTCCACCTTTGTGGAGATAATAAGAAGCCAATTTTCTGTTCTTGCATATTATTATTGTTGTTTCTCTATTTCTGTTATGTGTTTGTGGCATTAAGGGGAGCACCATTCATCAGGTGGTATCAGAGCAGGAGTTCTTGAGTGTGTAAACAGATCGCCGACTGTGAGGCAGTTTGCAATAGGACCGTGGCTAAGGTTTCAGCGCGCATCGCGAAAATACCTCCACGAAAGGAACGTGACGGAAGAGCTGGTGTTGTAACACCTGAGGTTAGAGAGCTGAAGAGACAAGTGCGAGCATTACAAGAAGAGATTCGTAAAGGAATGAATCTTAATGTCAGAGATGAAAGCGAGGATGAAGCCGAAAAAGAATATCAAGAAGGAGAAGCTGAAATTGTGAACCAGGAGGAAGAAAGACTTTTTCGGGCGATTTCCAAGATTGGGAAAAGACCTAAGATTGAGGTTCCTACATTTTTTGGAAATCTTAACCCAGACGAATTGATCGACTGGATCAATGAATGTGAGGAGTATTTTGAGTATGAAGATGTTGAGGATCCTGATAGGGTCAAATTTGTGAAGGCTAGACTGAAAGGTCATGCGAAGATCTAGTGGCAAGAAATTCAATTGGAGAGAAATAGAAGAGGGAAAGATAAAATCACAAGATGGGATCAGATGGTGGAAAAATTGAAGAGACAGTTCATTCCTGTTGATTATGACCTTGACCTACTGAAGAAAATGCAAAGTCTGAAACAAGCAGGAAAATCTATTCAGGAGTATACAGAAGAGTTCTATCGACTCCTCATCAGAACAGGCCATGCCGAAGCTGATAAGGAGAAAGTTGCCCGATACCTTAATGGGTTAAGGCCAAGCATTCAAGAGGAGTTGAATCTAGTTCGAATGAACAGTATTGAGGAGGCATACCAATTTGCCCTAAAAGTAGAGGAAAAGCTGAACAAGAAGTTCGAGAGCAAACAAAACGGAAGAGGTCGTGGTGGACGATCTGGTGGATGGTCATATGGTGGCCGAAATGAAGATCCAAAAAAGAAGGATGAGGCCAGTAGCAGTCAAAATCAGCGAGGAAATAATTCTAATCGCTTCCAGGATCAAAATAATAGAGATCAGAGAGGAAGAGGAAGAGGACAAGGATCTGAAAGAGGTGGCTTTCATGGAACATGTTTTCACTGTGGAGAAGAAGGTCATAGGGCATTTGAATGTCCTCACCGCCAAGGCAGAATAAACAGGAGAAATGAAGGCCAGGCCAGAGTTGCACATGTAGATGAAGATGCCCGATCATCAAATTCTGAAGATGCTGAAAGAGGAGAAACGTTGATTAACAGAAGAGTCCTGTTGAGTGGTGAGAATGAACCTGAGCAAAGGAGGAGGCTGTTTCGCACCAGGTGCAAATGTGAAGGTAAATGTTGTGATGTGATCATTGATAGTGGGAGCACTGACAATTTGGTGTCAGAAAAGATGGTGACAAAGTTGGAGCTCAAGAGACAGAAACACCCACATCCATATCGGATTGCCTGGGTACAGGATGACCACAAGGTCATGGTCAATGAACAATGCCTGGTTAAGTTCAAGATTGGTGGATACCAAGATGAGGTATTGTGTGATATCATATCTATGGATGCATGTCATATGTTGTTGGGTAGACCATGGCAGTTAGACTTTCCACTCATGTGTTTCAAAACAAATGTATAACTCTGCAAAAACTCAACCCATTTCAAATGCCTTTGATTCAATTTTCTTTGACTATTCAAATATTGCAAAGCTTGATGATCAGTATACAAAACAAACTCCTTAGGAAGTAGATAATGTCTCCACTTCTTTAATGTTTGAACTATAGTATAAAATTTTTGATCATAAACAGAATATTTCCTCTTGGCATCATTTAACTTCTCACTGAAATAAGCAACAGGTTTATCTTCTTGGCTCATAACAGCTCCTATTGCAGTACCACTAGCATCACAATCTACTTGAAACACCTTATTGAAATCTGGAAGTGCTAAAACAGATTGTTCTGTAACTTTTTGTTTCAATAATTGAAAACTTTTTTCTGCTCATTTAGTCCACTTAAACTCTTTTCTATCCCCTCTCATTGTTTCAGTCAAGGGTCCACAAATACTGCTAAAATTTTTGATAAACTTTCTGTAAAAGCTAGCTAGACTATGAAAAGATCTTACCTCAGTAGCACTCCTTGGAGTAGGCCATTCAAAGATAACCTGTACCTTCTCTGGGTCCATTTTTAGACCTTCTGCTGAAACTACAAATCCCAAATACACTAACTCTTTCTTCACAAAACTGCACTTCTTCAAATTAATCAACAATTTCTCTTCTCTCAACTTCTCAAATACCATACGAATATGCATCATATGCTCATCTAATGTCTTACTAAAGATCAAAATATCATCTAGGTAAACAATGAAAAACTTACTCAAAAATTCTTTCAGAACCTCATTCATGAGCCACATGAAAGTGCTCGGTGCATTGGTTAGCCCAAAAGGCATGACTAACCACTCATATAGTCCTTCCTTTGTCTTGAAGGCAGTCTTCCATTCATCTCCTTCTTTGATCCGAATCTGGTGATATCCACTCTTCAGATCTATCTTTGAGAAATACACAGCTCCACTCAAACAGTCCATAATATCATCCATTCGTGGCAATGGAAACCTATACTTGATTGTGATCTTGTTTATTGCTCTGGAATCTGTACACATCCTCCATTCTCCATTCTTCTTTGGTGCTAATACCGCTGGTACAGCACAGGGACTCAGACTCTCATGGATCAATCCTTTCTATAATAGTTCATGTACTTGTCTGTTCAACTCCTCACTTTCTGCAGGTGTCATTCTGTGTGCTGCCTTATTCGGCAAACTCGCTCCTGGGATCAAGTCCATCTGATGACTGATCTTCATGACTGGTGGTAATCCATCAGGCACGTTATCGGATACAATATCCTGAAACTTATTCAACAAATCTGTAACTTCTACAGGAACATCTTCTACTTTCTCTTTACCAGCTTTTGGAATTAAAGCAAAACATACATGCTCATGCCTCATACCATCTAGAAAATTTATTCCATCAACAAAAGTTATCCTTGCATTACCACATACATTTTCTTCAGTCTCCTTCAATGGTTTTAGCTTATGCCACACTCCATCCTTTGTCAGGGAATAGGTATTCGCACGACCATCATGTACAGCACATCTGTCAAACTGCCATGGTCTACCCAACAACATATGACATGCATCCATAGATATGATATCACACAATACCTCATCTTGGTATCCGCCAATCTTGAACTTCACCAGGCATTATTCATTGACCATGACCTTGTGGTCATCCTGTACCCAGGCAATCCGATATGGATGTGGGTGTTTCTGTCTCTTGAGCTTCAACTTTGTCACCATCTCTTTTGACACCAAATTGTCAGTGCTCCCACTATCAATGATAACATCACAACATTTACCTTCACACTTGCACCTGGTGCGAAACAGGCTCCTCCTTTGCTCAAGTTCATTCTCACCACTCAATAGGACTCTTCTGTTAATCAATGTTTCTCATCTTTTAACATCTTCAAAATTTGATGATCTGGCATCTTCATCTACATGTGCAACTCTAGCTTGGCTTTCATTTCTCCTGTCCGTTCTGGCTTGGCGCTGAGGACATTCAAATGCCCTATGACCTTCTTCTCCACAGTGAAAACATGTTCCACGAAAGCCACCTCTTTCAGATCCTTGTCCTCTTCCTCTTCCTCTCTGATCTCTATTATTCTGATACTGGAAGCGATTGGAATTATTTCATCGCTGATTTTGACTGCTACTGGCCTCATCCTTCTTTTTTGGATCTTCATTTCGGCCACCATATGACCGTCCACCAGATCGTCCACCGCGACCTCTTCCGTTTTGTCTGCTCTCGAACTTCTTGTTCAGCTTTTCCTCTACTTTTAGGGCAAATTGGTATGCCTCTTCAATACTGATCATTCGAACTAGATTCAACTCCTCCTGAATGCTTGGCCTTAACCCATTAAGGTATCGGGCAACTTTCTCCTTATCAGCTTTGGCATGGCCTGTTCTGATGAGGAGTCGATAGAACTCCTCTGTATACTCCTGAACAGATTTTTCTGCTTGCTTCAAACTTTGAATTTTCTTCAGTAGGTCAAGCTCATAATCAATAGGAATGAACTGTCGCTTCAATTTTTCCACCATCCGATCCCATCTTGTGATTTTATCTTTCCCTTTTCTATTTCGCTCCAATTGAATTTCTTGCCACTAGATCTTCGCATGACCTTTCAGTCTGGCCTTCGCAAATTTGACCCTATCAGGATCTTCAACATCTTCATACTCAAAATACTCCTCACATTCATTGATCCAGTCGATCAATTCCTCTGGGTTGAGATTTCTAGAAAATGTAGGAACCTCAATCTTAGGTCTTTTTCCAATCTTGGAAATCACCCGAAAAAGTCTTTCTTCCTCCTGGTTCACAATTTCAGCTTATCCTTCTTGATATTCTTCTTCGGCTTCATCCTCGCGTTCATCTCTGACATTAAGATTCATTCCTCTACGAATCTCTTATTGTAATGCTCGCACTTGTCTCTGCAGCTCTCTAACCTCAGGTGTTACAACACCAGCTCTTCCGCCACGTTTCCTTCGTGGAGGCATTTTCGTGATGCACGCTGAAACCTTAGCCACGGTCCTGGTGCAAACTGCCTCACAGTCGGCGATCTGTTTACACACTCAAGAACTCCTGCTCTGATACCACCTGATGAAGGGTGCTCCCCTTAATGCCACAAACACATAACAGAAATAGAGAAACAACAACAATAATATGCAAGAACAGAAAATTGGCTTCTTATTATCTCCACAAAGGTGGAATTATAAACTTTCAGAATTACAATATGCAAAGCCACATGGGCATTCCCTTACAATATTCTTTAGGACAAAGCCTCGAATCAATACCCAGATCTACTACCCAGAACTATTCTGAACTGCCTAAAACAATAATACAGCCTTCCTTATATAGGCAACTTTCCACCGCCCGGGAAGGTTCCAGAATTTTAGCCAATAAGGCCGACCAAACTTAGAATTATTTTATTTTATATTTTATTACATCATAGTCGGCTCAAGATAATCTTTGAAACCGGAACAGAAATTTTGAAAAAAATTATTTTTCGTCATTTGAGGTGGCCCAACTTCCGAAGACCATAAGTCATCAGCAGTTGACCCGATCGGCTATTATAACCCCATTTTAGAAACACCACAAAGTGCTCTACAGGCTTGATCCGCGCAAGCGCCCAGCACCCATATTTTCAACCTCATCCGCGGCCTCTAAAGCCTTCAAAACTGAGTTCAAAGTTTCTGTACCTTTGTGCCAATACCAAAAATCTTCAATATCTTCCAATATACACTTGATCTGGCAATGAAACTTTACTGGTAGACTTATATGACCAACATGAACCTCCAAGAAAGAAATCAGATCATTCTGAGCACATACGAAAATTACCAAAAATAGTAACTTTCCATAAATAGCAGCTCTGCACAAGATAGCCCTTATTGAATACAAAAATAGAAATATTTTTGGGTGATGCAAGATTGCTCTTACACCTAGGATGCTCCTGCATCAGACACCCAGGGTAATTTGAGAAGTGACCCTGTCACGACTTAGGTGTGCAGAGGAAAACTAAGACGGTTAACCTCCACCCTTGTTAGCCATGATGAATCTTCAACAGGTCCGCCTTTCCACTTGACCAGATATTCTTCATATGTCCTGTTCCTTGTGCTTCTGCCAACATGACTGTCCAGTATATCCTCGATCTCCTTAGTGTCTGAACTAGTTGCTGGAATACTCCACTGTGCTGCTGTGATCTCATTTTCAACACCTCCTTCATGATACTCTATCAGATCTAAAATGTTAAGCATTGGTGAAATATTTAGCTCGGTAGGCAATTCTACCTCATATGCGTTTCCTGAATCATGTTTCTTCAGTATATTACATGGTCCAAACTTCTTCATTTTCAGTTTGTTATATGTACCAACTGGAAACCGCTCCTTCCACAAATGAACCATGACTTCATCACCAACTTGAAATTCTTTATACCTCCTTTTCTCATCTGCTTTAGCTTTATACTGTGCATTCATCTTGGTAATATGATTCCTCACCTCCCCATGGATGTTCTTCAAGTGTTGTGCAAAATCCTCAGCTTCAGCACTACTTATTTCTCTTTTATCTATCTTCCTCAATTCAGATGCATTTCTTGGACTACTTCCATATACAATCTGGAATGGTGATTTACCAGTGCTCCTTTTGGCAGAATTATTGTATGCAAATTCCACCTGTGGTAAAATCAAATCCCATCCTGTTGGCTTATCTCCAACCAAACATCTCAGCAAATTTTTCAAACTCCTATTCACCACCTCTGTCTGTCCATCAGTCTGTGGATGATGTGATGAACTGAACTTCAAATCTTTCTTTAACTTCTTCCACAATGTACGCTAGAAATATCCAACAAACTTAGTGTCCCAATCTGAAACTATGGTCTTTGGCAAACCATGAAGTCTCACTACCTCTCTAAAAAAAAATTCTGCTACATGAATAGCATCATTAGTCTTCTTGCAGGGAATGAAATGTGCCATCTTTAAAAATCTGTCAACCACCACAAAAATTGAATCATGTCCCCGCTAAGTCCTCGGTAAACCAAGAATAAAGTCCATACTGATGTCCTCCCAAGGATTCTCTGGTATAGGTAGTAGCTGATACAACCATATATTCTGCTTCACTCCTTTCGCCATCTGACATACTCTGCAACTCTGTACAAACTTCTTCACATCTTACTGCAATTGTGGCCAATAATAATTCTCACTAACCAAACCAAAAGTTTTGTCACGACCAAAATGTCCAGCCAATCCTCCGCTATGCTTCTCCTTGATGAGATTCTCCCTCATAGAACTTTGTGGAATGCACAACTGACTCCCTCTGAATAGCATATCATCCTAGATGATGAAATCCAACCATTTTGTCCTGTCTAGAGTAACAGGTTCTGTACAAGCTTTCCAAGCTTCACCAAAATCAAGATCCTCTGGATACAAATTCTTGAGTTCTTTGAACCCAACCACTTCAATCTGTATTTCTGTCAGCAATAGTTGCCTTCTGCTAAGAGCATTTGCAACCCTATTAGACTTTCCACTCCTGTGTTTAAAAATAAATGTATAACTCTGTAAAAACTCAACCCATTTCAAATGCCTTTGATTCAATTTTTCTTGACTATTCAAATATTGCAAAGCTTGATGATCAGTATACAAAACAAACTCCTTAGGAAGTAGATAATGTCTCCACTTCTTTAATGCCTGAACTATAGCATAAATTTTTTTATCATAAACAGAATATTTCCT
Organism: Chamaecyparis obtusa; assembly: GCA_027943335.1. Taxonomy (NCBI): domain Eukaryota; kingdom Viridiplantae; phylum Streptophyta; class Pinopsida; order Cupressales; family Cupressaceae; genus Chamaecyparis; species Chamaecyparis obtusa. The sequence goes on from BSBK01006574.1 coordinate 41,433, forward strand.
CTTGGCATCATTTAACTTCTCACTGAAATAAGCAACAGGTTTACCTTCTTGGCTCATAACAGCTCCTATTGCAGTACCACTAGCATCACAATTTACTTGAAACACCTTATTGAAATCTGGAAGTCCTAAAATAGGTTGTTTTGTAACTTTTTGTTTCAATAATTGAAAACTTTTTTCTGCTCATTTAGTCCACTTAAACTCTTTTCTATCCCCTCTCATTGTTTCAGTCAAGGGTCCACAAATACTGCTAAAATTTCTGATAAACTTTCTGTAAAAGCTAGCTAGACCATGAAAAGATCTTACCTCAGTAGCACTCCTTGGAGTAGGCCATTCAAGGATAGCCTGTACCTTCTCTGGGTCTATTTTTAGACCTTCTGCTGAAACTACAAATCTCAAATACACTAACTCTTTCTTCACAAAACTGCACTTCTTCAAATTAATCAACAATTTCTCTTCTCTCAACTTCTCAAATACCATACGAATATGCATCATATGCTCATCCAATGTCTTACTAAAGATCAAAATATCATCTAGGTAAACAATGACAAACTTACCCAGAAATTCTTTAAGAACCTCATTCATGAGCCGCATGAAAGTGCTTGGTGCATTGGTTAGCCCAAAAGGCATGACTAACCACTCATATAGTCCTTCCTTTGTCTTGAAGGCAGTCTTCCATTCATCTCCTTCTCTGATCCAAATCTGGTGATATCCACTCTTCAGATCTATCTTTGAGAAATACACAGCTCCACTCAAACAGTCCATAATATCATCCATTCGTGGCAATGGAAACCTATACTTGATTGTGATCTTGTTTATTGCTCTGGAATCTGTACACATCCTCCATTCTCCATTCTTCTTTGGTGCTAATACCGCTGGTACAGCACAGGGACTCAGACTCTCACGGATCAATATTTTCTGTAACAGTTCATGTACTTGTCTGTTCAACTCCTCACTTTCTACAGGTGTCATTCTGTGTGCTACCTTATTCGGCAAACTCGCTCCTAGGATCAAGTCCATTTGATGACTGATCTTCCTGACTGGTGGTAATCCATCAGGCACGTTATCAGATACAATATCTTGAAACTTATTCAACAAATCTGCAACTTCTAAAGGAACATCTTCTACTTTCTCTTTACCAGCTTTTGGAATTAAAGCAAAACATACATGCTCATGCCTCATACCATCTAGGAAATTTGTTCCATCAACAAATGTTATCCTTGCATTACCACATACCTTTTCTTCAGTCTCCTTCAATGGTTTTAGCTTATGCCGCACTCCATCCTTTGTCAGGGAATAGGTATTCGCACGACCATCATGTACAACACATCTGTCAAACTGCCATGGTCTACCCAACAACATATGACATGCATCCATAGATATGATATCACACAATACCTCATCTTGGTATCCGCCAATCTTGAACTTCACGAGGCATTGTTCATTGACCATGACCTTGTGGTCATCCTGTACCCAGACAATCCGATATGGATGTGCGTGTTTTTATCTCTTAAGCTTCAACTTTGTCACCATCTCTTCTGACACCAAATTGTCAGTGCTCCCACTATCAATGATCACATCACAACATTTACCTTCACACTTGCACCTGGAGTGAAACAGGCTCCTCCTTTGCTAAGGTTCATTCTCACCACTCAACAGGACTCTTCTGTTAATCAATATTTCTCATCTTTCAGCATCTTCAGAATTTGATGATCTGGCATCTTCATCTACATGTGCAACTTTGGCCTGGCCTTCATTTCTCCTGTCCGTTCTGGCTTGGCGTTCAGGACATTCAAATGCCCTATGACCTTCTTCTCCAAAGTGAAAACATGTTCCACAAAAGCCACCTCTTTCAGATCCTTGTCCTCTTCCTCTTCCTCTCTGATCTCTATTAATCTGATCCTGGAAGCGATTGGAATTATTTCCTCACTGATTTTGACTGCTACTGTCCTCATCTTTCTTTTTCGGATCTTCATTTCGGCCACCATATGACCGTCCACCAGATCGTCCACCGCGACCTCTTCCGTTTCGTCTGCTTTCGAACTTCTTGTTTAGCTTTTCTTCTACTTTTAGGGAAAATTGGTATGCCTCCTGAATACTGTTCATTCGAACTAGATTCAACTCCTCCTGAATGCTTGGCCTTAACCCATTAAGGTATCGGGCAACTTTCTCCTTATCAGCTTCGGCATGGCCTGTTCTGATGAGGAGTCGATAGAACTCCTCTGTATACTCCTGAACAGATTTTCCTGCTTGATTCAAACTTTGCATTTTCTTCAGTAGGTCAAGCTCATAATCAACAGGAATGAACTGTCGCTTCAATTTTTCCACCATCCGATCCCATCTTGTGATTTTATCTTTCCCTCTTCTATTTCACTCCAATTGAATTTCTTGGCACCAGATCTTCGCATGACCTTTCAGTCTGGCCTTCACAAATTTGACCCTATCAGGATCCTCAACATCTTCATACTCAAAATACTCCTCACATTCATTGATCCAGTCGATGAATTCATCTGGGTTAAGATTTCTAGAAAATGTAGGAACCTCAATCTTAGGTCTTTTCCCAATCTTGGAAATCGCCTGAAAAAGTCTTTCTTCCTCCTGGTTCACAATTCAGCTTCTCTTTCTTGATATTCTTCTTCAGCTTCATCCTCGCTTTCATGTCTGACATTAAGATTCATTCCTCTACGAATCTTTTCTTTTAATGCTCGCACTTGTCTCTGCAGCTCTCTAACCTCAGGTGTTACAACACCAGCTCTTCCGCTACGTTCCCTTCGTGGAGGCATTTTCGCGATGCGTGCTGAAACCTTAGCCACGGTCCTGGTGCAAACTGCCTCACAGTCGGCGATCTATTTACACACTCAAGAACTCCTACTCTGATACCACCTGATGAAGGGTGCTCCCCTTAATGCCACAAAAACATAACAGAAATAGAGAAACAACAACAATAATATGCAAGAACAGAAAATTGGCTTCTTATTATCTCCACAAAGGTGGAATTACAAACTTTCAGAATTACAATATGCAAAGCCACATGGGCATTCCCTTACAATATTCTTTAGGACAAAGCCTCGAATCAATACCCAGATCTACTACCCAGAACTATTCTGAACTGCCTAAGACAATAATACAGCCTTCCTTATATAGGCAACTTTCCACCGCCCGGGAAGGTTCCAGAATTTTAGCCAATAAGGCTGACCAAACTTAGAATTATTTTATTTTATATTTTATTACATCATAGTCGGCTCAAGATAACCTTTGAAACCGAAACAAAAATTTTGAAGAAAATTATTTTCCGCCATTTGAGGTGGCCCAACTTCCGAAGACCATAAGTCATCACCAGTTGACCCGATCGGCTATTATAACCCCATTTCGGAAACGCCACGAAGTGCTCTACAGGCTTGACCCGCGCAAGTGCCCGTCAGCCAAATTTTTGACCTCATCCGCGGCCTCTAAAACCTTCAAAACTGAGTTTGAAATTTCTGTACCCTACTGCCAATACCGAAAATGTTCAATATCTTCCAATATACACTTGATCTGGCAACGAAACTTTACTGGCAGACTTATATGACCAACATGAACCTCCAAGAAAGAAATCAGATCATTCTGAGCACATATGAAAATTACCAAAAATAGTAACTTTCCATAAATAGCAGCTCTGCACAAAATAGCCCTTATTGAATACAAAAATAGAAATATTTTTGGGTGATGCAAGATTGCTCTTACACCCAGGATGCTCCTGCATCAGACACCCAGGGTAATTTGAGAAGTGACCCTATCACGACTTAGGTGTGCAGAGGAAAATCAAGACGGTTAACCTCCACCCTTGTTAGCCATGATGAATCTTCAACAGGTCGTCCTTTCCACTTGACCAAATATTTTTCATATGTCATGTTCCTTGTGCTTCTGCCAACACGACTGTCCAATATATCCTCGATCTCCTTAGTGTCTGAACTAGTTGCTGGAATACTCCACTGTGCTGCTGTGATCTCATCTTCAACACCTCCTTCATGATACTCTGTCAGATCTAAAATGTTAAACACTGGTGAAATATTTAGCTCGGTAGGCAATTCTACCTCATATGCCTTTCCTGAATCATATTTCTTCAGTATCTTACATGGTCCAAACTTCTTCATTTTCAGTTTGTTATATGTACCAACTGGAAACCGCTACTTCCGCAAATGAACCATGACTTCATCACCAACTTGAAATTCCTTATACCTCCTTTTCTCATCTGCCTTAGCCTTATACTGTGCATTCATGTTGGTAATATGCTTCCTCACCTCCCCATGGCTGTTCTTCAAGTTTTCTGCAAAATCCTCAACTTCAGCACTACTTATTTATCATTTATCTATCTTCCTCAATTCAGATACATTTCTTGGACTACTTCCATATACAATCTGGAATGGTGATTTATCAGTGCTCTTGTTGACCAATAATAATTCTCACTAACCAAACCAAGGGTTTTGTCACGACCAAAATGTCCAGCCAATCCTCCGCTATGCTTCTCCTTGATGAGATTCTCCCTCATAGAACTTCGTGGAATGCACAACTGACTCCCTTTGAATAGCATATCATCCTAGATGATGAAATCCAACCATTTTGTCATGTCTAGAGTAACAGGTTCTGTACAAGCTTTCCAAGCTTCACCAAAATCAGGATCCTCTGGATACAAATTCTTGAGTTCCTTAAACCCAACCACTTCAATCTGCATTTCTGTCATTAATAGTTGCCTTCTGCTAAGAGCATCTGCAACCCTATTAGACTTTCCACTCCTGTGTTTCAAAACAAATGTATAACTCTGCAAAAACTCAACCCATTTCAAATACCTTTGATTCAATTTTCCTTGACTATTCAAATATTGCAAAGCTTGATGATCAGTATAAAAAACAAACTCTTTAGGAAGTAGATAATGTCTCCACTTCTTTAATGCCTGAACTATAGCATAAAATTCTTGATCATAAACAGAATATTTCCTCTTGGCATCATTTAACTTGTCACTGAAATAAGCAACAGGTTTACCTTCTTGGATCATAACAGGTCCTATTGCAGTACCAGTAGCATCACAATCTATTTGAAACACCTTATTGAAATTTGGAAGTGCTAAAACAGGTTGTTCTGTAACTTTTTGTTTCAATAATTGAAAACACTTTTCTGCTCCTTTAGTCCACTTAAACTCTTTTCTATCCCCTCTCATTGTTTCAGTCAAGGGTCCACAAATACTACTAAAATTTTTGATAAACTTTCTGTAAAAGCTAGGTAGACCATGAAAAGATCTTACCTCATTAGCACTCCTTGGAGTAGGCCATTCAAGGATAGCCTGTACCTTCTCTGGGTCCATTTTTAGACCTTCTGCTGAAACTACAAATCCCAAATACACTAACTCTTTCTTCACAAAATTGCACTTCTTCAAATTAATCAACAATTTCTCTTCTCTCAACTTCTCAAATACCATACGAATATACATCATATGCTCATCCAATGTCTTACTAAAGATCAAAATATCATCTAGGTAACCAATGACAAACTTACCCAAAAATTCTTTCAGAACCTCATTCATGAGCCGCATGAAAGTGCTCGGTGCATTGGTTAGCCCAAAAGGCATGACTAACCACTCATATAGTCCTTCGTTTGTCTTGAAGGCAGTCTTCCATTCATCTCCTTCTCTGATCCGAATCTGGTGATATCCACTCTTCAGATCTATCTTTGAGAAATACACAGCTCCACTCAAACAGTCCATAATATCATCCATTCGTGGCAATGGAAACCTATACTTGATTGTGATCTTATTTATTGCTCTAGAATCTGTACACATCCTCCATTCTCCATTCTTCTTTGGTGCTAATACCGATGCTACAGCATAGGGACTCAGACTCTCACAGATCAATCCTTTTTGTAACAGTTCATGTACTTGTCTATTCAACTCCTCACTTTCTGCAGGTGTCATTTTATGTGCTACTTTATTCGGCAAACTCGCTCCTGGGATCAAGTCCATCTGATGACTGATCTTCCTGACTGGTGGTAATCCATCAGGCACGTTATCGGATACAATATCCTGAAATTTATTCAACAAATCTGCAACTTCTACAGGAACATCTTCTACTTTCTCTTTACCAACTTTTGGAATTAAAGCAAAATATACATGCTCATGCCTCATACCATCTAGGAAATATTTTCCATCAACAACAGTTATCCTTGCATTACCACATACCTTTTCTTCAGTCTCCTTCAATGGTTTTAGCTTATGCCACACTCCATCCTTTGTCAGGGAATAGGTATTCGCACGACCATCATGTACAACACATCTGTCAAACTGCCATGGTTTACCCAACAACATATGACATGCATCCATAGATATGATATCATAGAATACCTCATCTTGGTATCCGCCAATCTTGAACTTCACCAGGCATTGTTCATTGACCATGACCTTGTTGTCATCCTGTACCCAGGCAATCCGATATGGATGTGGGTGTTTCTGTCTCTTGAGCTTCAACTTTGTCACCATCTCTTCTGACACCAAATTGTCAGTGCTCCCACTATCAATGATCACATCACAACATTTACCTTCACACTTGCACCTGGTGCGAAACAGGCTCCTCCTTTGCTAAGGTTCATTCTCACCACTCAACATGACTCTTCTGTTAATCAACCTTTCTCATCTTTCAGCATCTTCAGAATTTGATGATCTGGCATCTTCATCTACATGTGCAACTCTGGCCTGGCCTTCATTTCTCCTGTCCGTTCTAGCTTGACACTGAGGACATTCAAATGCCCTATGACCTTCTTCTCCACAGTGAAAACATGTTTCACGAAAGCCACCTCTTTCAGATCCTTGTCCTCTTCCTCTTCCTCTCTTATCTCTATTATTCTGATCCTGGAAGCGATTGGAATTATTTCCTCACTAATTTTGACTGCTACTGGCCTCATCTTTCTTTTTCAGATCTTCATTTCAGCCACCATATGACCGTCCACCAGATCGTCCATCGCGACCTCTTCCGTTTTGTCTGCTCTCGAACTTCTTGTTCAGCTTTTCCTCTACTTTTAGGGCAAATTGGTATGCCTCCTCAATACTGTTCATTCGAACTAGATTCAACTCCTCTTGAATGCTTGGCCTTAACCCATTAAGGTATCGGGCAACTTTCTCCTTATCAGCTTCGGCATGGCCTGTTCTGATGAGGAGTCGATAGAACTCCTCTGTATACTCCTGAATAGATTTTCCTGCTTGATTCAAACTTTGCATTTTTTTCAGTAGGTTAAGCTCATAATCAACAGGAATGAATTGTCGCTTCAATTTTTCCAGCATCCGATCCCATCTTGTGATTTTATCTTTCCCTCTTCTATTTCGCTCCAATTGAATTTCTTGCCACCAGATCTTCGCATGACCTTTCAGTCTGGCCTTCGCAAATTTGACCCTATCAGGATCCTCAACATCTTCATACTCAAAATACTCCTCACATTCATTGATCCAGTTGATCAATTCCTCTGGGTTAAGATTTCCAGAAAATGTAGGAACCTCAATCTTAGGTCTTTTCCCAATCTTGGAAATCGCCCGAAAAAGTCTTTCTTCCTCCTGGTTCACAATTTCAGCTTCTCCTTCTTGATATTCTTCTTCAGCTTCATCCTCACTTTCGTCTCTGACATTAAGATTCATTCCTCTATGAATCTCTTCTTGTAATGCTCGCACTTATCTCTGCAGCTCTTTAACCTCAGGTGTTACAACACCAGCTCTTCCGCCACGTTCCCTTCGTGGAGGCATTTTCGCGATGCACGCTGAACCCTTAGCCACGGTCCTGGTGCAAACTGCCTCACAGTCAGCGATCTGTTTACACACTCAAGAACTCCTGCTCTGATACCACCTGATGAAGGGTGCTCCCCTTAATGCCACAAACACATAACAAAAATAGAGAAACAACAACAATAATATGCAAGAACAGAAAATTGGCTTCTTATTATCTCCACAAAGGAGGAATTACAAACTTTCAGAATTACAATATGCAAAGCCACATGGGCATTCCCTTACAATATTCTTTAGGACAAAGCCTCGAATCAATACCCAAATCTACTGCCCAGAACTATTCTGAACTGCCTAAGACAATAATACAGCCTTCCTTATATAGGCAACTTTCCACCGCTCGGGAAGGTTCCAAAATTTTAGCCAATAAGGCCGACCAAACTTAGAATTATTTTATTTTATATTTTATTACATCATAGTCGGCTCAAGATAACCTTTGAAACCGGAACAAAAATTTTGAAGAAAATTATTTTTCGCCATTTGAGGTGGCCCAACTTTCGAAGACTATAAGTCATCACCAGTTTACCCGATCGGCTATTATAACCCCATTTCAAAAATGCCATGAAGTGCTCTACAGGCTTGACCCGTGCAAGCGCCCGTCACCCAAATTTTTGACCTCATCCGGGGCCTCTAAAGCCTTCAAAACTGAGTTCAAAGTTTCTGTACCCTGCTGCCAATACCGAAAATCTTGAATATCTTCCATTATACACTTGATTTGGCAATGAAACTTTACTGACAAACATATATGACCAACATGAACCTCCAAGAAAGAAATCAGATCATTCTGAGCACATACGAAAATTACCAAAAATAGTAACTTTCCATAAATAGCAGCTCTGCACAAAATAGCCCTTATTGAATATAAAAATAGAAATATTTTTGGGTGATGCAAGATTGCTCTTACACCCAGGATGCTCCTGCATCATCCATGCATCCAATTTGAATAGAAATTAATACATAGAAATAGGGTCTTCCAATGACCCAATAATTTGGACCTTGACTGTCCCCTCAACCAGTGACCCTTCAAAACTAGGTTATCATGCAATTAGTGAGTGATCCTTCATTCTCCTAGTTTTCCCTGCATCCAAACATATTGGAAATACATAATACAATGATTACAAGTCTTTCATAGTCTCCCTTCCCTCGAGGAACATAATCAACCATTCCTTCCACATAGCATTTCACTATTGTATGAATGGATTGTGCAGGAACAATTAACATTAAACAAGGAGAAAACTCCTCAACACATCTTGGAAACCATTGAAAGGGGAAGAAATCAGTTTGAAGACCTTTGTTGTAAACATGCCATTGGTTCTATTTTTTAAATTTGTTTTTTTGTGTTTAATGCATTTCAATGGAACATTATGCATAGTAATAATATACTTAATCTATTAGTAATTGGTTGATTAAATGTAGCTAACACCTTTATCAGTTTAGCATGTTATTATAAGATACTAAAGAAGACCCGCTATTTGTCAGAGAATTCTTCATTGTCCCCCACAATGAAGACAATGAAGATTGACCTCTTGCCCCACAACAAAGAACATTTTAATAAGAATAAGATATAATATAGTGTTAGAATAAACTTTGAACAAAGACATGTAATGCTTATGTTAATGATCTAAAAAGATGCAAATATGGGAATTGAAAAAAAAAATAGTGCCAAGAAACATTTTCACAAATATGAAATGTGAGGAAAAGTAATAACATTAACAATGCCAAGATTCACAACATTAAATTTCACCTGCAGATGAGTTTTTGCAGTGGGTTGCCCAACATCAAAAATATGTTGAGTTGCATTTGAGCTGTAACTAAGAGTATCATTTAGAACAGACCCTAAACTTTGAAAGCATTCTCTAGCCTAGCAATTTAAAAAATTCAAAATTCAATCTAGGAAAGCATCAGTATGTGAAATAAGTTATAAACATCAGCATCAACATCATCATAATTGTTAGGAATGAATGCTAGATGTTGGCAGTCATTCTGTAGTAGTTCTTGTTGCATTCATGACTATGATTGTCATTGATGTCAACATAGTGATCTTTTGGAGACTAGTAGAGAAGAAGATAGTGTTTTGATTAGCGCACGTGGGATATTGCAGATGGAGTTATGAGATGTTGAGGTTATATTATTTGATATGTTATTTGTCTATGGTTAAGAGCGTAGATAGTAATTCATTGGTTCATGAAAGTTATGAGCATTTTGGTAAAAATAGTATTCAGGCAGTGTTCCTGAGTAGCGGTTTGTGGAAATTGGATGATATCTCCTAATTGGGATGGAATATGGTTTTGCACAGTTAAAGGGAAGTTTGAGACACATTGATGGTGATGTGGTTCATAGCACAAACTTTGAGGTCGCACGAGTGAAGAGTTATTGCATTTGGAAGCTGACAATTTTATGTAATTTTGATGTAACGTATGAAAACTTTTATTTTGTAATTGTGTGCCGACTCATTTGTAATTATTTGAGTGTGGTATAAAGGAAGGAATTTTTTTCCTTATTATATGTAGTTTAAATATGAAAGAAGTGTGAGCATGGTTTTGGTTGCATGCGAATATAAGCATGAAGTGAAGAAAAGAGCCTAAGAGGTTGTGAAAGCGAAATTGTGAAGGAAGACATACGAAGTACAGAGATTTGGAATTGAGATCTAGTGTAGTAGTGAGTGTGGTTTGGCATAGTAAGGAGGTAAATATTTCATATTATTCTACTGAATAATATCAAGGTTATTTGGATAGTGTGTTCAGTGATCTTACCCTGAAACTATTTGGGCAGTGGGTCCTTCTGTCTTCCATAACTCTTAATAGGGTTAGAATCTTTTAACAGGGATTCAAAATCTCCTAATAGGGATTTATATGTACTGAATGTATTTCATAAGACTCCTAACAAATTCCATCCTCTCAAAAGGAATATTCATATTAGTGCATCTTTTGTGGGCATCATTCCCACCGGGGTTTACTCTTTGATCAAGAGGTTCCCTAGTCAACATATCTTGTGTTATTGTGTCATTGTGTCATTGTGTATGAATATCTTTGTATGGTTAGTAATTGCATTTCTTACATGGTTAAATATTGTTGAAGATGATAAAAGTTATAATTATCTGATAACTGATTCACCCCCCCCCCCCCCCCCCCTCTCAGTTATCTTGGTGGACTTTACTTTTTGACAATTGGTATTAGAGTAGCAGGTCCTTGAAAGAAAAGTTTAACAGCTTAAGGAGATCCATGGTGAATTTTAGGAAAGAAAGCCCTAAGTTTGGAGTAAATTTTGATAGCTGGAAGGAAAAGATGAAGACACATCTATGGTGTTTAGGACCAGGCTATTGGTTGATTACAAAGAATGAAAGAACTATAATTGAAGAAGATAGTCTTGAAACAAGTTCTAAAGATGAGGTAGATCTATTCATGTGTAATATACTTGCAAGAGAAGCACTCTTGATGGCACTTCTGGAAAATGAATACAGTCAGGTAAAATGTTTTAAGAAATTTAATGAAATTTGGAAAGCTTTACACTCTACTTTTGAAGGTGATGAACATGCAAAAAGAGCTAGATTACATAATTGGATATGTGCATTTGAAGATATTAGAATGATGGAAGATGAATCTATTAGAAGCTATATTGGTAGAATGTCAGAAATAGTTGCAAGAATAAAATCTTGTGGAGGATCAAAGATAGAGAATGAAGTGATATGAAAAATTCTGAGGACATTGACTCGTGTATTTAAGTAGACAACACAAATGATTGAACAAGTTATACCTTTTAATACAAACTTTACAAGAGAGACTCTTCTTGGTAGATTGGAAGCAGTAGAGATGAACCTGAGGTTATCAGGAGACTTACCTAGAATGGAGACAACATCCAGTGCTCTTAGTATTCGTCCTACTTTGTCAAGAAGTACCAGTGTGAGTGGAGATTATGCCGACAATAGCAGATCTAGAAATGAAGAAGATAAGAAGATTGAAGAAGGTATTTCCTTTCTTGTGAAAAGAGAACCAGACGGTAAGAAAATTTTTAAATGTTGGACTTGTCAAGAATATGGTCATTTTGCATCTAAATGTCTTAAGAGATTTAAGAAGTACAGAAATAATTTCAAGCCTAGAAGATCTAAGGAATGTTATTATGCTAATGATGAAGATCTTGAAGCTAGTATAGAAAGAACTTTGAGTGAAAGTGATACTGAGAATAATGATGAAATAGGATTTGTAGCAATTAAAGAAGAGAATTATGAATCTGATGTTAAAGAAGAAAAAGCATTAGTTTCCCAAGTTGAAAAGAAAGCTTATTGGATTATAGACAGTGGTTGTTCACATCATATGACTGGTGACATGAAAAATTTCATAAAGTTTAACAACTATGATGGAGGAATTGTTAGAGTTGGTAACAATGCACCTTGTTTGATTAAAGGTATAGGATCTATTACTCTTGATGGAAAGACTAATACTGAAGATGTTTACTTTGTTGATGGATTGAAACATAATCTTTTGAGTGTTGAAAAGTTAGTGGATAAGGGATATCAAGTTTCGTTTATTGAGAAAATTTGTGCGATAAAGGATAAAGATGGAAATCTAATTAGAACTGGATCTAGAACTAGAGGTAATGTATTTTAGTTGAATCCTACTGAGATGACATGCTTGATTACTAAAATTGATGACAGTTGGTTATGGCATAGAAGGTTTTGTCATATAAACTTTGATAACATTGTGAAAGTGAGTACTACACTTGCAGTAAGGGATTTGCTTAAAATTATGAAACCCACTAACATGATTTGCAAAGAATGTGTGATGGCTAAGCAAAAGAGAAGTTCATTTCGTAGTAAGAAGTTCACATCGGCAGAGAAGTTGGAGATTGTTCATACAGACTTGAGCGGTCCTACTAGGACTAGAGGATTCTATGGAGAAAGGTATTTTATGATTCTTGTTGATGATTTTACAAGAATGATGTGGATTGCATTTCTGAAAGAAAAATATGAAGCATTTGATAAGTTTAAGATCATTAAGAATAAAGTTGAGAATGAATCTAGAATGAAGATTAAATGTTTGAGATCTGATAGAGGTGGAGAATTTACTTCTAGAGAGTTTAACACCTTTTGTGAAGTGAATGGTATTAAGAGATAGTTTTCAGCCCCTAGAACACCTGAACAAAATGGTATTGCAAAAAGAAGAAATAGGTCAGTAATTGAAGCAACAAGAGCTATGTTATTTGAGAATAACTTGGCGAAGACATTTTGGAGAGAAGCAGTGAATAAAATAGTATATACAATAAATAGAGTACAAATCAGAGCAGACATAGATAAGACACCTTATGAATTATGGTTTGGACATGCACCCTCAATTAAGTTTTTTAAAAATTTTGGAATCAAATGTTATATAAAGAGAGATGATGATATTGGAAAGTTTGATCCTAGAAGTGATGAAGGTATTTTTCTTGGATATTCTTTGAAGAGAAAAGCATATAGATGTTACAATAAGAGAAATAAAACTATTGTTGAGAGCACAAATGTTAAAGTTGATAAGAAGTTTAAAATTCAGGAAAGAATGCTTGATTATGAATCTAATGAAGAAGCTAATCCTCAATCTAACATTGAAACTACTAAATTATTCTATGAGACTGACAGTGAATTGTTGAATGAGAATCATATTGGAGAAGAAATCAGAGAAGAATCTACAGTTGAAGCAAGATCTGTGACTATGACATCGAACATGTATCTATCTAGACATCATCCTGTTGAACAAGTTATTGGAAGTTTGGACAGAGGAGTTATGACTAGAAATAAGGTACATTTATGTTTGATTTCTCAAATTGAACCTAAATCTACTAATGAAGCTTGTGAAGATGAACATTGGATTAATGCTATGAAAGAAGAACTAGATCAAATTGAAAAGAACAAGACATGGGAATTGGTTCCTAGACCTAAAGACAAGAATGTGATTGGAACTAAATGGGTATTCAGAAACAAGATGAATAAACAAGGAGAAGTAGTAAGAAACAAAGCAAGATTAATATGTAAGGGATACTCGCAGCAAGAAGGAATTGACTATGAAGAAACCTTTGCACTAGTGGCAAGACTTGAAGAAGTAAGAATATTTTTGGCTTATGCAGTATTTAAAAAATTCTAAGTGTATCAGATGGATGTGAAGTCCACATTTTTGAATGGTGAATTGGAAGAAGTTTACATTGAGCAGCCCGAAGGTTTTCCTTTGACTCAAGAAGGAGATATGGTATGTAAACTAAAGAAAGCATTATATGGACTAAAGCAAGCACTTAGAACTTGGTATGCTAGATTGGACAAATATTTGTTGAAATTGGGATTTACTAAAGGAACAATAGACAGTAATCTATACACAAAATAAATTAAAAATGGATTATTAGTTATAGTTATTTTTGTTTATGACATTATCTTTGGAGGAGAAGATGAAGCCAGTGACAAATTTGCTGATGAAATGAAGAGAAAATTTGAAATGAGCATGATTGGTGAGATGAAATACTTTTTGGGATTACATATAACACAGAACAATGATGGTATCTTTGTTAGCCAGACAAAGTACTTGAATGATTTGTTGAAAAGATTTGGAATGGAGAACTGTAAACTAGTTGGAACACCTATGGTTACAGGACACAAACTATCAAGAAAAGATGAAACACCAGTAGTTGAGCAAAAGAAATACAGATCCATGATTGGAGGATTGCAGTACTTAACACACACTAGACCGGATATAAAACATTCAGTTGGCATGTAGCAAGATTTCAAGCTGAACCTAGAGAGTCACATTATGCAGCAGTCAAGAGAATATTGAGATATTTAAGAGGAACAATGGACTATGGATTGTGGTATGAAAAATCTGATGATTTCACCCTATGTGCATATACAGATGCTGATTGGGGAGGTAGTGTTGATGATAAGAAAAACACCAGTGGTGGAGCCTTTTTTCTTGGAGGAAGATTGGTTTCATGGTTGAGCAAGAAACATAATTGTATTTCACAGAGTACAGCAGAAGAAGAATATGTAGCAGCAGAAAACAATTGTAACCAGATAATTTGGATGAAGCAGATGCTGAAGGATATTGGAATTAAATTTGTTGAACCTGTTGTCATATATTGTGACAACACCAGCACAGTCAGTATGTCTAAGAATCATGTATTGCATTCTAAAACTAAGCATATAAAGATCAAGTATCATGTTGTAAGAGAGAAAGTTGCCGAGAAAGAAGTCAGACTGGAGTACATAAGCACAAAGGAATAAATAATGGACATATTTACAAATCCTTTTCCTAAGGATACATTTGAGTATCTGAGAGGTATGCTTGGGGTTATGCCCCAGCCTAATTTTGAGTAATGATGTAGTTGATTGCATCTGTCTAGTTGTATATGAGCCCTATCTTTTTCTGGATTGGATGTTGGTACTTCCTCTATGGGGGAGTATGTGTATTTGAGCTGAGTCATGAGGACTCTTGTGAATGTATTTTTTGAAATAGTGTCTTTGGGCATTGAGTTGTTGTTGACATAGTGATGAAATTTTTATCATTGATGTTAATGGGGGAGAAGTATACATGAAAAAAATATAGAACATCTGTTAGAGAGAACTTAATAGGATAATGAAGCAAGATTTGATTGATGAAGAATATTTGAAGAACTTTCAGAGTATCAGTGCAACAGTATTGGATTTTTGGAACATTGGATGTTTTTCATCTATGTTGCCATCAATGCCAATGGGGGAGATTTTTAGGAGTGAATGCTAGATGTTGGTAGTCATTCTGTAGTAGTTGTTGTTGCATTCATGACTATGATTGTCATTAATGTCAACACAGTGATCTTGTAGAGACTAGCAGAGAAGCAGACAATGTTTTGATTAGCACACATGGGATATTATAGATGGAGTTATGCAATGTTGAGGTTATATTATTTGATATGTTATTTTTCTATGGTTAAGAGTGTAGACAGTAATTCATTGATTCATGAAAGTTATGAGCATTTTGGTAAAAGTAGTATTCAGGCAGTGTTCCTGAGTAGCGGTTTGTGGAAATCAGATGATATCTTCTAATTGGGATGGAATCTATTTTTGTGTAGTTAAAGGGAAGTTTGAGACACATTGATGGTGATGTGGTTCATAGCACAAACTTTGAGGTCGCATGAGTGAAGAGCTATTGCATTTGGAAGCCGACAATTTTGTGTAATTTTGATGTAACATATGGAAACTTTTATTTTGTAATTGTGTGCCGACTCATTTGTAATTATTTGAGTGTGGTATAAAGGAAGGAATGTTTTTCCTTATTGTATGTAGTTGAAATATGAAAGAAGTGTGAGCATGGTTTTGGTTGCATGTGAATATAAGCATGAAGTGAAGAAAAGAGCCTAAGAGGTTGTGGAAGCGAAATTGTGAAGGAAGACATGCGAAGTACAGAGATCTGGAATTGAGATCTGGTGTAGCAGTGAGTGCAATTTGGCATAGTAAGGAGGTAACATATTTCATATTATTCTGCTGAATAATATCAAGGTTATTTGGACAGTGTGTTTAGTGATCTTACCCTGAAGTTGTTTGGGCAGTGGGTCCTTTTGTCTTCCATAACTCTTAATAGGGTTAGAATCTTTTAACAGGGATTCAAAATCTCCTAAAAGGGATTTATATGTACTGAATGTATTTCATAAGACTCCTAACAAAGTCCATCCTCTCACAAGGAATATTTATATTAGTGCATCTTTTGTGGGCATCATTCCCACCGGGGTTTACTCTTTGATCAAGAGGTTCCCTAGTCAACATATCTTGTGTTATTGTGTCATTGTGTATGAATATCTTTGTATGATTAGTAATTGCATTACTTACATGGTTAAATGCTGTTGAAGATGATAAAAGTTATAATTATCTGATAACTGATTCAGCCCCCCCCCTCTCAGTTATTTTGGTGGACTTTACTTTCTAACAATAATCATTAGACATAACTTATAGACATCAACATCAACATAATCATAATCATTTGGAGGGTATTTGTTTTGGATAGTACTATGTTTCTTGAAATTTTTTGTGATGCTTCTAAACTTTGAAGACATGTTTTATGGCTTAATGATAATATAGATTAGTGTTTTGTTTTTTGATGTAAAATCTTTTCAATATAATCATGGAATGTTTTTGATTATTCATGGTCTTGAAGAAACTTTTCTTCTATTTGATGTATCTTGAATTCATTGAGTTCTAGTACAAGTCAATTGGCCAGATTGAATAATTTCTAGAGTTAAATTTTTGTTTACCTATGTAAGCTTCGCATTCATTCTTTTCTTGTTTTGATTCTTGAGTCTTGATGTTGTTTCTCAATGTGATATAGACTAACCACAAGATGGTTCAGTTGGCCTCTCTTTCTGTTTAATCATTTTTGTTCTTCATGGTGTAAGTGTCAATATGTTATAATCCAACCAGCATGTCATACCCCCACTTCTGACAAACCTCACAACATGCAAATCATAGCCAAAGATTTGGGTGATCAGCATACACAAATAATGATTACCCTTAGGAAACAATGATCATTAATATTCATTAATGGTGGGTGATGATTCATTGGTAATAAAGGCATTGACAACATTCATCATCTTAACCAAGTCATGGGTGGTGATCCTTGAAATAGCACAATTAGTAAAAGGAAATAACAACATAACTAATAATCTTTACCTTTATTAACAAGTATAAAGAAACACTTACAGTTTAAATAGAAAGCCACGTCTCTTAGAAAAGAGATCTCTGTTCAAAGGGATGCATCACTTCATTTGGATATAGAGACATAGAAGGAAAGACATTTTATTTGGAGTGAGGAAGAAGGAAAATTGAAAAACAAAATATGGAATAATCAAGTTGGAATTGGAGAAGAATTCATAAATAAACTTGAATTAGAAAAAAACTAAGTTATCTAGTTATTTGTTTGAGGCTGGGTTTTGGTTCTACTTTTGTTCTCCTCTGGGTTCGACTTGGGTTCCTTTGGTAGGAACTTGGGTGCCTGGGCTAATCCCAGGTGCACCTGTAGTATTATAAATATGATACATGAGGTATTTTATTCATAATTTTATAGGCTAACTCATTATTATGGTAACATGGGTATGACCACACTCCATTCCTAATGGTACCCGACATGGAGTGTGGTTCAAATGAAGTTGAACCAAATGCTGACCATCATGGCTATGATTATGATGAAGATGAATATGAATATTAAATCTAAAATATGGCTTGTAATTTGAATTTTCATTATGAATGAAGAAACTATAGATTCAAGTTGACTCATTCTATGTTGTAGTATATTTGTTCCCTAGAACTACCATATTATATATGTGCAGCTTGTAAGGGACATCTTCTGCTCATCTATGTATCAGAGCTTGGTAAGAGTTCTTAGGAGAAAGACAAGATTTCAGTGGGAGATGGAGAAACCAATCTCAGAATACCACTTGAAGCCTTGCAATGTTGAGAGTGGGATAAAGGCTACACTTGAGACCCTATATAAGGAAAAATCTTATTGAGCTTCACTTTGTTTCGAGAATAGTTTTATATTCTGTACTAAATAGGGCCAACCACGTGAAGGTGGAAGCTCATTTTCCCCCCTCCCCCCTAACATCACTCTAAATTCCCCGTTAACATCTAACATTCATTCATTATTTCATCCATTAATAAAATGTAACATTCATTAATTATCACACGATAACATTCATTAACACATTAATAAAATGTAACATTCATTAATTATCACATGATAACATTCATTAACACATTATAAAATTCATGAACATTCAATACCACATAATTAAATTCATTGGCATATAAAAATTAGTCATTATCAGTTAAGGTGCATAGATGAGAATCATTTCTTTTTTTTCTTTTGATTTCTTGTTTTTAAGAAGTAATCACTAAGAGGAGCATCGATATCATCATGATCATCTCCCCTCTCATTTGATCTTAATGCACACCTAGTTCTCTATTGATGCAAAGGGGGGTCATCTGCAATAACATATAAAAGGGTTAAATTAAAAACATTAAAAACATTTTAAAGTATTTTAGTACTTTAAAGGCCATAATAGCTCTTTACCTGACCTAGTCGCATCATCAACATCGAGGTCATTTTTTCTAGCCTCGGCCTCAACCTCAACTTGCTCATTAACAATGGCATCTACACTCTCTACAGGTGCAATACAAATTGTTACATTAATCCAAACACCAATTGCAATTAAATTTGTATTACTACGCCAATCAATTTAATATGTTTACTTGTATTACTTTGATGCACATCCTCATTGTCATCATCACGCACAGGTTGTGTACAGCCAGAATCGGCAGGCTGCATTTCAATTTCATATGTATTCATGTTATCATTGTTTTCTTACTTTAAAAAAAATTACTCACTTTATGTTGGAACTTAACATCAAAGAAACTAATTGGTAAATAATTAAATTTGAAATATCATCTATTTAGCTTACTTACCGCGATGGATCCA
Source organism: Chamaecyparis obtusa (assembly GCA_027943335.1). NCBI lineage: Eukaryota > Viridiplantae > Streptophyta > Pinopsida > Cupressales > Cupressaceae > Chamaecyparis > Chamaecyparis obtusa. The sequence continues at coordinate 60,678 of BSBK01006574.1, forward strand.
TTAGTAGAACCTTGTGCACTTCTTATTCTTTCTTCCATGACTTTATAGCCTTCTTGGAAGCCAATTCTCTTGTCCTCTTCTATGAGACTTATATTGAACTCCACGCCCTACATTTTTTCTTGGTATCATCAAATTTTATTTCATTGTGAAGCAAAGGGGATAAGGAGGGGCCAAAAAAATGGTACACCCTACCTGATCCACCTTGCTCAACAACATGTGGAAGCAAAGAACAACAAAGGGAGAGAGAGAAAGCAGGATCATTGATATATTATCTTCATTTATTCTAATTGATTCATACATGCCGGGCTGTAAGGCCATCCTAGTTATAGCTAGATATTACAATGAATTACATAAGTCCTCAAACATGCGAGGATCTACCAACAATCTCGATTCTACTATCTTCTATCTTCTATTAAAAAATTGACCCCCAAAACTCTAACAAAACAACTTTACTTATACAAGAGGCTACCAAACTGAGTTAGCCATTATATCCACAATCAATAGAAAGAACGGTCAGATCTAGGACCACATGCTTCCCAATGATGGATACTAGCATTAAATCTATGACCCATAATCAATGCACAAGTCGGCCTCAATAGAAACTCAAAATAAACTACTTGGTAAGCAAGGATGACCGAGCAACATACAAGAATCATTGAGCACCAGTGAAACAACTGACCACCCAGGAGATAACCTACCAGACCTAGTAACCAAAGGAAACCGACAAACTACCGAGCCAACTTGGTCAAAGAAGGAACCAAGAAACACAAACAAACTTCAAAATCTTTTTTGGTGACATAGGATTGCCAAGGACCTGAGATGCTCCTGCATTAGACACCTGGGGTTATTTAGAAATGATTCTTTGAATCATTCAGTAGGTATGATTCAAGCTGCATCCAACTCAGACTGTGAAATCCATGAACTATCTTCAATCGGTCTATTCTTCCACTTTACCAGATATTCCATACAATGTTTACCTCTTGTTCTTTTGCTAACTCTTTGTTGCAAAATCTACTCAACTTCTTCATTCTATTTCTTAGGATACTCCATCAATACTGTCATGTATTCATCAGGTTGATGATACTCATACAAATCAGCAATGTTGAAAATTGGTGATATGTCCATGTCATTAGGTAACTCAATCTCATATGCATTTCCACTGTCAAATTTCTTCAAAATCTTGCAAGGTCCAAACTTCTTCATTTTTAGCTTCCCATATGTTCCAACAAGAAATTGACCTTTCTTCAAATGAACCATCATTTTATCACCAACATCAAAATTTTTATGTCTCCTTGATTTATCAGCTCTATCTTTGTATTTCTGATTACTCTCTTCCAGCTTGATGTTCACATCTTCATGCAATGTCTTTATGCACTCAACAAATTTCACTCTTTCAATACTTCTCTTACTTTCATCAACAATGTCTCTCAAATCAGATATACCTCTCGGTTGTATGCCATTCATAATCTCAAATGGTGTTTTTCCAGTACTCCTATTCACCGAATTATTGTATGAAAATTCTACTTGTACCAACATAGAATCCCAATTACTAGGTGTGTCTCCAACTAAACATCTCAAAAGATTTCCCAAACTTCTGTTTACAACCTCTATCTGTCCATCAGTTTGTGGGTGAAATGTAGAACTATATTTCAACTCAGTGCCAAACTTTCTTCAAAGAGTTTTCAAAAAGTATCCAACAAATTTACTGTCTCGGTCAGAGATAATACTCCTCGGTAATCCATGCAATCTAAAAATTTTCTTAAAGAAAAGATCTGCTACATGTACTGCATCTGATGTCTTTCTACAAGGTATAAAATGTGCCATCTTTGAAAATCTATCTACCACAACAAATATAGAATCATTACCTCTTACTGTCTTTGGTAAGCCAAGAACAAAATCCATACTGATGTCAGTCCAAGGTTTCTTAGGTACAATAATCGGTGTATACAATCCAGTATTCTGACTTACTCCTTTTGCAACTTGATAAATTCCACAACTTTTCACAAATTTTTGAACATCTTTATACAACTGTGGCCAAAAGTATTTCTCCTTAAGCAAATTCAAAGTTTTATCAATACCAAAATGTCCAGCCAAACCACTACTATGTTTCTCCTTCATCAAATTAGTTATCATTTGTCCTCTTAGTATACACAACTGAATACCTTTAAACAACATACCTTCTTGAATGAAATATTCTTCCCATTTTGTACTCGGTTGATCTTGAATAGGTGCTCTGCACTTTCTCCATGGCTTAGAAAAATTAGGATCAGTTTCATACAAATCTCTCATCTCATCAAAATCAAGAACTTCAATTTTCATCTCGGTCATCAAATATTCTTCTACTCAATGCATCAACAACTCGGTTAGTGACTCCACTTTTATGTTTGATCACAAATGTATAACTCTGCAAATACTCAACCCATTTTATATGTCTTTGATTCAACTTATTCTGACTACCCAAGTAGTGTAAATCCTTATGATTAGTATACAACACAAATTCCCTCGGTATCAAATAATGTCTCCATTTCTTTAGTGCTTGAACAATAGCATAGAATTCTTGATCATACACAGAATATTTCCTTCTAGCATCATTCAAATTTTCACTAAAGAAAGCAACAAGTTTACCTTCTTGACTCAACATAGCTCCAATTACACTACCACTTGCATCACATTCCACTTGAAATACCTTATTAAAATCAGACAATGCCAAAACAAGCAATTCAACAACCTTCTGCTTTAGAGTCTCAAAAATTTTATCAGTGCCATGTGTCCTCTTGAATTCTCTTTTATCTCCCCTCATAGTCTCAGTCATAGCATTACATATTGAACTGAAATTCCTTATGAACTTTTGGTAAAAACTTGCCAAACCATGAAATGATCTTACCTCACTAGTATTCATAGGTGCAGGCCAATTCAAAATAGCTTCAACCTTTTTAGGATCCATCTTCAAACCATCAGCTAAAATTACAAATCCCAAATACACAATCTCCTCTTTCATGAATGAACACTTTTTCAGATGTATCAGCAACTTTTCTTCTTTCAGTCTCTGCAAAACTTGTCTAACATGCAACAAATGTTGTTCTCTAGTCTTACTAAATATTAGAATATCATCAAGATATACAATCACAAACTTATCGAAGAATTTCTTCAGAACTTCATTCATCAACCTCATAAAAGTACTCGGTGCATTAGTTAAACCAAAAGGCATAACCAACCACTCATACAAACCTTCTTTTGTCTTGAAAGCAATCTTACACTAATCACCTTCTTTGATTCTGATCTGATGATACCCACTTTTCAAATCAATCTTTGGGAAATACTTTTCTCCAGTAAACTATCCATTATGTCATCCATTATCGGTATAGGAAACCTATACTTCAATGTTATCTTATTGATTTCTCTGGAATCAGTACACATTCACCATTCTCCATTCTTCTTAGGTGCTAATACCGTAGGTACTGCACAGGGACTCAAACTTTCTTTGATCAAACCTTTCTCCAACAACTCTTGAATTTGTCGGTTCAATTCCTAATTCTCAGTAGGTGTCAACTGATGAGGTGCCTTATTCGGTAAACTAGCTCTACGGATTAGATCCATGGAATGATCAATACTTCTCTTCAGTGGAAAACCATTAGGTACATTATCAGAAATGATATCACTGTACTCGGTGAGTAACTTATCAATCTCCTGAAGGACATTATCCTCTATTTTCTTACTCGGTTTGTTAGGAATCATAGAAAAACATACATCATTCTTCTTCAAATCCTTAAAAAACTTTCTTCCTTCCATCAAGAAAACTTTCACAGATGTGAAAACATTACTAATAGGTTCTTCCATCAAAGGTAACAAGATTTGTTTCTTTCCATCAGCTACAATAGTATACTTATGCAATCTCCCATCATATATAGCATGTGTATCATATTGCCAAGGTCTACCCAATAAAATATGACAACAATCCATAGGCATGATATCACACAACACCTTATCATAGTACTTTCCAATTTTTAAATTCACATAACATTGTTCACTTACCAAGAGTGTATGCTCATCTTTGATCCATGAAATTTGATAGGGCTTCAGATATTCCAACCTTTCCAACTGCAACTTTGTGACCATGTCCTCAAATACCAGATTCTCTGAGCTACCACTGTCAATGATTACCTTCCAAACTTTGTTAGAAACTCTACATCTGGTCTTGAACAAAATTTTCCTTACCAGATCTTCCTTCTTACGTTCATTCCATAGTGCTCTTCTTACCATCAAGTTATTTTGCTTCTCAGGTTTATTCGGTGACTCTTCTTGCACCAAAGCATTTCTACTGCTACCAGCCTTCTTACTAGCATATGTGCATTCAAAAGATCTATGTCCTTCTTCTCCACAATTGTAACAAGTTCCTCAGAAATTACCTCTACTATAACCACCTTGGTAGCTACTACCTCTGCCTCTAGATGAACTTTCACCTTTCCACTCGGTCTTGCCTTTTTCCAGAGTTGTCTTTTCAGGTTCAGATCTACCACTTTCACCATTAGATCTATCTCTTCCTCTATGGAATCTACCACCTCGACCTCTTTGTCTTTGTTCATTTCTCTTTTTCAATTTATCCTCGACTTTCAATACAAATTGATAAACCTCTTCAATGTTCTCCAACTTAACCAAACTAATTTCCTCTTGGATAGAAAATCTCAAACCATTCAGGTATCTAGCAATTCTTTCCACATCATCCTCATCATGTCTAGATCTGATATCTAATCTATAGAATTCCTCAGTATACTCTTTTATCGAGCTATCTTTCTGCCTTAAACTTTGCATTCGCCTAGCTAGGTTAATCTGATAATCACAAGGTAAGAACTTTCCTTTCAATTTATTTACCATTTTATTCCATACCTTGATTTTATCTTTTCCTTTCTTTTTATGATCCAATTGTAGATGTTCCCACCACAAGGATGCATGACATTTCAACTTTGTGCTTGCAATTTTCACCTTCTTCTCCTCAGATACATTTTCATAGTCAAAATACTTTTCTATTTCAGTGATCCAGTCTATCAATTCATCAAAATCTAATTTTCCACTATATTCAGGAGGGTTGAAATGTGGTGTTGACTTCAAACTTGTCAAAGCCTTAAAGAATCTTTCCTCACCCTGATCCATCATAGGTGTAGGTTCTACTTCACCTTGTTCCACTTCAATTTCATCATCACTAACATCTTCAAGATGTCTACCTCTTCTTTGGGTTGTTTCAACAACTTCTAATCTAGAAACAAGTTATCTCAACATGCCTACCAATCCTGGATCCACTTCTCACCTCCCATGAACCATCTTGAGAACCCTCTACAATTACAGGTCAGATCGCAATCTACCACCCTACAACAATTCAACTAGGGCTTCCCAAGAAGGAACCTACAAACCTAGACCTGCAGACCTAGATCTAGATCTCACCTTGCTTTGATACCACCTGATGCAAAGGGGATAGGGAGGGGCCAAAACAATGGCACACCCTACCTGATCCACCTTGCTCAACAACATGTGTAAGCAAAGAACAACACAGTGAGAGAGAGAAAGCATGATCATTGATATATTATCTTCATTTATTCAAATTGATTCATACATGCCAAGCTATAAGGCCTTTCTAGTTACAGCCAAATATTACAATGATTACATAAGTCCTCAAACATGCAAGGATCTACCAACAATCTTGATTCTACTATCTTCTATCTTTTATTAAAAAAATGACCCCCAAAACTCTAACCAAACAACTATACTTATACAAGAGGCTACCGAATTGAGTTAGCCTTCAGATCCATAATCAATAGAAGGAACGATCAGATCTGGGACTACACGCTTCCCAATGATAGATACCAACATTAAATCCATGACCCATAATCATTGCACAAGTCGGCCTCAACAGAAACTCAAAATAAACTACTCGGTAAGCAAGGATGACCAAGCAACAGACAATCATTGTCGAGTGCCAGTGAAACAACTGAACGCCCAGGAGATAATTGACCAACTAACAAGCCAACTTGGTCAAAGAAGGAACTGAGCAACACAGAAAAACTTCAAAATATTTTTGGTGACACAGGATTTCCAAGGACCCGAGATGCTCCTGCATCACATTGTCTCATGAAAATAAAAAAGATTAAAAATTATAAATAAATATTATAAAGATCAAAGTATTATTTTTAGTGTTAAGAGCCATCTACAGATTGTATTTTTCCTCATTTAATTCTAACAATATTAACACTTACAACTTGTGCAAAAAGTTTGGAATAACCACCAGAGCCTAGCTTGTGTTGCCCATGCTTTTGTAGTCTTGCCTTTGTTTCCTTTGATGTGTCAGGAAATCTATGAAGAGATTGAAATATGTTAGTTCATATAAATATGAAGAGTATTTAGTACACAATTACATTCTTAACAGTATCACATACCTTCTTCTATTGTATGGTGGTGTATTTCCTTTTTTTATTTTAGTTTTCTCATTGGCATCTAGAATAAGAGATTGCCACTCTAAATCAGGAATGCAAGGGGGGCACTGGTACTTCAAGTTTTTGGTTAATGTACACCTGTAATGGTCCCTAATATACCTCAAACATAACCCAACTTTCTGAAGGAGCTTACCCTTCTCAAATGCACGAGGTCCAAAAAAGTTTGTCATACTCTCTATGAGAGCATCCTTTAACTTTATATTTTGGGCTTTCCACCTTTTATGAAAAAAATTGTGTTAGATTAAAAAATGAAGTGAAATTACCTTTAATATAGTTTAAGAAATGGATGTAATGATAACTGTCCTAGCAATTATATGAAATCAAAATAGTGGATTAGGGTTTTAGTTCAGATATGATGTTTCACCCTGTACAGATGGTGGGCCCAAATATTCTCAAACACTCATCATTAAGTTTACCATAAAAACCATCACTCCCTGCAAAATAATCATGGGATCATTAGTCAAAGGATATAATAGTATAAAATAAGAATACAATAGATATAAGCTTCTCATATCCAATGCAAGGTGTAATTAACATACAATTGTATAGTAAAAGAAAAGTCCAATCTTTAAAGTACCTGGAATTTTTATTATTTTCAAGGGAACTCCTTCTTCATCACACACAAGCAATATGCAATCCTTCACCGTTCTTGTACTAGGAATACTAGTACATCTAGGAAAATCACCATCAAGTGATGCATCCCCTGTTGCATAAATTGAATCCATTATGAAATGCCCCTAAGAAAGAACACTTCAAGGGAAATAAACATATATATAATGAAAGAGAAAATAAAATCTATGTATGAGTAGGTGGTGCCATGGCATCTGTAGTCATACTACATGTTGTCGACATTGCAAGATGCAGTACATCTAAGCCTGCCATCGTATGAGGCAGCGATAGTAAATGATCATTGACATGTGTTGAAGAATAAGATTGTTAGAGCATAATAAAAGTAGTGATTAGCATGGACAATATTGTTAGAGATTAAAAAAAAAGATAGTCCAACATGAGATCTACCTAAACCAGCTACAGTACCCTCATCATGGCCATGAGAATCAAAATTACACAAAAAAAGCTGTAAAAGAAACACACCCGCTTATTTTTAATGACATAAAAGACTAGTATAACATAAAAACTATTATTGAACTTTTTTTATAATTAAAAATTGCATTAATACTTACTCCATAATTTTGAGACAGGTGCATCAATTTAGTTGCCCTCTTTTGTGACTCAAGAGTCGGAGGGAATATAGATGCCAATTCAGCCACTCTTTTTCCAATTTTGTGGAGGCATTTTTTAATTGCAGAGGTTGGGTCATCACAACTAGTGAAATCAATAGCTAGGTCCTTGTCAAAGGACTCCTCTTTAGGGACTGCAAGTTCCTTTCCCTTTGTCTGCTGACCACCTATCTGTGACAACAATATTACTAACACTATTAGAATTAATCTGAAATAATGATGAAAATAATATAATAAAAAACACTATTTAACATTTTACTTCTATCTAATTTGTAGTACAATAACAAAGAGGTTTACCTGCTGGGAAGAAGTGTATGCACAATCATCATTGTACCCTCTACGTGGTTGCTCCATATTGTGGCCCTGTGTTATTATTTAAAGTTAACCAATAATTAGAAAGGACTACATTAATAAATTTCATTAGAAGATGATGATGGAGATGCGGTGGATGGTGAGGAGACTCTCTAAATGTGGCTGGAAAAAAAAATTAATTATTTAATGGTACATAGTATGTACCTACACCCCAATGATAGTGACATCATTTGTATCTATGCGATTCAAATTGTAATCAATAAGCAGCTCTTCCCCTACACTTATTGATTTTATCACACATACAAATACATGATTTCCCTCACGCACCTCAAATATGCAATTTGGTTGCTTAATAGTTGACAAAGGTCATGTGCTATTTATAAAACCTACAATATTCCCTGATGCTTTTGGCCTTTTGTCAATGTATATAGAAACTCTTTTACTTTGCTCATTGTCTTTTTGTTGAATATAATTTTCTGAGAGTGCATACCTACGCATACTTTTTTTATATTGAACAATTCACATCTAAATTTTGTAATTGTAACAAGGTTCAACATACTCCATCAATTCAAAAACTTTGTTGCAAGAGACCTTTATGCCATCCATGGAAAATAGGCCCAAACCATGTATTGACGATGGTGCAATGCGATATATCTTGCCTTTAATACTAAAATCAGTGTTTATTGGAGGAAGTTCCTTGGGGACCATTGTTTCTATAGATATTGGTACCTAGAGAGCACCTTGATGTCACCTTTTCTCTCATCATCATAAGAACATGACCCCCCTTGAGCAAGAAAAAATTTCATGCGTTTATTGAATTTCCTTCTAGTCTTTTGACCTCTAGTTAATCTTCCTAATTCAGACATACTACATGACTCACTTTCTTTTCTCAAGGAAGACACATCTGAAAAATACATATTTGTTGCTACTTGCACTCCATCAAATGAGAGAGATAGCAAGTAATGCAAGATATTTTGCAAATTGTGAAATACATTAATCTCTATAGGGTGTATTGACTTATACTTGTCGATCCTTAAGACTGTGTGGGATGCTTGTGAAAGGGGTCTGGGTGCCTACATATGTAATTCAATTATCTTATGTTAGCTAAAAAATTCATGATAAATATACTCAAAAACACATGGTAAGTACATTAAAAACCATAGGCATCCCATATGAATTAAAAATATTAAAAGGTACATCATGAATTAATTAGATTAAGCATTGATCGCATAACTGCACATTTCTATCAAGAAATCAATATTAAATAGATTAAGCAGTGATCATGTAACTGTACATTTCATTCATGTCATTCATCTTCTTCTTCATCCAACTCATCACCATGATCATCGTTGTCATCGACATCATCACCACCACCGTCATTATCATCATCTTCATCATCATCATCATCATCATCATCATCATCATCATCATCATCAGTAGCATCATCATCGTCATCATCTTCTTCTTCTTCAAGAAAAGTTGCGTCAGGAACATCATTGACTAATTGTTGTTCGTGATCATCATCTACATCATCTTCTAGTTGTTCGCAATCTTCTTCTTCCATCACATTATACCTCATCGACCTTCCTCTTGGATCATGTCTAACAACAAATGACCAACCTAATTTATGTGGAACCTCTAAGTAAAATACCTGCTCACATTGGCTTGGAAGAACATAGGGCTCATCCCCAACTGGCTCAAACCACCTTGTATTAATCATTGGAAATTTATTATCATGTTCAATAATAGTTTTATTAGGATCATTTTAATTAAGTCATAGCTTGTACCATCTGATGATGAAGAGAACTAATCTGAAGGAATTAAAGTCACACTCAATTATATCATCCAAAATGCCATAGTATCAATTTTCAGACTCTCGAGGATGTAAGTCATTTCTAGATGAACTATTAGTCACTTGAAAGACTGCACTTATCCCAGAATCACAAGTTTTCTTTGTGTCATCCAACTTTTTGATGCAAAATTTATGACCATTGCAAAACATAGCCCTGTGGTGTTTGACCTGCAAAAATATGTCAAACACGTATAAATTATTGCATCAAGAGTTCATAAATGTATGGGTGATTAACATATTTATATGTACCTGGAAATCTCTTAAACCATGTGATAAATCTATTTCACTTTGTGTAACATTTGGATCTCTATTACAATGAGCTTCATTAACCAATGAAGACACAACTTCCCATGTTAATGTGCAACCTAAATGATGACATCGTTCAATCCATACCATCTTCCAATCTTGATTATTTGCAATATACAAATGTATTGCATCCCACTCTCGAGAAGCTGTACAAAAAATAAATAGATGACTTACAACCAATTAATTTTGAAGATTAAGAATTAATTAACAACTACAATATCATCTTATAATTTATTACCTCTCACTTTTCTCATTCTACCTTTCCCCACCAAGTACTCCCCTTCAAATTTTCTAATGGTGTTGAGATCCCAAATGTGATCTATATGGATCTTTGCTACAAGCTTAGGAAGATATTTAGTAACGTACACCATAGTCTGGTATACCATATATCCTTCCACCATAGAACCCTTAGGATGTGCTCTTTTCCGAACCAAAGCCTTCAAAAATTTTAGGTGCCTCTCAACCATCCACATTGACCGAGTGTGTACGGGTCCACACAATTCAATCTCCTCAACTTGGTGTATGAGGTAGTGTTCTTGTGCATTGAAAAAGGTTGAAGGTAGACACTTTTTTATTTCACACATTAGATGAGGAATTCTTCTCTTCTAGTATTTTATATCTTCTTTATAGATTTCTTTAGATGACAACCACCTACAAGACATTCAAGACACAAAAATATATAAACACGAGACTTTACAATATATACAACAAATTGAACAAATATCATTTCTTACCTCATGTATTTTCCAAGATCATATATCACTTGTTTGATGTTATTGTCGAAGTTCTCTGGGAGAGATAGGGGTAGTACATATTGCAACAATTATACAAATAATCATGTCATTCTTTTGTCACATAATTCAATGAGAAGTACATGTAGTTTACAAATATATTGTAAATACAAAAGAACATGACTTACCTTGATGAAGGTATGCCAATCATGTATTTTCAACCCTGTCCCAAATTCACTTTTCTTTGATATGGTACTACTTATGTTTGCACCAAATGCTATGGGAAATCAAATTTTTCGTATGAAGTCTTTTATGGCATCACTTTGTTGCTCTGTTAATAACCAAGGAAGGGAACTTATATTAATCCATTCTCCATTTCTATTTGATTCAATGAAATTTTTCATTGCATGATTGGATTCATGAATGTCGCTACAAATTTTGACAATTTTTTATTTGTCACACCTTCCATCCAATATCTTCTACAATGTTTCCATTACATTCTGTCCAATATGCATAGTATCAAATAAATGCACAATTTACAGCTGCTCATAGTAGTGCAACCTACTAAATTATCTAGGATAACTTTGTAGTCCCCTTGGAAGGTGCTCAGTAGTATTGCCTTGATGACATCTATGATCATCAATCACATAATCAATAAACAAAACACAATATAAATATACAAATTTCAAACATAAACCATTAGGTAGAATGGTAGTATCTTGATGATTAATTCTATTATATTCCAACTTCCATAGGTGAGGTGTCATTCTCCGTGGCTTAGATGTAGTCTCTTCTTTCCCATTGAAAAGATATTTTTTCAGTAATTTGATAGTTATAATTTTTGTGGAGAAAGTGTCTATGCTCATCAAATACCTACTTTCCTAAACTTTTTGAATGACGAGATTTCATCTTTGGACCACAAATTGGACATGCAAATTTTCCCTTTGTTTGAAGACCTACAAGATAATGATACAATTGGATTAAATATGTTAATTTTTATATTTAGAATTATCATGTGCAACTTGAATTCACCATAACATACCAGAAAAATGTGTTAGCCCTGGGTCATCATGTATTGTCCATACAAGTATTGCATGGAATTGAAATTATTTATCTCCTATTGGTCTAGAGATGTCATACATAGTGACACCATTCCATAACTCCAACAACTTGTCAATAAGAGGCTCAATATATACATTCATATCTTTAACTTGGTATTTACCTAGTTGAATGAACAACAACATTACATAATTATTGTGACTATTTTACTGCAAGATTTATAATTACATATAGATAACTATTAAATGATCAAATACATGGAACAATCATTTCGAACATAATGTGCTTCCTCTTTATTGACATCCATTGAGGAATGTTATTGTTGATGACAAAAATAGGCCAAACAGAGTAAACAGATCTTAGCTCTCCAAATAGATTGACATCGTCCGCTGCCACTAAAACCTTGAGATTTTGAGGTTCTTCGATTAAGTGTGGCCACTTTTCCTCTATGTCCTTAAATACATAACCATCCATAGGCATTAGAATAATGTCATCTTGACTCCTATTGTGTGCATGGTAATCGATAAATTGTGCCAAGCTAATACACCTGAATAATCTTTGCAAACATGGTATAATGGGGATGTAACTGAGGCACCTTTTCTATTATTTGATCTATTTGATACCTACTCTTATGACATTCAGGGTATTCTGTTGCAAATTAATATTCTTTATGATAAATAATATGATCATTGGGACAAGCATCTATTGCTTGATACTCTATTCCAATATCTTTCATAGTGGCACATAATTCTCAGTATGAGCGAGGGAGAATATTTGATGGTGGTAACAAAAACTCACATATCAATCTATAGAAAAACATATAAGTTGTTAATATTAACAATATTTATGGTACATGTTTCGCCCTTTAATTACTATAATAACATATATGACATACCTTATCATACATGACATTGTTATGCTGGATAAACCATTCATAACCTTCAAGTTCAACAATAACAATACAACAGAGAGAAGAGTTATTTGGGAGCCTTCGTAAAGGGTCATGGCTACCTTCTCAAGTAGAGGTATATCATGGATGACATCAACATCATCTTGATCATCATCATCAGTTGTGCCAATACCAAATGTGTCATGGATCAATGTATTAGTACCATCATCTTCAAATGTGTTATCTGATGCATGATCGTCATCTTCCATGGGATCATAATCTTCAGCTTCAATATTTGCACCTCCATGATCCTCCACTTCCAAAGCCATATTCTCCATATTTGCACCTCCATGGTCCATATCACGTACTCCCCTGGGGAGGTCGACTTATATAAAAATGATGAACACAAATAAACCATGATAATGATCTCATCATCAAGTGTATTTCATATATATATTAATTGTTAAATAAATATAATGAAAAACTTACCAATTCATGATAATCAAACCCTCCTCCAATGTGATCATTATCGATACAATGTCTCTTAGCTTTTTTGATTAGCAATCTTCTAGTTTTTAAGCCCTTACAAATATTGTAGGGACAATAACATTTTCCATCACCTTTTCTTTTCAAGTTAGACCACAATCTATTGATTGTATCCCCATTACCTTCTTCACTTGGATTGTCTGAGATGATCCTCTTTACTTAGATTATCTATAACTAATTATATATAGAAATTGAAAAGTTAGTTATGAAATGATGTTGTAGTATAGTATACCAAATTGAAACACTTCTGTTATTGTAGTCTTCCACCTCAAACTCTTTCCTATTGTGGCAAGAAAGAAAGATATTCAAATAATATAGTAGTTTGTAAATCAAAATAAAATATCATGTATATTATACATGAAATATATCAGAAGTGCATCAAATTTGACCAAGCACTACTGGGAGGTAGACCCGACAACAAATGGATTTTTGATAATTTTCACAATAATAAATTTGTTGCAGGGTATAAGGTCCCAGTAGTGCTTAGGAAAACCTACATGGTGAAGGTTGTTTATGTTGTGTGTGTGCGCGTATAAAAAAGGGGGCCTTTATCTTTGATCTTAAAATGACAAATATGCCTATCTAACACTTTTTGAGGGTGCTAGGAACAACAAATGGATGCAACTTGAGACCACAAATGGAGGCAAGTTGTTGATTAAGGGTCCAGGGAACAACAACCATTAGTACTTTTATCGAATTTTAAATTTCAATTTTGAACCATTCTATGAATATAGAACATGGATGTAATCTCAAAAAATAAAAAAATGTAGACACGACAAATTACTTATTTTGTTATTCTACATTACTTACTATTTGAGTGCATGTTCCACTTGTAACTTGATCAAGTCTTGTTTGATGCTTCAATTTTGTGTTGACTGTCCTGTAGAAGTACACAGTTTTGTATTTCCCCAATATATTATTCAAAAAATAACAATAGAATAAAATACTTGTTGAGAAAGATCATCATAGGAGTATCAAAAACTTGAGATCCAAAGGTAACTCAACATTATAAGACTCTTACATTCAACCTTCATCTCATGCACCTAATAAATAGGAGATAAAATACATGAAATTGAAAAATTACATTACAAAACAATGAGCTAAAACTACCTACAAAAGTAGTACCCAATTTATATACAAAATATTTAACTAATGAATTGTGTTTTTCTTCTCATCTTCATTGCCAAAATAATCACCCCTTTAATGTAACTGCACTATGCAAGTCCATTTTAGCGACCATGTGCCTGTCATCCTCAATCAAGACTAAGGAACACTATAGGCAAATACATTGTCTAAATTGTCTACATTAAAAGCAACTATACTGCAAGCTTCTATGAATAAGAAAATAAAATTTAAAATTCATTACTTCCAACTACAACATTAGAGAAAAGTTGAATTTTATTTATGCCTTGATGGATATCTATACTGTGTCATAAATATCCCATTTTGACATAGGATAAGAGCATAGTGATAGAAGATAGATCCATTTTGTGCATAAACTAAAGTCATTGTATTCCATGAGAGTGCATCTTTTGAGAATTTTTTTTGTAACGTTTCAACGGACTAGTAGTTCTATAATTAAATCATCATAACTTTCCCATTACGTATTAATCACACATGGTACAAACTCTCTTCAAACTCACAATACATTGCATGTGTAGTACAAAACTCATGAGATTCTAAAGAAGGCCTCACTCTTAATCAACCAAATCTTTGTTGCACCACACAAAAAACTATGTGATAACTATGTCTACTCCAACCTTAATTGTTTAAGAATTAATCATATCAGATAAAGTATGTTTAAGAATTATTGGGATTGGTCATTTGGCATGTATTAAACATAATACAATTTTCAGCATATTATTATCACTCTATTTCTTTGTTGTAAACATGCTATTGGTTCAATTTTGTAAATTTTTTTTGTGTTAAATGCATTTAAAATTATCTTCACTGTCTTCTGATTGTCTAAATGCTTCTTTTTTTGTCAGCCAATTAATACATGCTAGTATATAAAGAAGACAATGAAGATTTGTCTAACAAAAATAAATACAGTAAACTGAACCAATGGCATGTTTACAACAATTATAATAACTCGCAATAAAAACTAAAACAATGACATGTTTATAACTGATTAAGAGTGAGGCCTTCTTTATAATCTCATGAGTTTTGTACTACACATGCAACATATTGTGAGTTTGAAGAGAGTTTGTGCCATGTGTGATAGAACCTATTTTATCTAATATGGTGCATTATTACAAAAATTAAGGGTAGAGTAGTTATTACTTAGTTTTTGGTGGGGGACAATGAAGATTTGTCTGACAATAGTAGGTTTTATTTATATTTCATGAATTTTTACCACATACTATTTCAAGCCTTTGAGTCCTAGAGACAAGTGGAAATAGGAGTTGCTTTTTTGAGTGAGGGCTAATTAGAACTAGGAGAGAGCATTTGGGGATGGAAGTATTCACCAATCAAAGGATGGAAGACTGAGATTGAGATGGGGTTAGTAACTCTGAAAAGGGTATTTGAAAAGGTAAGTACTTTGCTAGGTTGTTTGGAGACTTTGGGTGTAATTTTCTGAATTTCATGTGTGTAGGGCTACTAGACAGGCCTATAAGGGCTGTAGAAGAAGAATGGTGTAAGTTGAATAGATTAGAGTGAATGGGGTGTTGAAACATGATGAATAGACCATGATGAGATGATACTTAATGTTAGGATCAGGGTGAAAAGCCTAGTTGAGGTTTTGACATGGTCCATTTCTACAAGGGCCACTTAGGATTTTCTCATGTTATCTCTTTTCTTTTCCTTGTGTATGCCAGAGGAATGGAGACAAGGTTAATGATTGATCAAAGATCATATGAAACTATGTAAACCACTTTTAGTAATAAAAAATGTAAATTTCATGTATATTGCCAGTCTCTGCCGCAGGGGTACAGTCAGAGGGTTCATTGACAAAATGATACTTTGAATGGTTACAATGATACTTTGAATGGTTACTATGAATATGAATGATTTGATATAGCATATTGCTCATTTTACTTGAAGTTTGGAATAGCTTGTGCAAGGGTGAAAGTACTTTTGATCATTTTGGTCGTGACTATTCCTGTACATAGTCAAGAAATATAACCGTCTAATGATTTTTTTAATGTTGAATGGATTAAATGCTTTATTCTTGGTAGAAGTGAATGGAAGGAATAGTGTTGGTGTTAGGTTTCATTTATTATTGAATTCAATGGTTTCCAAGATGTGTTGAGGAGTTTTCTCTTTGTTTAATGTTAACTGTTCATGCACAATCCACTCATACAACAGTGAAATGCTATGTGTGGAAGGGATTGTTGATAATGTTCCTTGAGGGAAGGGGGATTGTGAAAGACTTGTTATCATTGTATTGTGTATTTCCAATATCTTTGGATCACTAGTAAATTTTAGCTTATTTTTTGATGAGGATTAGTCAAATTTTTTATACCAATTGGTCGACCAAATGACCATAACTGTTGTCAAAGTTTTTTCATCGATTATACAACACAAAAAACCATCATCAAAATTATGATGTCTATAGTGGTTGAATTATCGACAGACTCACCGTCAAAATAATTGCTTCAACCTAGAAGAAATATCGATCATACCTTTCATCTCTATGACCAATGTCGGTCGAAATTGCGAGGACTTATGGTCAAAATTATCATTGAGTGTATAGAATTCTCATCAAAATGCCAAAGAATGTTCATCACTCTTTCGACGAGAGTTGGTTGGAATAGTCATCAAATATATAGCATTATCGTCGATAAGTCTATTCTTTTACCGTCGAAAAAGAGACATAAAATTAAATTTTAATATATATATATATATATATATATATAAAATCAAATTAAGCATAGCAATATTATGCTTTAATTGTTTATAAACAATCACTTTTCTGCTCGTGAAGACATAGTCTGGTATTTATATTATTAAACTCTCTATTCAATGCAGACGACTACATGAGGGAAGCACCCACATTCCTGTCCAACTTCAGAGTACAAGTAATTTACAATCAAGAGATTTGAGAAGGCAACTGAGATGGGAAAAGAATAGGACACATCACCAATAGATATATAGATCACTAATCAAATAAGAGAACATACTTAACACTGTTCATGGGCATCAGGAAGTTGAAGCAGTATAAACAAAAGATATGAATGGCTTCCAATTTCAATTTTGTTTTCTATGGTGTATCATGGCCAAAACACAAATCACGAGATTTTAAAAACATCTTTATCTATTAGTAGAAGATTTAATTAAATTCTCTAGATAAACCCTTTTGTGGGGTAACATGCAACTAACTCTAAATAAATACACACTCAAACATACTCATTAACTTAGATTTGCAGTCAAACTTAGCAAAATAGAATCATAACAATGAAATACACATGCAAGCTCTAATGCATAACTCGATATTAAGTTATATGGAAATCAAAACATAAGGATTACCCAATTAGTAATCACTCATGGGATGTAGTAATGATCAATCACATTATAGAAGCAACTAAATTGTATGAGTTGCAATGAGCTTATGTCCAACCTATGGTCTAAAAAAGAGAAATTAAAAATGGTAAGGAGCATGTGATTAGTGTCTTGACATGGTTGAGTCTTACACTTTTTAAAGCCTCCATCCAACATGAAATTTACAAATGTTC
Source organism: Chamaecyparis obtusa (assembly GCA_027943335.1). Taxonomy (NCBI): domain Eukaryota; kingdom Viridiplantae; phylum Streptophyta; class Pinopsida; order Cupressales; family Cupressaceae; genus Chamaecyparis; species Chamaecyparis obtusa. The sequence continues at coordinate 78,769 of BSBK01006574.1, forward strand.
AACATTAATCATGCAGGAGTAGGTCAAAAATAAGACACCATCTATCCAACTTGTAGATACAAGATATCAATTAGACATCTTTGAAACCAAGTGCAACAAGCAAGTACCAATATTAACCCATTTTTCACACTTGTCAGCCAAGGACAAACATGGTTTCATAAATCCTTGAGTTTTGATTTCCATGTAACTTATATTTTCAATTTGAATATGCACTCAACAGTTCCATCATAGAAACACTGCAACTATTTGAATGACCATTCTTGATCACCAAACATTGATATTCAAGTTAAATTACTCTCTCAGTAATCCTCAATTTTAAACCATAAATGTACTTACATTGTCTACTACTATGCATCTTTGTATAAGGTTTGATAATCTACTGTATTTAAGAACGTAAAAGCTATTTTCATTAACTAGCTTTAAAGAATTACTTCAAAAGTTTTAATTGGCAGAGTACAAAACAATGCTCAACCTAAAAAAACATCCCCCATGCATACAGTGTAAGAAATTATTTTAGACAAATCATATGAGAAAACACTATTTGCAACTAAGTGTGATAAGGAATAGAATGTTATATATCCAAACACTTCAAGTTTAATGCAAGCTCTAAAACATTCAGTTTGTAAAATAGAGAGTATGCAACCATGGTCTAAACTGATTAGAACAAAGTGGTGCTACAATAATTAAAGAAAGAGAATTGAAAATTGAAACTTAAAAATCATTTTGAATTTGCATACAAGGGCTAAATAATGCATTCCTACAAATCCATCACAGGCATATATACCATACTCAAATACTTAACTGCCTTAATTTCATGTAAGTTACATATGAGAAGATAGTTAATCCACAAGGAAAACACCAACGACACTAATTTTTTTTAGATATATAGCCACTGCCATCAACTGTAATGAAACCAAATGAATGAATTAAGATTATACAACATAATGAAGCAAGAGCAAATGACATTTCTAAAACCAGACTTGACAATATTTTATCAGACATGAAATATGAATGTTAAACTAGTAAATAATGTAGAGTGCCAATGGGATTCTCATACTGTCACAGTTGGTGAGATAAAAATAGGAATCATATGAAGGAAAACAAGATGGGAAAAGAATAAGACACATCACCAATAGATATATAGATCACTAATCAAATCAAAGAACATACTTAACACTGTTCACGGGCATCAGGAAGTCAAATTCTCTACCTATGATTCAAAGAGTCTTGATCCAATCAGGAGATCAACAATGCAATCCACAGTCAGCAACACATAATACAGTCACTAAAAATTGGGAAACTGATTTTCATCCACCATCGCACATGACAATAATTATCAAAAAATCAAAAGTAATCATTGGGACTATTTGCCATTGCTCCTAACCAACATTTTCCAAGTACTGCTCTATTAAATGAAGAATTGGTTTTCCCCTACTCTTGGGACGTAGAATTTGGCACAATGAAAGATAGGAGAGATGGAAAAACTAAGGGAATGAAGGACTAAAGGCTTGTTCCAAATATCAGTCGTAATGGTATGCACTAGCATCCTATGAATTGATATTGATAAACAAGATACCTTCCAAAATATATACGTTGCATCAAGGGTATTGTCATAGCTATAGCTCCCATTCACAAAACTGAAGATGTCTTTGGTTAATCTCAATGATTTTTGATATTCACAAGAAAAAATTCAAAGGTGGCTATGGATAGGAAAGAATTTAAGAGAGTCCATATACCCAGGGGAAGTTGGTGTGAGATAAATTGAGATATATGAAATGTAGAGATAAAGTAAATAATATCAATGATGAAGTATGGAATGGTATGAAAGATATAAAGATATAAATGAAGTCTATGGAATCTTGAGAATGAGCATAAATCAAATATACACCTACAAAGATCAAGCCCTCTATTAAACTGAATGCAATTCAATAAAGATAAAATCATATATTAGTAGATAAGAAGTTTGTTAACTAAGATATCTAGAATCAATTGAACAATAAAGGAATAGTCAACCACTAGGAAGTCAGTCCTAGGAAGGAAGTCAATGTGAACAAGACAATGCAGTTCCTCAAAAGCACACATGGTTTTTGCATCAAACCCTCCTGCAAACTACAAATATGGCAGACAAATAAATGAAAAAAGAAAACATTACTCAAAGCAATATAATAACAATTGAGGCCATTTATCCACATGTCACATGAAGTGAATATTTACTTGATGAGATCTGAAAGAAAAACACACACCCTGAAGCAGCAAGAATTCTTGTGCAGGATCCTTTTATGAGTTTCCCATTGACTCCAGCTCTATAGATAGTCATCTCATGTATCTCTTTGCTAGCTTAATGGAACCTATCTTTATCTGTATCAAAGAAGATCATTAAATTATGAGTTTGAGCATAAGCATAAATTCATACATTCAAAAGGGAGACCAATACCAAAAATATGGGCCTCTAAATGATCATTGATAACTAATAAGCATGCATGACATACCATATAATGCTCTCTACCCAGCACCATTCTTATAGTAAGATGTCCCAAAACTTCATTTTTAAAATCTGTACTAGGAATGTACATTTCAATTGAAGTTGAGAGAGAATGGATTTTCAATTTAAGGAAAGTTTCCATGAAGTGAGAAGCCTCACTGATGTCTCCAACCAATTTCAATTTTATGTCAAGGACAACCAATATAGAGATATGAAGTTATGATGTGTTACAAAGACATGAGGTCCAACATGGCAAAGGATCAAATTAATGGTAAACAAACCGACCAAGTAAAGTGAGAATAGAGACTTCTGAAAGGTTATAGATTCAATTATGGACAAAGAAATGATGCATTGATAGATATAGCACATCAAAAGTTACATTTGCATATATTAATTGAGTGAGTATGTTACTAGACACGTGTTTTTAGTTCATACTTCATAGTCATTTGGTACAACTACAAATGAAATGAATAAAGAAGTGTTATAGCATGAACATGAGATAGTGGTATCTAAACAAAGGTAAGTTTTCAAAACTTTCATTCAAGGTATCAAAGGATACTACATGAACAATCATTAATACCATGAATCAATGCCCATTTTACTATAATACATGTGCATATTATCTGATTTCAAGTGATACTATAGGGTAAAAATGAAGTTAAACTAGAACATTGGGGTAGTCACAGATATGGTCATATGATAAAGTTGTCATACATGCAGTCATAAAGAACAATTATGAAGAAATCATAATTAGAGTTAAACCACTTATCAATGACAGAAAGAGACTACAAAATTGATAAACAAAGTACATCTTATCATTTTATACAAGAAGCTTGAGTTAGGCGTAAACCAAGGAACTACATACAACCACATTTGATAAGGGATAACATATCACTTTTCCAAAAGGATGATTGAATGTTCTCAAGAGGGTATTCATCTAAAAACATTGAAAATGATGCTTCTAAATAAAAAGAGTAACATTAATAGAGTATGACTGATTATTATCAAGATTATGTTCATTTGGCCTTTCTAGATTTGTCTATATTATGTTCACTCTCTTATCTATAAATCTAATTTGATGAACATGGCAATGCAAATTGGTTGATGAACATGTTTAAGAAGTAAAATATTTCTTAAAGTGAATGAGAAATAATATGGAATAAGAAGTAGGTGTTTTTGACCATTGAATCTATGCCATTGGTTTAGTTTGATCTTCACTTGGTTTCGAGAATAGTTTAATATTCTCTACTGAACAAGGCCAACCATGTGAAGGTGGAAGCTCATTTGGCCCCTCCCCCCCCCTAACATCACTCTAAATTCCCCATTAACATCTAATAAAATTCATTCATTCATTCATCCATTTTTAAAATATAACATTCAATCATTATAATCACATGATAACATTCATTAACACATAAAATTCATTAACACACAACATTCATGAATAATTCATTAACACGTCATTCATCAACATTTACTAGTACAAAATTACATCCACTAAGACAAAGTTCTTTCATTAGCAAAAAATGTTAATTACAATCATTTCTTTTTTGATTTCTTTCTCATTTTCTAAGGTAACGGCTAAGCAGAGCATCAATGTCCTCATCATTCCCCTCCTCTATTGATTCTAATGTCAACACATGTCTCCTCCTCATCTTTTTAGGAATAGGAGGTTGCTGCGCCAAAGGGGGGTCTGTTGCAATAACAACTACGTCACAAGTTAAATTCACACCATTTTATATTAGTGTTACAAGTATTTAATTAAGTAAAAGATCTATAAATCAAAAAAGAAATTTAAAAGAACAAAACATAGATTTTCTTTACCTGAATGTGCCACATGATCTACATGGTGATCACTCTGAACATCCTCCACTCATTCAGCATGACATTCTGTATGCTCTAAAATATACACAAAAAATGTTACACCAATTTCAATTTAAGATGTTAAATTGTATTAATAATTAGATAATTAATTTTAAATAGAAAATAAACACCTCCATCGACACTATGATGCACATCAGGGGATTCATCATGCGGCATAGGATCTGTGTTATGATTAGCAGGCTACATTGCAATGTCATGTGCATTATTATCAAATAGATTGTTGCTCAAGTATTTAATTTCAAATATATTTTTTTTTGCATATTTACCTATTCACAAGATGCATGAGACTCTTGGGTTGGGCCAGTGGAAGCTTGGCGTAGGCATTCAGCCACGGCTTGATAGCCTTCCTTGAAGGCAATTTTTTTGTGTTATGTCGTGGCCTCTAAATTAAATTCTGAGCCCTGCATTTTTTGATTAAAAAAAATTATTTATATTTTATAAATAAATTTTCTCTGGAATTCATTTACTGCTACTTAGAATTCATTCTTCAATTTTGGAATATCCACCAGAGCCAAGTTTGTGCTACCCAATATTTTGCAGCCTGGCCTTTGTTGCCTTTGATGTGTCCTACAACCTATGAAAAGTTTAAAATATGTTAGATGATATAGATATAAAGATCACTAATTAGTGCATTATTACATTGTACTATTAGTTAATACTATTTCATACCTTCTTCTCTCATTTTTTGGTGTAATTCCTCTTCGAGAATCCCCTTTCTCCTTTGCATCCAAAATGAACTCATTCCAATCCCTCACTGGAATAAAGGGATGACGCTCGTACTTTGGGTTCTCGATGAGACTCCTTCTATATGAGTCCCTCACAGTCTTAAGATGTTTGGCAACTTTTTCTAAAATTTTCTTCTCCTAAAAAATATTAATACCAAACTCATGCTCTAAATCTTTAATGAGCTGATCTTTTAATTTTTTTCTTGCAAGTTCCACCTTTTAAGAAAAAACACAAAATTGTTAGATAAAAGAATTAACTAAAGTTGTGTACCTTGAATATAGTAAAAGAAAAGGCCTGAATGAAAGGAAAAATATTGTACCAATTAATGATATGAAATAAAAACAATGGGATATGGTTAGTTCACTTATGATGTTCCACCTTGTACGTATGGTGGGCCCGAATATCTTCAATGTGAGTTCATAAAGCATCTTATAAAAAGAATCATTTCCTACAAAAAATTTCATGGGATCATCAATCCAAAAAATTTTATGAATAGGTAAGTGCATATTATAATATAAAAAATAATAATTTTAAAGTATCTGGAAGTTTAGGACATTTTAAAGGCATTGATTCTTTATCGTCAATCAACAATGACGTCTACATAACTCTCGTGCTAGAAACATGGGTAGATCCAGGAATGATGGTAAATTATCACCAATAGATGTACTCTAATCTATATCTGGCATAGCAGATGACACCAATGTATGTCCTACTCCACAAAATTAATCCACTATGAGATGCACCCAAGATTAAAGTACAAATTATCAAATCATAATTAACACAAAACCAAATATAGAAAAATAGGGATTTACTAGGCATAGATCATGAAGGCATCAATGTTTTCATGCCCCTTGTTGCTGACATTGCACTCAAAAATCTCAGATGGATGCTAGTCGACCTCCTAGGAGGAGTCACCTGCACTTGATCACCTGAACAATACATTGTTAGCAAAGACATTCTGAAATAATAAAAGTAAGAGTTAACTTAAGAAGTTTTTGAATGTTCCAAAGAAAAAATTACTTGTAACTTGTCAACTTAAGGATTATTTTACCTGAGGCGGCCGGAGCTCTGCTAGTACTGGCCTCACCACGATGTCCTTGACCAAGCAAAAATTCTTGCAACAAGAACACATACATATTTTAGTTCACGACATAAAAGAGTATAAAGTATATACCTTTATTGAAATTTTGTTATAACTAAAGATTCATTATTGCTTACTTCAAAATGACGTGCTTGCACCATCAATTCATCTTGCCTCTTCAGCATCTCCTTGATTGGATTTGCATCTTCCAAAATGCTAATAATTTCTAAATTGACTCTTTTTAGTTTTTTCTTCAACATATTTATTAATTTAGGGATTTATGGGATATCATCATCTGTATCTACAACTATTTCCTATGTTGTTGCAGGTGCTTTTCTCCTATCCTGAACATCAAATTGTGACAGGAATATTAGTAAAACTATCATAATAACTCCAAAACCCTAAATAAAATAACATAATAATATAACATTTTTCAACTATCTAATTTGTACAATTTCAATAAGGTTTACCGTTGCTGAAGAATGGGTGGGAGGAGCATCCCCATGACCTCTATCATGTGGGGGATCCATATCGTCCCGTGATAAAGATTAAATATAAAAAATTCAGCGAACTGAAAGCAATAGACTTAGCAAAAAAAACTTATTAATAAAATGGTATATAGTACTGACCACCCTCATGATAGTAACTTTGTTTGTATCTATGCGATTTAAATGGTAATCTATTAGTAGTTCTTCCCCTGCACTTAAAGATTTTATCACACATACAAAAACTTGATTCCCCTCACACGCCTCAAATATGCAATTGGGTTGCTTATTAGTTGAGGAAGGTCGTGTACTATTTATAAAACCTGCAATATTCCCTATTGTTTTTGGTCTCCCATCAATGTACATAGAAAATCTTTTACTTTGATCATTTTCTTTCCATTGTATATAATTTGCTGATAGTGCATACCTACGCATACTTTTTTTATATTGAGCAATCCACATCCAATCATTGTAATTGTAACAAGGACCGACATACTCCATCAATTCAACAACTTTATTGTAACATACTTTTATCCCATCCATGAAAAATAGGCCCAAACCATGTAATGAGGATGGAGCTATGTGATATATCCTCTCATTAACACAAAAATCAGTGATAATTGGAGGTAGCTCATTGGGTACCCATTCTTTCTCAAGATGTGTGTACCAAAAGGGCACCTTGATGTCACCTTTGGTCTCATCATCATAAGAACATGATGCCCCTTTAGCAAGGAAGAATTTCATGTGTTTATTGAATTTTTTTCTAATATTTTGACCTCTAGTTGATCTCCCTATTTTAGTCGTACTACATCTAAAACTTTCATGTATAATTCCCTCATTTCCCTCATTCGATGTAGATAGATATGACAAGTACCTATTTGGTGGGTCCTGCAATCTATCAAATGAGATATTGTCATGTCCCCGCTTCAAATAGAATTTTGATAATAATTAAATAATATATATAAAATAATCAAGTCATGACACATACGTACGGTTCTTCTTTGTCTATATGTGGGAGATATAAAATGTAAGTTGAAAGTGATTATATAATTATATGTCTATATGGTTCTTCTTTGTCTATACATTATATGATTATATAATATGTCTATTTATAACATACATGCTTAGTGATAAACAAGAATAATATAAGAAAATTATGTCTATTTATTGACTTATACATGCTGATCCATGTCATTGTGCAGGATCCTCGCCAAAGGGGTTAAATTTCTTGCATATGTTAATCATTTATCTTAAGTTAGCTAAAAATTACATGATACACATGCTACAAATAACTTAGAAGACAACATGAACAATATGCAAGATCGTAAACATGAACAAATTTACCTTATATATGGAATGCAAGATTGTCAACAGAAGGGATGACAATGTCTGTAGTCAATTACCTGTTTGCAAAAAGGGTGACAATCAAACAAAATATATACATGTATCAACATCAATTAATTGAGCATCATAAGCAAAACATTGGTAAATATAAAACACATATGTTGTAATCATTAGAATTGAACACAATAAATATGTAATCATTAGAATTGAAATCAACAAATCAATATTAAATATATATACTAATCAATATAAATATATATAAATAATTAAATCACATACCTTGTATATTTCAATCATGTCATTGATCATCTTCTTCATCCATCTCATCATCATCGCCATCATCATCATCATCATCATCATCATCATCATCACCATCATCTTCTTCATCATCTTCTTCTTCTTTATCATCTTCAATATCTTCTTCTTCCATAACATTATACTTTATTGGCCTTCCTCTTGGATCATGTCTAACAACTGATGAACTACAACTAATTGAGAACATGATTGAAGAACTTCAAGTGATTAGAGATCACCGAACACTGAACTGTTATGTAAGATAATTGAATCAGTTTTATGTTGTCATTGATGTCAACTAGTTTTGACAGTACTTATCATGGAGTTACAAACATCTAGACATCTATAGAAGAGAAGAGAAAGATGAAGAACCGAGATATCTACATTGAGGAAGATGAATATGACAGATGAGGATAAGGAATACTCTTGGTAACTTATTAATGAGTCTATGACTTCATGTTTTTGACTTGATTATGTTGCATTAATCTATTATGAATTTGGGAGAAAAATGTTACAAAGTAATGTGGTCAATTAATGAAGCATTCTAGTATACACCAAGTAGTGTAGTGTATACCGAGCACAGTATAAACTGAGCATGTGTTCACCAATGGATTTCTTTGTTAACCAAAAATGTATAAAAGAACTAAACGATTAGTTTAGCTGACACAATTGATGAGCTGGAAAGCACCTCATGATCAAAGTGGAAAGATAAAGTTTGTTATGAGTTCAATGGCTAGAAAAATTTAAGGAAGATCTAAAGGACATAATTGAAATGTGTGACTGACACATCAGCCGAGGAAGGTTTAAGCAGAAAAATCAACTAAGGTGATTAAGTAGAAAAATTTGATGGATGAGAAGAAAATGGTTTACTTGTCTATTTAAGAGACTAGGGTTTCATTATGAAACGCATGCCGAAGGAAAGAATACTTTAGAGATATTGCATGAACAAGCTTCATGCATGCCTAATCAAACTGGTTAAGGAGAACCAAACTGCAGAGATTACCGAGCATTAGAAGGCTATAACCGAGAGACAGTGAGTTACTAAATATTGTTGAATAGAATTGATATATTGATAAAAGGATTTGAATGTGCATAATATAGATCTGTACATCTGCAAAAGAAGTTGTATTGTAATCAGATCACCTATTGTTACAATTTAACCATTGTAATCAAATAAATCTCTTAACCGAGTAGACTAGAAAGTCTTGTAATGTCATTCATAGAATGTACATTTGTTATCCTGTCAACCCCATAGTGAATGCTGGTTGGATGATAACGGTTAGTGTTAAATCCTCTAACAAGGTCACACCTTACAATGTGTTTTGTAACCTTTAACAAGGTTGGCTCTTCACTGAGCTCACTTCAGAAGAGTGAACAATTTTAGGTTCCTGTTGCAAGTGGTTTTTCCCTTTACAGGGTTTCCACATTAAATCTCGTGTTATGTGTTGATTGTGATGATTGTTGTATATCATACTTTACATGTTGCATATTTGATTTGATTGGTAGTTACTATAAGTTATTATCTGGTAATCAGTAAAAGCACAAACGGTTTACTATTCTATATTACCGAGCTATAGAAATTTGTTTGAATTATTTTTGGATATACATTTTGTATTTGGGATTGTGGATAAATGATTCACCCCCCCTCTCAGTTACTCTAATAATTGGTATCAAAGCGTATTGGTTGCTTGGAATGGAGTTTTAAGGACTTCAACATAAAGATCACAAAATGTATAAGAGGGATGTGCCAAAGATGAACAAGGACAACTTTACAATATGGAAAAGTTGAATGAAACTGCATATATCTGGAATTGGGAATTCTGCCCTCACACTATTAGAGAATGGCTACATTACACTACCTACTAGACCTTTGACTCTCAATCAATTAAGAGATAGACATGAGCATAACATTACTATGATGGAGATTTCTACTACTCTGATAGATGCCGAGTTTGAAGATATCAAAGATTACACTACTACTAAGGATATGTGGGATAAACTTGCTCAAGTTTATAGTGGTGATACAAATGTCAAGAGAGATGGAGCTGAAAGTTTAAGAGGAAGATTCGATGATATGAAGATGAAAGGAGAAAATATTGTGCAGTACACAAACCAAATAAAGGAGGTAGTTCATGCTATCAGAGGATTTGATGGTGTTACTGATGAAGAACTGTGGTAAGAAAAATTCTAAGGACTTTATTGCATGTTTATGAAATCAGAATATCTGCAATACATGAAAATAGGTCAACACCTAACAGTACTCTCACTCTTGATCATCTGATTGGAAAGCTAACAAATTTTGAACTAAACAACCATGATAATAGTGTTGTACCGACTGTTGAATATGCTTTTATACTTCTTTGAAGATCGGTAAGTCTAGTAGTAGAAATAATAAGGATGATAGTGATAGCAATACTGATGATGACCTTGATGAGCTTGAAGCTCTTATGGCCATGAGATTACCTAAAGGAAAAGGTAGATATAGAGGCAAATTACCTTTAGCATGTTTTAACTACAAAGAAGTTTGTCATATTGCGACTAGATGTCCAAACAGGAAGGAAGATGACAGAAACAAGGACCGATCTGGCAAAAGAAGCTATGGGAGAAGAGGCAACAGAAGTTACTTACACTACAATAGAGACAACTGAGATAGCAATGATAAAGGAAAAAAGGTATGTTACATTGATGAAGAGAATGAATCTGATTTTGATTCAGATGATGATGTAGAAGTAGTATTTGTTGCTATGAAGGATGATTCTGAGGAAGAAGAAAGGTATGTAGAAACAACATTGATTTCTAAGGTTAATAAAAATGATATATGGATCATTGATAGTGGCTGTACACATCACATGACTAGTGATGAAGAAAAAATTGATCATCTTTAGCAATATAATGGAGGATCTATACAAATAGGCAATGATACACCTTGTATGGTTAGAGGAAATGGATCCTTACTGATAAATGATAGAATCCAATGTGATAATGTTTATTGGGTAGAAGGACTAAACTATAATTTTATAAGTGTGGCACAACTAAACAATTCAAGTCACCGAGTAGCTTTTGAGAGAAAGAAAGTAAAAATATTTGATGATGGAGGAAGACTTGTTGGAACAGGAGCACAATCGAAAGGTAACTTGTTTTATCTTGATAATGTAGAGTCTTCTTGTTTAATGATGAAAAATGAGGATGCTTGGTTATGGCATAAAAGGTTATGTCATGTAAACTTTGATAACATGATTAAGATTGGTAAAAAGAAAAAGGTTAGAGGTCTGCCTAACTTATCAAAGCCTGACCATGTTATGTGTCATGAATGTTAGAAAGGTAAAATGACAAAATCTAGTTTCAAAAGAAAAGATTATTCAACAAAGAAAATACTTGAGTTGGTTCACACCAACTTGTGTGGTCCCATGATAACACATAGTTATTATGGAGATAGATATTTCATTCTTTTTGTTGATGATTACACTAGATTGATGACTGTCATGTTCTTGAAAGAAAAATCAGAGGCATTTAAAATGTTCAAGTGGTTTAAAGAAAAAGTAGAGAAATAGATTGGTAAAGAATTCAAATGCTTAAGATCTGACAGAGGAGGTGAATATATTTTTGATGAATTTACTAACTATTGTAATGAGCATGGTATAAAAAGAGAGGTCTTTGCACCAAGAACACCTCAGCAGAATGTAATTACTGAAAGGAGGAATAGGTCAATTATTGATTGCGCAAGAACATTGATGATAGAGAAAAATGTTGCTTAGACATATTGGAGAGAGGAAGTTAGCACAATTGTTTATGTTTTGAACTGAGTACAGTTGAAGGACACTAACAAAACACCCTGTGAGTTATGGTTTGGACACAAACCCACTGTAAGTTATTTCAGAATTTTTTGAAGTAAATGCTTTATTCTAAAAGATGAAAGAAATGGAAAATTTGACTCAAAAGGTGATGAAAGGATATTTCTTAGATATTCCACTAAAAGAAAAGCATACAAGTGTCTAAATAAAGTTACTAATAAAATGATTGAAAGTGCTAATGTTAGGGTTGATGAGTTTGATGACAAGAATGCAGAAGAAAGCACAAAGGAACTGGAAGACTATGGTAGATTCACATACATTGAAAAACTAGAGTATCTACCAAAGCCACAATTAGTGACAACTAGTTAGCAGGAAAACAACATCAAGGAACAAGAAAGAGAAACTGACAAGCAAGAAGGACCTACCGAGCAAGAAAATGAACCTAAAAAAGATGAACAAGAAAGAAGAGATGAGATACTAGCAATATTTGTTAGAAGACATTATCTTGAGAACCAAATCATTAGTGACAAGCAAGCTGGCATACAAACGAGAAGTAAGTCAAGACAAGGTACATGCTTAGTTTGTGAATATGAACCGAAAAATGTTAAAGTTGCATTGGAGAATGAAGAGTGGATAAATGAAATGAATGAAGAGATTGAATAGATAGATAAAAATAAGACATGGACCTTAGTACCTAGACCTAAGGATAAGAATTTTATCGGTACTAAGTGGATCTTCAGAAACAAGCTGAATGAAAATGGAGAGGTTACAAGGAATAAAGCTAGACTAGTATGCAAGGGGTATGCACAGGAGGAAGGAATTGATTATGGTGAGACCTTTTCACCTATTGCTAGACTAGAAGGAGTATGAATGTAACTAGCCTATGCAGCACATAAGAAATTTAAAGTTTATCAAATGGACATTAAGTCTGCATTTCTGAATGGGATACTTGAAGAAGAAGTCTACATAGAACAACCAGAAGGGTTTGTAGATCTAGACAAGAAAGATATGGTATGTAGATTACATAAATATTTGTATGGTTTGAAGCAAGCATCGAGAGCCTGGTATGAAAGGCTACATACTTATTTGTTAAGTATTGGATTTGTTAGAACTAGTGAGAACAACAATTTGTATATTCAAAAGGAGATACTGATGATACTATTCTAATTGTTGAAATATTTGTGGATGATATTATCTTTGGAGGACAAGATCACATATGTATATCATTTGCTAATGAGATGAGAAAAGAGTTTGAAATGTCTATGTTTGGAGAGATTAAGTTCTTTCTAGGACTGCAAGTTATTCAACATAATGATGGGATATTCATCACACAATCCAAGTATATAAAAGAAGTACTGAGAACATTTGGCATGGAAGATGCTAAACCATTTGGAACACTGATGGTCATAGGCTGAAAATTGACTAAAGAGGATGAAACTACAAAGGTGAACTAGACACTATACCGATCTATGATTGGTAAGTTGATGTATGTAGTACATAGTAGACTAGATATAGCACATGTTGTGGGGATTGTTACAAGATTTTTTGCAAATCCTAGGGAGTCACACATGGTTGCTACAAAGAGAATCTTAAGATACCTAAAGAAAATAGAGGATTGTGGATTATGGTATCCTAAGGAAGGCAAGTTTGAACTCAAAGTCTACACTGACGCTGATTGGGCTGGAAATGTGGATGACAGAAAAAGCACAGCCGGAGGAGCATTTTTCTTCGGTGAAAGAATTGTTACCTGGACAAGTAAGAAGAAGTCTTGTATTTCCCAGTCTATAGTTGAAGTAGAGTATGTTGCTGCTGCTAAATTTTTTTCAAATATTGCATATATTAAGCAAGTGTTGGAAGGTATGAATGAGGTAATCATTGATCCGGTGATTATATATTGTGATAACACTAGTGCTATAAACATTTCAAAGAATCTACTGATGCACTAAAAAACAAAGCACACATCTATCAAGTATCACTACTTAAGAGAACAAGTAAAGGAGAAGCAAGTGAAGCTAGAATTTGTTACATCTAAAGAACAACTTGCAGACATATTTACAAAGCCTCTACCGAAAGATACATTTGAATACTTGAGGACTAGACTTGGGGTCCATCCCCTGTCTACTAGTCACTAATGTGATCTAGAGGTTGTATTAGCCTAATCTTATCATAAGATCACTCGTGTTGATGCAACATAGTTCACACTTTGGATTTATGTCTAAGGTTGTGAAATATTTCAGAAACTAGTGGCATAATCAGTATACTGAGATATAGTAAATGAACCGGACAATAGTGAGTTAATTGGCTACTACAAGAGTTGTATGGTTTATGTTTTTTCTTTGGCATTGTTGTCAAAGGGAGAGATAAACAATATGATAACCGAGGAGAATAATGGAACATCTACCTAAGGGAGAGACAATCTAAGTAGATAAAGGGAGAGATAAACATAAGGAATCCGAGAGCTTCTAAAGATTATATTTGCAAAATATAGTCCGCACTTGCAATGTTGTTATGTAACGTAGTGATTAAACCTATTAAGCTAAGGGAGAGCTTACCGAACTACATCATTTTCTTACAGAGTTTTAGAATACATGTTTGGTATGTGTATGGTATACTTCATATTGCTTGAGTTGCCATCAATGCTGAAGGGAGAGATCGATGAACTACAACTGATTGAGAACATGATTGAAGAACTTCAAGTGACTAGAGATCATCAAACACTAAACTGTTATGTAAGATACTTGAATCAGTTTTATGTTGTCATTGATGTCAACTAGTTTTGATAGTACTTATCATGGAGTTGCAAACATCTTCTGTAGAAGAGAAGAGAAAGATGAATAGCCAAGATATCTACATTAAGGAAGATAGATATGACAAATGAGGATAAGGAATACTCTTGGTAACTTATTGATGAGTCTATGACTTCATATTGTTGACTTGATTATGTTGCATTAATCTAGTATGAAGTTGGGAGAAAAATGTTACAAAGCAGTGTGGTTGGTTAATGAAGCATTCCAATATACACCAAGCAGTGTAGTGTATATTAAGCATAGTATAAACTGAGCTTGTGTTCACCGACACATTTCTTTGTTAACCAAGAATGAACAAAAGAACTAAATGATTAGTTTAGCCAACACAATTGATGAGTTGTAAAGAACCTCATGATTAGAGTGGAAAGAAAAAGTTTGTTACGAGATCAAAGGCTAGCAAACTTCAAGGAAGATCTAAAGGAAAAAATTAAAATGTGTTACTGACACATCAGCCAAGGAAGGTTTAAGAGGCAAAATCAATGAAGGAGATTGTTGTCACTAGGGATTGCACCCAAGTATGGCTAAGCGTAGAACCTAGCAATCCCATGAAACATGGGACTATTCTCAAGCTGTGGGATTGCTTCACTGAGAATAGACCTCTGGATTAAGGGCCGACTTCCCCATTTATATCACCTGAACTATACCGAACTTGAAGGGAAAGGGAGAGAGATTGCATAAGATTGAAATAACTAATATCTAACTTAGGTGATTCACCAAACTGGATAGATCCACAAACTGAAAAACAATCTCACAATGTAATCCAGCATCCAACATAAACACCACAACTCTTCCAAATCTGATTTTTCCCCTTAGAAAATAATCAGGTGCGGATTGTAAATGAGAAGGAAAGATAGATTCCACAACTCAAACACATATAGATGCACATAGATTTGAAACCTTAAGGAAAAAAAGTTCTTGCAAACATCAAAGTGAACATAATATCAAGTAAAGGATTAGATTTTAATCACAACACATGACATTAAGCACATCAAATCAACTCACAAAGCTGTAGAAAAGAAGGACAATTTTCTATTAACTGGAATAAAAGGAGTCAAAATATCAGATTGCTTCTCAAAGAGCTACAACATTCACCTTGTAAGAATGAGGGAAAGAAGAACTAGCCTTCAATCACCAAAGGTGAGAGGCATATATAGGAAATCTATAGAATTTGCATTGAAGTCCACCACTTCACCAAAATTAGAAAATTCTACCCTCTAGACCCATGATCATGCCACTCTGAAATTCAGATGCCCAGTTCTCGAGAATCTAGGGGGACCAAAAAAGTGGGGGCCCTAAACATGGATGGTCAAAGGAAAACTATCCCACCACTAAGTCATGCATCATAAAGAAAAACTGACAATGGCTTATAAAACGCCACTTGTCAATATTTACAACAAGGTTTTGCAATGAATTTTACAATTAAAATATTCCCCTCTCTACCAAATAAAGTGGATTCTAAATATATTTTAAAGATAATCTCAACTCTATAATGAGGAGTAAATCTAAAATATTTACATTTTAATCCAATCCACATGACACATAAATATTCTCAAACCGAGGACCCACCTAATTGCAATCCTAGTCTAAAATTTAACCTTAATGACCCTAGGACTCAACTATAGGTTATAAGCAAATATTAAATATTCTCAACCCAAAGAATGTGGAAAATATACATAAACAATTACAAAACATAACCCAAAGTTGAATATATCGTGGCACTAAATCACTCAACCCTAGAAAGGGGAGAAAATCAAATCAGGAAGTATCTTCAAACCCTCATTTGAAAAATGAATATCCTCTGTGACTTAGCATCTGGCACATTTCTATCCTCACTGGCAGTTCTTCGATGGCAACATCTATTCTGGAATTAGAAACAACATCTTGATCTCGGCAATTTGATCTCAAGGTAGGCTTATCTGATTCATCATTTATTGCATTTTGATAGCATTTGTGTGTTTGCTCTGTGCTTGAAGTTGTATCTCTGTATTTTTTAAAATGAAACTAGGGCACTAATGAAGTTGAGGTTTGTTGTAGCACTGCTGCTTGTAGCCCAAGCATCTTTGTATATTTCTTTTAATAGCTAGGGCATTATATATATCTTTGTACTTGTTTATTTGATGCTATCGATGCCTACATTTGTGCTATTTCATCTTGTCTCTGTATTTGATTTCCTTTGTTAAAGTTGAGGGCAATGATCTTTTGTGTTGTCATTTCTTAGCAAATTGTTGTATCTAAGGGCACTGTTACAAAACTAGGGCATCCATGTTATTTGCTATTAGTATATAGCCCGATAATGCTAAGGCTAAGGCATTATTTCATGCACGTGAATCATTTGATATATGTTACTATAGCATCTCTGCATCTTGATTTCTTTGTTGCTTGTCTAATTTGACACTAGTGTGTTGCAACCCTCAAAAAACTAGGGCATTGCTAGATTTAATCTCCCTTTGTATCTTCTAATTGATGCTCTCAGGTTAACTGTCACTACTTACTGGTATCGGATTCATTTTGTGAGCCCACACCTGTGAGTGAGTGCTATCCGCTGATGGCAAGCTTCGAGGCTAGGGCACGACATAATATAATGGCCTACTACTATGTTATTGTCGATGCTTATTTGCTATCATTGCTTGACAAAACATGATTTTTGTGACCCCATTGAACCCATGCCGAAGTGTTAGCCAATGGATTACACTAGGGCCTCGAAGAACATCACTCCTTTACTATTGCATGCATTACATCATGTTTAGGCTCGCAGGTAAGATGCACATTGTGGGCTAGGGCACCACCTCACTATTTCAGGAGACATGGCATGGCATTGTTGAGTGCCCCCTTTGAAATAAAAATGATCCCTGTTTAATATATGCTGGCCCGTATACAATTAGGACATTGTATTTGTTGAATTTGTAAGTTTAATATACTGAGCTTGAGCACATGTACCTATACAGATCCATACTCTCTTTCATGATGACTAGTGCTAATGTTGTTTCCTATCATGTTCACTATTATATATATGTGAACTAATTTAGGGGTATCATTGATGGCCTGCAAGCAATGCTTGATTCATCACTGCTCGTTGCACTGTTGCTATAGATTGCAATATTTGGGATCACAACTGGTTGTGACTATTATGGCTTGTGAGGCTATGCTATTGCATCAGAGCCTGTGAAGAATAAATTGTTGATGCTTGAATACTTACCCACTGTTATGAGAGGCTTGTTATTGTGTAGCCTGCAAGCACTGTTAGGGTATTGCTATTACGATATTGTCTATGAGATATTAGTGCTATTTTATTCCATTACTCTGAAAGAAAACAATGGCAATGCCTTCTTCTTTTTTGTTTCCCTTGATTCCATTACTCTGAAAGAAGGCATTGCCATTGTTTTCTCATTGCATCTTGAAGTATTACATTCACTATTCATACATATTGATACCATGCTCACTGATTTACACAAGCTACCAGGCGGTCTATAAAATGGGACCATCTCAACCTATGCATTATCCACATTGCTATTCCTTGAGGCCCATGCATTATTTCATATGATGATATGCCATATTGTACTAGTTAATTAACTGGAGTTCTCTTCTATTCATAATGCAGATTTTGTCATATTCATTTTATAGCACTTAAAGTATTAAATGCAATTTGAAGTACACATGCATTGAGTTTTTAACTTGAAACACCATATGTTATACTTTCTCTGAACATGTGGATTTTTATGTACCTTTATCTTGCCGATGATGAATGTCATGTGAACACCAGTGCCCTATTTGACCATGCTCCATTAGATTTGGCTTTTAGTGTCTCACTAATACTGCCATCCACTTAATGTTAAACTGTTGATCATGGATGTTCTTGGCCTGTGATGTGGTCTCTCTCCAAGAAATTTGAGATCCTCTTGATAGAGCCCACATCATAGGGCATCATCATTCATTTGGATCCCGGTATTCTACTATTTGTTATGAATCAACTTCTTCTATCTCTGCACATGGAACAAACATATTAGTGAAAACAATGGTACTTCATTTATTTCCAAAGGCTCCTCATGTGCCTGCCCTGAGCATAGCCCATGATAGAGGTGCATGACTGAGTGCACATATGCATGTTTATAGATGTTGTGGCACCATTCATTGCTTAGATCCATTGGATCTAACTCCTCTATTTTTTATCTCTTTGCAGGTTCAGGGTCATAGGAGTACACCAGGCACATAGAAGATCAACTCATACCAGGCAATGTATGGTACCCCTACATCTAGCTCCATTAATTTATGTATACTTGCACTCATTTATGCAATTCTTGCACTAGCTATGCTCACGACATGTGTGAGCTCAGATAGATGTTCCTTTTAGCTATTTTCTTCTTTCTGTACAACATATAATGTACTAGCACATTTAATCTTAGATGCAGTAATACCTACTTTCAAGTACTTTGCAATGAAAATGAACACAACTATTAAGCAAGACCACTTAATAATGCAAACTAGGGTACAATAGCTCATCTAGTAATTAGGCTTCCAAAATGTGTAAAAATATGACAACATTCTGGTGACCTCTATGGAGTGCTTGTCTGCTAAGCATACTGACCAGCTGTCTAATAGATCCATTGGGTAATAGAGTCATAAAGCCTAAAAACTAAACTTGGCTCCCAACTGAAACAACCTCCTCTTCTCCAACCAAACTAAAGCTGACTACCTAAGAAGACTGCTCAGGCTTATTGCTACTCAAACCAAACTAAAAACTGAACTGGAAACAAGCTTGTGCTAGGCACTTAGGGGAAATAGGAAACAAAGCTTCTACTCTACCCTACTCTAACTAGTCAGCAAACTAGTCAAACAAATCCATTAACTGGATTGTTAAAATAACTTCCCATTCTTCTCAAAACACTATACTTTTCATACTTAATGCCAATAGGGATAATATGAAATATAAAAACATACTAGACTATCTGGCATATCAACTCTTGAAATTCATAGTCTAGACAACTCACCTTGCTTAGATCATAGGTGTTGTCCTCCCAGGGAGGCTAATAAGGCTGAATGATCTCCTAGTTACTAATGAGTGAACTCTTGACATCACCTTCCATCAAATCATTAACTATAGATGCCTTTCTTGACCCCATTTGTGCTAGGTATCTGATAGGACACCCCCTAGAGAGCATAAAACCAGACCTCTCCTCAGTATGCTAATCAGAATTCTACCCCTCCATGATAGTTTTCCATAATACTTCTTCTATAGTTAGAGGATTATCCTCTTCATCATTTGGCACATCCAATAGCTCATCCAAGCTATCAAATTGCATCAGGTCTTTAACTGGAACTGGCCCATCCTCATTGTCCGAGAAATAGGATTCTTGAGATTCATCCACCACTTTATTGCAAACAGGTTTAGATTCCATAACTAGCAGAACATTAGCCTCTTGAGATGAAAAGCTTTCCTCAAGAACATACAAGCCAATATCTATTTCAGGAAAATGAGGAGCACCAACAAAAGTTGACCAGTGAGCATTTATCATAGAGTCAAAATCTTCTTGTTGGCCTAGGCTAGCAAAAACCAAATCATCTTTCTTTTCATAATCAATGGGCTTAATTAGTGCATCCTGTACTATTTCATCTTGCTCAATATAAGAAGGCATTTCCTCAAACACATCAGCTAGACTTTCACCTCCTTCACTTTCTTTCTTATTCTTATTTGGCTACTCTAATCCATCACTACATGATAAATCTACTTGTTCCTCAACTTCATCATGAAAAAGTACATCCAAAGGATAAAATTCATCTTCTTCTTGGTTTTTTGAAATACTAGGAGGTATAGGGATATCTTCAGGAATTGGATCATAAGGCTTTATCTACTGGAGGACAGGCTCACTATCATATAGGAAGTCAATTATCATAGGTGTCTCATCTATAGAAAAAGAATGAAGTGGTTGGAAATCTAAGATAGGGTCATGAATAGGCTCTAAATATGCATGGAGATTAGGGTCCTGTTGACTAGGATTCTGAACTAAAGGAGAAATCTTGAAGCTTGGAATTTCAATAGGAGTGCTAGTGGACTTAGCAGGCAAGAAACTTGGGATTGAACCTTGTGAGTCTCCTGTCTATTCTACAAAGCTTCTAGGTTCTCTTTAGTAGCATGGGGCATCTCCTTCTAGATCTCTTCCTTTGGTACTCATGCCAGTAGATCCTTAATCAACTTATCCTTTTCTACAATCTATCTAGCTAGTGTCTCTCATTCATGATCATGGAATTCATCATTTTGTTCCAACTCTTTTCAGAGATCCTCCTTAGTTTTTGTAGCTGTAAGATAGATGGCCTTTATGAATTCTTGATATTCTTCAATCTTTTCTTCATGAATCTTCTCTTGTGTCAAGATCAATTGGTTCTTCTCTTCAAGGGTCTGCTCAGCACTCGCTATCTGGCTCTCAAGCTACCTTGAGAAAGTCACCACCTCCATATACTTTTTTGAGAGATCCTCCTTTTGAGACCTCATCTCTACATAATCTTTCATGAAAGAGTTCATTTCCTCCCAACAAACTACCAACAAAGAGGATATGGAGCTTGAATCTGAAGTGGTATGGGGTTGATTCTGAGGATTGCAATGGTGATCTTCACAGGGTGGTTGATAGGAATGTTACTAGGATGCTTGATGCTGGGTGGGAGGGTATGGTGGGCCATTTTGGTATGACATGAATGCTGGAACATGGGTAGGTTTCTCATGATATGGGGGGTGATAGGTAGAATATGCATTAGGCATTGACATGCTTGCTTATCAAATGAGCTGGTAAAAAGATACTTTTGAAACTTATCAGCACTTGAAGTGCTTAAACCAGTAGATTTCTCTTAGAGTCACCATGATGCTTGAAACAAACCACCTCTTAAAGGTTGATTGCACTAAGGATCACACCAAAATCCCAGTGAATGATGGGAAACAAAGTTGTCCCATCGGGCATGCCAAAAACTGTTGTCACTAGGGATTGCACCCGAGTATGGCTAAGCATAGAACCTAGCAATCTCATGAAACATGGGACTATTCTTAGGCTGTGGGACTGCTTCACTAAGAATAGACCTCTAGATTAAGGGCCGGCTTCCCCATTTGTATCACCTGAACTATACCAAACTTGAAGGGAAAGGGAGAGAGATTGCCCAAGATTGAAATAACTAAGATCTAACTTAGGTGATTCACCAAATTGGATAGATCCACAAATTGAAAAACAAACTCACAATGTAATCCAACATCCAACATAAACACCACAACTCTTCCAAATCTGAAGAAAATAATCTGGTGCAAATTGTAAATGAGAAGGAAATATAGATTCCACAACTCAAACACATATAGATGCACATAGATTTGAAATCTTAAGGAAAAAATGTGCTTGCAAACATCAAAGTGAACATAATATCAAGTAAAGGGTCATATTTTAATCACAACACATGACATTAAGCCCATCAAATCAACTCACAGGACAAATTTCTATTAACTGGAAAAAAAGGAGTCAAAATATCAGATTGCTTCTCAAAGAGCTACAACATTCACCTCGTAAGAATGAGGGAAAGAACAACTAGCCTTCAATCACCAAAGGTGAGAGGCATATATAGGAAATCTGTAGAATCTGCATTGAAGTCCACCACTTCACCAAAATTAGAAAATTTTGCCCTCTAGGCCCATGATCATGCCACTTTGAAATTCGGATGCCCAATTCTTGAGAATCTAGGGGGACAGAAAAAGTGGGGGCCCTAAACATGGATGGTCAAAGGAAGCCTATCCCACCACTAAGTCATGCATCATAAAGAAAAACTAACAATGGATTATAAAATACCACTTGTCAATATTTACAACAAGGTTTTGCAATGACTTTTACAATTAAAATATTCCCCTCTACCAAAGAAAGTGGATTCTAAATATATTTTAAAGATAATCTCAACTCAATAACGAGGAGAAAATCTAAAATATTTACATTTTAATCCAATCCACATGACACATAAATATTCTCAAACCTAGGACCCACCTAATTGCAATCTTGGTCTAAAATTTAACCTTAATGACCCTAGGACTCAACTATAGGTTACAAACAAATATTAAATATTTTCAACCCAAAGAATGGGGAAAATATACATAAACAATTACAAAACATAACCTAAAGTTGAATATATCATGGGATTAAATCACTCAACCCTAGAAAGGGGAGAAAATCAAATTAGGAAGTATCTTCAAACCCTCATTCGAAAAATGAATATCCTCTATCACTCAGCATCTGGCACATTTCTATCCTCACCGACAGTTCTTCGATGGCAACTTCTATTCTGGAATTAGAAACAACATCTTGATCTCGGCAATTTGATCTCGAGGTAGGCTTATTTGATTCATCATTTATTGCATTTTGATAGCATTTGTGTGTTTGCTCTATGCTTGAAGTTGTATCTCTGTATTTTTTAAAATGAAACTAGGGCACTAATGAAGTCGAGGTTTGTTGTAGCACTGCTGCTTGCAGCCCGAGCATCTTTGTTTATTTCTTTTAATAGCTAGGGAATTATATATATCTCTATACTTGTTTATTTGATGCTATCGATGCCTACATTTGTGCTATTTCATCTTGTCTCTGTATTTGATTTCCTTTGTTAAAGCTAAGGGCAATGATCTTTTGTGTTGCCATTTCTTAGCAAATTGTTGTATCTGAGGGCACTGTTACAAAACTAGGGCATCCATGTTATTTTCTATCAGTTTATAGCCCAATAATGCTAAGGCTAAGGCATTATTTCATGCACGTGAATCATTTGATATTTTTTACTACAACATCTCTGCATCTTGACTTCTTTGCTACTTGTGTAATTTGACACTAGTGTGTTGCGGCCCTTGAAAAACTAGGGCATTGCTAGATTTAATCTCCCTTTGTATCTTCTAATTGATGCTCTCAGGTCGACTGTCACTACTTACTAGTATTGGATTCATTTTGTGATTGTCGATGCCTATTTTCTATCATTGCTTGACAAAACATGAGTTTTGTGACCCCATTGAACCCACACCAAAGTGTTAGCCAGTGGGTTACACTAGGGCCTTGAACATCATCACTCCTTTAGTATTGCATGCATTGCATCGTGTTTAGGCTCACGAGAAAGATGGACATTGTGGGCTAGGCTGCTAGCTCACTAATTGGGGAGACATGGCATGGCATTGTTGAGTGCCCCCTTTGAAATAAAAATGATCCTTGTTTAATATATGCTGGCTTGTATACAATTAGGACATTGTATTTGTTGAATTTGTAAGTTTAATATACTGAGCTCGAGCATGTGTACCTATATAGAGACATACTCTCTTTCATGATGACTAGTGCTAATGTTGTTTCCTGTCATGTTCACTATTATATATGTTAAGTAATTTAGGGGTATCATTGATAGCCCGCAAGCAATGCTTGATTGATCATTGCTCATTGCACTGTTGCTGTAGATTGCAGTATTTGGGATCACAGCTGGTTGTGACTATTATGGCCCGTGAGGCTATGTTGTTGCATCAGAGCCCGTGAAGAATACACTGTCGATGTTTGAATACTTACCCACTGTTATGAGAGGCTTGTTATTGTGTAGCCTGCGAGCACTATTAGGGTGTTGCTATTACAACATTTTCTATGAGATATTAGTGCTAGTTTATATTGGTGCCTATGTTGAGATGCCCTTCTATGCTATGATCTCCACTATTTTCATCTTCTTTGCTGTTGTCCTTGATTCCATTGCTCTGAAAGAAGGCATTGCCATTGTTTTCTCATTGCATCTTGAAGTATTACATTCACTGTTCATACATATTGATACCATGCTCACTGATTTACACAAGCTACTAGGGGGTCTGTAAAATGGGACCATCTCAACCTATGCATTATCCACATTGCTATTCCTTGAGGCCCATGCATTATTTCATATGATGATATGCCATATTGTATTGGTTAATTAACTAGAGTTCTCTTGTATTCATAATGCAGATTTTGTCATATTCATGCTATAGCACTTAAAGTATTAAATGCAGTTTGAAGTACACATGCATTGAGTTTTTAACTTGAAACACCATTTGTTATACTTTCTCTGAACATGTGGATTTTTATGTACCTTTATCTTGCCGATGATGAATGTCATGTGAACACCAGTGCCCTGTTTGACCATGCTCCATTAGATTTGGCTTTTAGTGTCTCACTGATACTGCCATCCACTGAATGTTAAACTGTTGATCATGGATGTTCTTGGCCTGTGATGTGGTCTCTCTCCAAGAAATTTGAGATCCTCCTGATAGAGCCCATAGCATAGGGCATCATCATTCATCTGGATGCCGGTATTCTACTATTTGTTATGAATCAGCTTCTTCTATCTCTGCACATGGAACAAACATATTAGTGAAAACAATGGTACTTCATTTATTTCCACAGGCTCCTCATGCACCTGCCCTAAGCACAGCCCATGACAGAGGTGCATGACTAAGTGCACGTATGCATGTTTATAGATGTTGTGGCACCATTCATTTCTTAGATCCATTGGATCTAACTCCTCTACTTTTTGTCTCTCTATAGGTTCAAGGTCACAGGAGTACACTAGGCACATAGAAGATCAACTCGTAGTAGGCAATGTCTTGTACCCCTACATCTAGCTCCATTAATTTATGTATACTTGCATTCATTTATGCAATTCTTGCACTAGCTATGCTCATGGCATGTGTGAGCTCAGATAGATGTTCCTTTCAGTTATTTTCTTCTTTCTGTACAACATATAATGTACTGGCACATGTAATCTTAGATGCAGTAATACCTACTTTAAAGTACTTTGCAATGAAAATGAACACAAATATTAAGCAAGACCACCTAATAATGCAAACTAGGGTACAGTAGCTCATCTAGTAATTAGGCTTCCAAAATGTGTAAAAATATGACAACAGTGATTAAGCGACAAAATCTGATGGATGAGGAAAAAATGGTTTACTTGTCTATTTAAGAGACTAGGGTTTCATTATGAAATGCATGTCAAAGGAAAGAATACTGCAAAGATATCGCATGAACAAGCTTCATGCATGCCTAATCAAATTGGTTAAGGAGAACCGAACTGTAGAGATTACTGAGTGTCAGAAGGCTATAACCGAGAGATAGTAAGTTACTGAATATTGTTGAACAAAATTGATATATTGATTAGAGGATTTGAATGTGCATAATATAGATTTGTACATCTGCAAAATAATTTTTATTGTAATCAAACCACCTGTTGTTACAGTTTAATGATTGTAATCAAATAAATCTCTTAACTGAGTAGACTAGAAAGTCTTGTAATGTCATTCATAGAATGTACATTTGTTATCCTGTCAATTCCATAGTGAATGCTGGTTGGAGCATAATGGTTAGTGTTAAATCCTCTAACAAGGTCACACGTTATAGCGTGTTTTGTAACCTTTAACTAGGTTGGCTCTTCACCGAGCTCACTTCAGAAGAGTGAACAATTTTGGGGTACCGGTCCCAGTTGGTTTTTCCCTTTACAAGGTTTCCACATTAAATCTCTTGTGTTATGTTTTGATTGTTCTAATTGTTGGATATCATACTTTACATGTTTCATATTTGATTTGATCAGTAGTTACTATAAGTTATTATCTGGTAATCGGTAAAAGCATAGATAGTTTACTATTCTATGTTACCGAGCTACAAAAATTTGTTTAAATTATTTTTAGATATACATTTTGTATTTGGGACTGTGGATAACTGATTCACCCCTCCCTCTTAGTTATTCTAACAAAAACAAATGACCAACCCTGTTTATGTGGAACCTCTAAGTAAAACACTTGCTCACATTGTCTTGGAAGAACATAGGGCTCATCTACAACTGGCTCAAATGACCTTGTATTAATCATTCATCTTACTTTTGACATGATATAAATAATGAAGCATCACCTACCAAAATTCATTGATTTTAAGCATTCATCTTACTTCGGACATGCTATAAATAATTGATTCAACTGACTCTATTATTCTTGCAACTTTAATATTTTGTTCTCCTATAAAAAAAAAAATTCAGCATTCAGATTCAATTTAAGGCATTGAGAAAATACTGGACATCACCAGATACATAACAAATTATAAAACTTAACAGAAATAAAAATAAACAAAATGGTTACAAAGATGAGAATATGTCATTATAATAATGGGAGATAATAGAAATATTAAGTCAAATGAATTTCCAAGACAAAATAGAAATCATGTTAATGAAACAACAATTAATCTTGTCTTGTAACAACCCTTATGTGTGCCACAAAACTGGACTTGGATAAAAAGAAATATGGAATGTAGGACACAGATCCATCATCCAATAATGAATGAAACATAGCAACAGAAGTCACTTGGCCAAACAATAAAATGAGGCACCTTCAACATGGTTAAATTCTCGAGGCTCTATTGTCAAACAAAATAAAGCATGATCATATATAATGTAATGTTGTTGGCCCATAAGATGGTTTCTCAATTAGAGATTTTGCAACTAACACATATATTCCATTTTACATCAATCAAAGACAAATACACCACCAACATAAACAAAGGGCCCCATGGATTAGAAACAAAAAATAGTGGCAAGATGGACAACACACAAGAGAAGATCATCCTTATCCTATGTTGCCTATGGTTTTGACCATGTGGCTAATTTTAAAATTTCAAATATTACAATTACCCTTAATTTTATGCTTCTAAACTGATAAGCTCTCAAACCATGAGTTTTCTCCTTTTTTTAGTAGTAGATTATAGGCTCCCTTAATGATCGGGTTTCAAAAGGTCATGAAATAGTGAAAGGCCTCTTTTCATTTATTTCATTACCTTTTTATTACTCATTGTTAGACCCCAGGTAAATTGGGAAAATGGTTGATGTCATATCATAGACAATGAAAATAAAATATCATTAATATGTATTAAAGGGTAGTAATGTCAAATATCTAATGGAAGCAAGGAGATAGAATGCTATCAAGAACCAAGATAGTCACAAATCATGTGATAGTAGATGGTGGAAATGAGGCAATGATGAACAATAATAGAACAAAGGACAATGATGTCTAGTATTTTCATAGAAGTGGCACTGTAAAAGGCTTAAAATAATGATGTGCATCAAAATACAGTAAGATCAAAGATGTAAAATAGTAAACTAGTGATGAAGAGAAGATAAAAGAGAGATCTCAGTGTTATTATGGAGATCAAAATATTGTTATTGTATGACATAGATAGACACAATTTGAGAAGAAGAGGATAGTACTTCTCTATCATGAAAATTTGGTGACAGAAAAAGAAATGCAGTGAGAAGACAATATACAATGAAAATTTGAATTGGAATGATAGTGCGATGGAATGTGAAGAAGTAAAAAAGAACAAGAAGCAAAAGATCAAAATAGTAATATCAAAGATGCATGTCAAAGAAGATACCTTAAAGAGATTTGAAATTTTAAAAATAGTGATTACCATACCCAATGAAGATCAACAATGTATTGATGACATCAATAATATGAGAAACTATGTAGTGAACAATGAGATAAACATGATTAAAACAATGAACATAGAGAATGTCAGTTTTCTCTTAAAGAAAATTAGATTTTTGTAAAGAATAACGAGCCTTAAAGAGGAAACATTAGTCAAAGAACAATGGAAGTAATGTCAAGGGCATAAATATCAACTTTTAGTATTATCATCTTGATCCCAATAGATCTTTAACTAATATGCTTTGGTGACAAATTCGAGTCAACCCTCGAGAGAGATGATCAAATGAATATGCTTCTAGGGACATTAACAAAACCAATTTTTGGTGAATATGTAGGGGCTGGAAATTATGTTGCATTAATTGCCAACTTTGATGTAGATTCCAATGTAATAGTCATATTTAATAATAAAAATAATAGCATAACTCTTTGATATGTTAGTACTCACCCTGACTGTAAGAGTGTGGTGTTCAATATTGCAAAGGTTAGGGTGGAAAGATCTTAAATGAATATGAAAATGTTGGAAAACTTGTTTGAGAATCCTATAAAGAAAATGCCACCTCATATGAAAATGGCTCCATTACTGATATGATTTTTCTAGAGAAAATAAATACTGCAAGGGAAAATACTAATTATTTGTGGTACATCACAAGATTAGGAGTTGGTGATGATGAGCTACTCATTATAAAGGAAGAATATCAAATATTTCTATACAATCATCAGGATGTACATTTCATCTACAAGAGTGGAAGTTGGTGATGCTCAACTATTCATTAGAAATGGAAGCATATCAAATCTCTCTATACAACCAAGAGGATGTGCATTTCATCTAAAGTTAGAAAGTTGGTTGGATGATGTATTCTTTAAATGAAAATGATAGTATTAGGATTGACCATATGAATTCTATCAGAGATTTTAAAAACATTACAATCTTATGTAAATCAAAGAAGATGAAAGGATCAGAGGAGGTGAAATACCATGGAGTCTTGTAATTGCACACATTAGATGTTTCTATGATCTTGAGTGCCAATAATGATAGGCAATTTCAATGGTAGAAGGATGAATCTTGTATATGTTTGACATATACAACAAGCTATGAGAAATCCTCTAGGAAATCCATTGTATTATAATCCAGTTAAGAATGTATTAGTTACTACATGGATTTGTTAATTTTCTATTACTAGAAGTCGATACTCCTAGACCTCTTGGAAGCAGAGTTGGTTTGAGAAACTTAGAAAATGAAATCAGTAATATTTTGGTGTTTCTTATTATTATCTATCAACCATCTTCTAGTTTACCTTTAACATCTTCATTCATCAATTGTGGGTTTCTTCTAAACTCAAGTTCTCTAGGGGTAAGAGTGGGTAGTGAAAACACAAATATAATAGAGATATTTGCTACTAGTATGAATTAGTATTCACAAAGGCTTCTTGTAGTTAGCATTGTTTCTCCTCTTCTAAAATGAAAAGTTAGTATTATTGGTAAATAGGCTACAATCACTCCTTTCATTGTTATGTATTACCAAACTGAGACATTGTCTCTGTTTCCTTCATTAGATGAGTGTTTGGAAGAAAAGTACTCATTTGAACAGAGGAATTAGGAACAATGAACAATGAAGTGACTGGGATTGGCTTGTGTGAGGAGGGTACAGTGGGTATATTAGAGTGTATCGCCATTAGAGGGATTTGAAACAATGAACAATTCAGCGAGGAGTTATGGGGACACAACTACATTGAATGAATGAATGTGTTGATTTTTTCAATGAACTTGATTCTATTGGAGGTGCAAAATGATTGTTGAACATGCTCATTTTGGTATCAATTTGGTACTCACTCTACAATGAGAACTCCCATACAATTTCACTAACTCAATATCCACATTGCTTGTTTAGACCTACAGTGATAATTATGTTGCAATCTCTATAGAATGCTGACTACTGGAGTACCGAGGTTGCTGGTCTACTAATGATTAGTGCACATTTCAAAGGAGACTAGGGTGAGGTTGCCACAAAAAATCTTGAAACGAACAACTTGCAAAGCTCACTGGTAGGAAGAAAAATTGAATCCTAAACTTCAATGCCTCAATTGCTTCCCACAATTACCTAAATTGGCAAACCAACAACCATGACTTTTTCTAGCATCCTACCATCATGTGCCAAAATAGGAGTGTTAGAACAAGGTATGGGCATCCATCAAAGCATAATGGAAGGCAGATTTTTGTTGGATATTATAGTGGCCCACAAATGCTCTGATAGATATTACACAATGCACATAAACTGCTTGACAGAATGCCTCAAAGAGATGCTATCTCATGGAATGCGATAATTGTAGGATATACACAAAATGGGTATGCCAAATGTGGAAGCATAAATAGGGCACATAAAACCAAATGTATGCCAAATGTATGCAATGCAGAGCACAAAGGAGGGAGGGGAAACAAAGGCTTGCCCATGAAAACCCATGGTCATTGCTAGAGCTAAGACAATAAAACCCAAATGTATGCAATCAAGAGGTGTAAAACTAGTCTCAAAGCATAAATCAAACAATAAATAAGTCTCAAAGAAAATGATAATGCTGATTGGGTATCCAGTAAATTAAATAGTTGAGAGAAAGAATGAAAAACCTCCAAAAACTCCAGGTTAAGGTTTCTAAGCTAATCTCCTTGAGTTATTTCAGCCACTCAATCTCCCTCGCGTGAGTGCTTCCCTTCTAATTTGCTGGCCGAGAATAATGAAATGAGAAATGAAATTCCTTTTTTTAAAAAAGTTATGCCCATGTTTGTCGAACTTTCAACCACCATGAGATTTGTCGATATTTCAAAAAACATGGGCATAAATTTAAAAAAAAATAAAATTTCCTTCTATAATCCAACCAAGCAAAACCTTTTTATTTTTTGGTCAAAAATTTTGGTAGAAAAACTAGGCCAAATGTACTAGTGGATGCAGGGCAGACTAGGAGAATGAAGGATCACTCACTGATTGCATGATAACCCGGTTTTGAAGGGTCACTGGTTGAGGGAACAGTCAAGGTCTAGATGATTGGGCCATTGGAGGACCCTATTTCTTTGTATTAATTTCTATTCAAATTGGATGCATGGATTTCTTCTGAATTATTGGCTACAATGTATCCTACAACTGCATCTGTAAATCTGCATATACTTCTCTAGGGTTGTAAGCCACTTAGGGATCAAAATAGAGATAATAAATCAAAATCATTCTTTGTCCTATTTCCTTTTAACAATGTCTCAACTATCAATGATACAATACATTTGATGCCCTAAGCTATCAATACAAATGGCGCCTAGCTAGAAGCTCACGGACTCTCCATTTGATAACCATAGTCAACATTTCAAAAAAAATTGATAACCAATAACATCAAATAATGGAGTTAAAGCACGGGCTAGGGCACAACACTAGTAGAATGTGGTCATTTCAGTGAGCATCTCAGCAATATACAATGGCGTCATTAAACATGCCAGTAATATCAACAGATGTGAATCCAAACATTTCAAAATGGTGAATCGATATCCTTGAGCACAAGCACCAATAACATCAAATAATAGAGATAAAGCACTAGCTAGTGCACGACACCAGTAGAATGCGGTCATTTCAGAGAGCATTCATGATCAAATAAAATGAAATGCATTTGAAATTTGCGGTTGAATATGATGTCACAGGCTCAAAAGATGAAGAAATCACATAACTTCTCTCACGCTCAGCTTTTGCTTGTTTTCTCCCACTCCTTTTCTATGCAATCAAAATAAAAATGATTTGGCCGTTTCACTCTTTTTTTCATCTATAGCCCGAAACTGTTAGAATTTCGATGGTCAATTTAAACCCCATCAGAATACTGACACCATCGGGGCCTATTACAAAAAAAAAACACCAAATTCATTAAAAAAAATTACCCGTCGGAAGTTTCTGTCAAAATTTGGCCCCAAATGTAGTAGCGGATGGATTTAAGAAAATATTTCATCCCTTGTAAGGAGATTATTTGAGATATAAATTTAAAGAATTAATATAATTTTGTGGTTTCCAAGGTTTCTTGTGGGGTGACTTATGGTATCTAGGGTCTTGCTAGTGGTAGAAGCTAGGGAGCGGGAGGGGGGGGGAGTTGAGATGCCCCTAAGGGATTTTTTGGCTAGCTATTCTAGGGGCCTAGGTGTTAGTACTAATAATGCATCAAAGGCTATGGATATTTTCTTGGGGGCAAGATTTCCTTGTCCATTGGTATCCAATGCCTCCTCATTGAATGGGGCTCCAAACTAGTCATTGATGTTGTTAAAGGTTTTGTCCACCTAGGTTGGCCTTTAGAGGATATTATCATTGATATACATATAAATTTATTTTTTGTCTAAACATGTTTGAGCTAAAACACACCTACAAAGAAGGCAAGAAGGTGGCCAATGCCATTGAAAGTTTGGGGGATAATTAATGCCTCCTTAAGATGCTAAGAAAGCCTCACTTGCTTTGCTAAAAGTACTAGGATACTCCTTTTTTCAAATTGGAAATTCCATATTACAGATAATGATCTCCTCTTTAGTTCTTAGGTGTTTGGGTTTCGGGTAGGGCGACTCATTTTGAGTTTTTATTAGTTGGTTTTTGGTTATGGGTGTAATCAATACTTTTGGGGGTCTTTTGACTGGAGTGTTGACTCAGATCTAGAATTTTGAGTGGTTTCCTTGGTGGAATAGTTTTTTCACATGGTGGGCTCAATTGTTGATGTGGCCTTTTGTTCTAGGCCTACTAGTGGGGTGTGATGATGATCTCTACACACATTATACCCTCACCAAGATTCATGCCATTAATTATGATGTTTGAAAATCCTTTTACTCAATTATTATATGACTTTGATAGTTGGCACATGGCTCTCCATCCTCCATTTCATAACCCTTACCTTTGGCTCTAAGTGACATGATTCACAATTAATTAGGATGGTTCCTAGTAATAGTTCATACTACTATGGCACACATCTCAATCTTTTTTAATCTTTTGTAGGTTACTTTCTCTAATGCTTTTCACATGTTGGTATGAAAATCTTATGTTTTGGATGGATTTTGCTTAGTTTACATTAGTGTTGGCTATTGGTTTCAAAATGGGAGGAAAATAAGTTGTTATTGAGCCTAATACTTGTGAATAATTCAAGGAGGATGCCATTATTTGGCATATTTATTTTTGGGGTGGGGTGTCTGAATTCTTGGAGTACCTTAATGAGTACACAGTCTATCATTTCAATTTTCTATCTCTTAGGATAATTGGAGGTTGTAGGTAGGAGGATTTTCCTTTGAAATTAATGAAGAGTCATTTCAAAGGACACTATAATATTTACTTGAGGCTAAAAGTGGAATAAGAGGAGTAGAGTTTCCAACAACAACAATGTGTTCCTACATTTGGAGAGACAAAAGACCACCGATATTCACAGAGGGTTTGACAAAAAGGAATTATTGAAGCCTTGTGGCCAAGTATTCTTAGTTTTCATGAATTTTTTCACTTTGGAAGGGCATTTTAAAGTATATTATTTCTATCATCTTCCCCTTGTTAATCATTTTGAGCACAACTCCCTATTATCCTTCAATTTTTCCTCCTAATCTCTCTATAAATTTCTATTATATGTTCCTTAGAGATGGCTAAAACCTTTAATAAAATTCCCATTCCCATCCCTCTTCATTAGGGGATCATTTTTAGTCTTGATCATAACTATCTTTCTTTGTGTCTCCCTAAGCCTATTGGTGTTTTTGAGGACCCTCTACTTTCTAAATCCCTTCTAGATGCAACTATTGTAGAAGGATTTAGTTACCCTATTAGAAAGAAGAAACATATTCAACATTTTAACATTGATCAATCCTTCCAATTCATTATATATTTGGTTGGGATCTTTCCTATATGGTCATTCCTACTACCTCTAGTATGCCTACTTCTCATAGTAGAAAATCCATCCCCAAAACACCCCACATTAGAAATAGCCTAGTGGCTCAAGGTATTTATGACCTAAAACACAACCCTTCTTCTTAGAATTTGAGTAAAAGGGGCAAGCCAGGGAAACGAAAATGCTTCCAGCCAAGAAATTGAAGACCTGATTGTGGACTGGGAAAATTAATGTTGAGGATGAGACAACTTGGGATAAAAAAAAGAGGAGGTTAAGGATGTCATTGGTACTAACCCTAGAAGGTCCAATATACTTGCATCTCATCCATGAATAAAGTGAAAAATGGTGGTTAGTGTTGATACTGGTAGTAAATGGAGTTTAGATATTGAGGAAGACTGATAAAACTGGGGATGATAGGGAAATCTTAGAAAAACCCATAAGAAATCAACCCAAGAATGCTAACTTAAAGGACTTTGATAACGCTAAGACTAACATGATAGACCTTCCTAGATATGTCCACACCTATACCAAATGCATGATACTGCTATTGTTGAAGTCATGATGCATAGGGTAAAGATGTTGGACCCAAAGAAGAAGTTGGTGAATGTTTCCAAATTTAGCTCAAAAGTCACACATATATCAACCACAAATTTTTGTTTGTTGTAGAATAAGGAGCTTGGTAAATATAGTGAGAAGGAAGGGAAACATAAGGAATTATTCTTGAGTTCCTCCTTGAAGATTGGGCCAACTCTTTCACTAGCCCTCTTGTTCTCTATTTTTTTGGTGTATTTTGATATATTCACTTAAGATCTATGATATGTTGTTGAAAGTTTTTTTATTTTTTATATGAGGACTATTATTAAAACTTTTATGTATTGTTAATGCCATGTTGAACTATTTAATTTCCTCAAGCTATTTTATTATAGGGTCATCACCCTTGTTATATTATTTTTAATATAAAAAACATAAAATATCTAAATAAAAAATGAAATAAAACTAAAAACTAATAATTTAAAAATCTAGATCCTCTTAGAAGTAAAATACTTAAATTAATCAAATCTGGTTAAAACACATTTAAATGTGAATTAAATATATAATAAAATTTAGTTCAATTTTTGATAAAACATTAAAAGATAAAAGATAAACAAGATGAAATTAAACATGAAGAACATTAACCTTAAGTCATTTCATACTTGAAGGTCATTCGTAGACAAATTTAGTGGATACACAATAAAATAAGATGAGATTAAATAATAATAATATTTAAATAGAATAAAATTACTGAAATATAAGAAGAAGAAATAATGCACCATAATAAAAAAGAGAGGTCATTATCTATTAGATAATGGTGAATGACCCAATTTCTATCAAGGTTCTCATTTACACCTAAAATTTAAGTAAAATGGCTAAAGAAGATTTTGATGATGAATCAAATGTAAAAATGAATTCAAAGGCATTAAAATTTTGATATTTAGATTTTAATAAATTAATTTTTTGATAAATATAAATAATCTAAGAAGATTGTAACCCAAAGAGAACAAGCTAGAGAATGTATGATAAGTTAAATTGATACTTAGAAGATCTTTAGTATACATAAAATCAATTAAGAGAGAAAATGAATGATTAAAAATAAAGCAAAAACTCTAATTAAACACTTACACTCATTAAGAGAAACCTAGAAAATAAAATATAGCAGATTAGAATCAACAAAAATAATTGAGAGTGTCCCTAATTTTTGTATACTAGAATTAGAACATGTTATATAAAACAAATTACAAATTTACTTCTTGTAAGATGAAAAAAATAACTTCATTACTATTATACTCAATTCAAAATTTTAATATTTGAAACTCACTTATCACTTATCTTGACATGAACATATCACAAAAATAAAAAGTAGACCCTTAATTCCACTATACTTATAGGCAACAACACAACAATACATTCAGACTTTATTATTGATAACAACCATTTTTATTAAACATGTACTTTCTAGGTCTTTCCTCTTTTTTATTATTTCTCCATTTTTGGTAAAGGTTCGCTACATTTAAAGCCAAACAAAACCCTTCAAAGTCATCATGATGTATGCATATCAACAATTTACCTAAATTAATATGTTTTCTATGACATTGGGATCTCACACAATATGCATGCAATGCTCACATGGCTTTTTATCACCTATGACTAATTGTGTTAGAGTTTTAGGTGACCCTACAACACCCTCATGATCAAACGAAAGACCAAGATAACTTCCACAAGAGAATGACAAGACAATTGCAACAAGATGAAATAATACTATTATTGCTAATAGGCATCAACTACATTACAATACAATAACTGATGGATTGAATTGATTCAACTAGAATTATTTACAATATATATGTGCCTACTTATATAGATGAGGAAATAAAAGAAAATGATAAGGAGTAGATAAGTTATCACCCACACAAGGTGGAATCACATTTCCATCAAAGGTGGATCATCCTCCATTATGAAATTAAGTACGTGCAACATGTGGAGGATGATAATGTGATAAGTGCACTAAGGGTGGATCTCGTACATAAAGTGGAATGTGATAAAAACTATCACCATATTTAAAGTCAAATTTCTCCTATACCATGTGTAATTATAGGTGCAAACTACTATGCAATGCATTATCCTAAGTAAGTTTAAGTAAAGTGTAATTAGGAATATTTAATTACACTAACAACCCCTAGATGCAACTTAGGGGAATACAATTAAACTCACAATACAAGATGGGTCTTGGATACTAGGTCATGCTAGGTACCTATGTACAATTAAAATTCAATTCAATAAATCTCTCACAAAGAAGAGAAAAGGAGAAAGCCATGTGGGAAAAAACTCCCCTCCAAATAGAGAAATGAAAACACACAAGATGCATGGATGAAGGACTCAAAACCCCCCAAGGATGACATCATATACATATACAATCAATTATCCCTCCATAGGAAGGAAAGAAAGAGACAAATTGCCTCCCCCCAGAATGGATAATTTCTTGCAAAAATAGTGATTGTTTGAAGAAAAAACATAGTCCATTGCCTACAAACAACATGTCTCCCCTTGGGAAGAAGATAGACCAAGTAAAAATGCATGAATGCTTCCCATTTTGGCTTAGTTTTATCCAAAAATCATGTGGATCCCAAAATTCAACAAGTGACTCCATAAAGTCATCATCAACATGCTAAGAAATAACATAAAAAACCATAGTCTGAAACCCTCTCCAAATACCATAATCCCAATCATTATCAAGACAATGAACTTTATTATAACATTAAATAGGATAATAGATTATACTCACTAAGATGAGTGAGAATGAGATCACTCCATTTCTTATAGTTCCCTTTCTCCAAAGTGATTAAAAAGACCATGATTACATCAATGATATACTTCTCACATAAAAAAATGAGATCAACAAATGATTACACCCCACAATTAGGATATAATAGACTTAGTTCACTATGCAAAAAACCAAACTAAGGTCTAAGCATTACAACTGCAAAACTAAGCCAAATTATAAAAGTAAAATTTTGATCATAGTCACTATAATCTAGTAGCACCACTGTAAAATATAGAAAAAATTATGCACTTTAAAAAAAAAAGCACCTAAAAAGGAGTCCATATAAGCGCTAACAAGGCCTTGGAATTTTTAAAAAATTGGATTAGCAATTTTTAGAAAAATTTAGGCATAGAGATCAAAAACTACCTGCACCACTGTGTAGAACACAAAATTCTACCTCGAAACCAAAAAAATAGCTTTAAAAAAAGAGTTTGGATGATTGAGATATCATTGTTTGAAAATTGCTCACATAATTTTTTTTGTTGAATTCTTGTCTCCGCACCTCAAAACTTCAAATGGCTCTAGATTTGGCCTCAAATGTTCAATTTGGATGAAACAAAAGTTGATATTGGTATTTTTGGACCTCCTCAATGTGACACCAACCTTTGATTTGCACCAACAAGCTTCAATCTTGACCCGCAATAGAAAGTCATGAAATACAAAATCTCAAATTGCACCAAAATTATCTCCACATAGGCTACGTAATGGTGATATCAAAATATCCTTATTATGCACCCATAATTGAATTAAGCCAATTTTTCTACTCTTGAGAATGAGCCTTCACACATTAAGACCTCTGATACCATGTTAGAGTTTTAGGTAACTCTACAACATCCTTAGGATCATATGAAAGACCAAGATAACATCCATAAGAGTGAAAAGACAATTGCAACAAAGCATGATATTATTGCTAATAGACATCAACTGGATTACAATACCATAATTGATGGATTGAATTGATTCAACTGGAATTATTTACAATGTAGATGCATCTTCTTATATAGGTAAGGGAATGAATGATAAGGAGTAGATAAGTTATCACTCGACACAAGGTGGAATCACATGTCCAGCAAAGGTGGATCATCCTCCATTATGCAATGAAGTATGTACAACATGTGGAGGATAATAATGTGATAAAAACACTAAAGGTGGATCTCACACATGAAGTGGAGTGTGCTAACAACTATCACCACCTAAATTGGAATTTATCCTATACCATGTGCAAATATAGGTACAAACTCCTACGTGTCTCATATGCAAACTACTATGCAATGCATTATCCTAAGAAGGCTTAAGTAAAGTGTAATTAGGAATATTTAATTACACCAACAAATTGATTTTTAACTCAATATTTTTGAGAATTACTCTTGGAGTTATTTTTGTTGGTGTGAACTTGTTAGTAAAGGTCATGTATCTAGTTTATTCACTAGTTCATAGTAGGTGACTTATTTATATGAATTCAATTTACTTAGATTATAGATGTCTTAGTTGTCAAGATAAGATACACAATATCTTTTTTTATGACCTTTATTTAAATCTATTTACCTAGGTCATTTGATAATTTGATTGAGGTAGTTGTCTCATTATATAGGATTAAGAAACATGCTACATCCTTTCTAATCCTACCTCTCACCTTTCCTTTTTAAGAAATATCATCTCATTGTATAGTTCATACCTAGACAATATTCAATCAATACATTTTGTATTGTTGAAGAAAATTATTCTTTCCATTCTCTTTTATGAAAGTTGTGTTGGTCTTGCAAATATTTTGGGGGTCTTAAGGAATCACCAATCAACTCCTACATGGCATGAAAGTTGTAGTGCCATAGTTTCCATTCGATATATAATGGTTATCATATGGATTGAAGAATATTTTGGATCTATATTGGGGATTCATGGACCTCATGGTTGAATCTAGGGCATACAAAAGAGTTATCCTTTCCTTTTGTTTCATCAAATTTCATTATGTTTTACCAATTCTATAGAGTTTTGAAGAAGTGTGAAGGTTGGATAATCCAAGGGAGCACATTGAGCCCAACTTGGTATCATTATTACATTTAGGAGGTCGATCCAATGAATTTGACTACAAGTTTGTCCATTTTTGGTAAAAAAATTTTGCAGGCAAAAAAAAATCTAGGTAGGTTGTGCGACCCTCTGAGCACTCATGGTACAAGATGATTTTTTTGTCATAAAATTTAATTAATATCCTTAGCAATTTATTAGTCGAGAAAATATTATTTTATATTACCACCAATATTTTTTAAACAAATGGATAGAACACAAAATTTTTTAAAAATTCAGCCTATTGGACCACCTGTAGGTTGCAGCTCTGACTATACAAACTTATTTGTGCATGTACTTCTCTTGTCAAATTTTGAAAGTATTTCTAATCTTATCTATTGGTTGGTTGGTTGATTGATTTTATTGGTTAGTGCTTTGTGAAAATTTTATTTGGTCATTTCATTGGTCAAGGCACCTTTTTAGGTACTTAAGCACTAGTAGTTCTAGCATTTAGTGCTTCTCAACACACACTCTTCCCCATTTCTCATCCCTACACCCATTCCTTAACTCATCTACAATTGAAAGACATCTCCTTCTTTTACGCCAACACTATAAGAGATCACAGGAGTGAACAAATTTTAGCCCTAGGTGTTTGATTTGACCCCCTATGTGTCTAAAATGGGGGTTCTTGTCTCATTCTTTAGCTATTTTTTTAATATTTAAGGCACTGAAACTAGGGTGCAAACACTATAAAAAACAAACTAGAGGCATTTAAAGTAGATTAACAAACCATTAACATCACTTTATTAGTGCATAGAAGTCTTAAGAGTTTAATATAAAAAACACAACAAAGCAAAAATATCCAGAAGATTAATATTGAAAATAACTAAATGATCTAAAATACACCAAAAAACCAACCATAGGAGACTAACCAAAGAGACAACCCCAATCCTTATCAAGGAACTTGAACAATTCTTTAGTGTTCCTTTCCTTATCCCTATCTTTTCTCAATTCCTTGTCCAAAAGTAGGTAGAAAGAAGTAATTCACTTGTGCATGACCTTAGAGCTAAATTTAGAAACTTTCTCCAACTTCTTCACATGGAAAAAAATAGTATCTTTTTTAGCCATTGTTGTTATTACGAGACATGAAAAATGTTTCACTATCTTTAGAGAGAAATAATCTAATTATAAAATTAAAAGAAATTTTTGAAAACTTTGAAAGAAAAACTAAAAAAAATAAAATAATATATTAAAAAAAAATCAAATTATTTATTTATTTTTCAAATTTATCATCTTTCACAAAAAAAAAGAAGTTATATAATATATATCTCTAAACATGAATGTCTTTGAATAAAACACTAGATATTGACATATCTAGAAACATGGATATGTGTGTTTGAATTGAAAAAAAGTGCCAAGTAGCTATCAACCATAAAATATAA
Source organism: Chamaecyparis obtusa (assembly GCA_027943335.1). Lineage (NCBI taxonomy): Eukaryota > Viridiplantae > Streptophyta > Pinopsida > Cupressales > Cupressaceae > Chamaecyparis > Chamaecyparis obtusa. Next base: position 119,790 of record BSBK01006574.1, read on the forward strand.
ACTATATTAAGTTAATTAAAACCTTTGAATTTCTCAAAAGATTGAATAATAAATTTATTATTTATCACTATTTTATGATTTATTAATATGATTGTAATTTTTAAAATTTGTTTTATAATTTATTAATATTATTATGTTATCTTTTATAGAAGAAAGATTTCACACTATGGTGATGTTTATTTTGTTTGGTCATGAATTTTTTTAGAACATTATACAATATATTTTGATTCTAGTAATAAGTTTTAAAAATTTATTTTATTTTTAATTATAATATAATTTTAAAATTCATATCTTTTAGTTTGATTATATGTTTTTAAAATTTTAATGTATTTTCTGATTATATATATATAACTTTGGTTTTGATTTTTTCAAATATTGTGTTGATAATGATTAATACATGTGAACTAATAATTTTAATATTTGTATTAATTGATATGTAAATTTTAAGAATCTAGAAGAAATTAAGTACAGGTTTTTATATTTGTATGAGAAAGATGTCAAATGTACAAGTAGTCATTATAGCTAATTCAACGTATTTGTAGGGCCTAAACTATACATTGGACTTTTTACGTTGTTTTTTAATTTTGTTTCGGTGTGCAACTTAGATACTTGGACAAATATTTTTTAATTTTTAGGTATTAACAAAGCTCGTTGTGAAATTCATTAAGTGTCAAATGGTCAAAAAGTGGTCATTTCAAAGTGTCGCCAGATACCTACTTAAAAATGCCCCAATAGTCATGCACTCAAAATTGTTGTTTGCTATAATTGTCTCTATTTTCCTCCTCCACAAGGCCCGCTCATGAGGAATAGATGCAAACACCCTCTTTAGAAAATTAATAGGGTGGGGAGATGGAGTCTAAATCCATAAGACATTCTAAAACTCAACACGGATGGGTCTTCTATGTTTTAATTTATGTAGTTGTGTATTTCCCCTGGTTTCTCTGGACTTGTAAAACTTTCGGTTGAGGAAATTATGAAGTCTACTCTCCACATTTTTAGAAATTTTTTTATCCATGCATGCAAGGGACCAATTATTAGTGACACTGATTTAAAAGGGGTAGACCTTGATGAGATGAAAGAGAGGATGGATAGTAATGTAGGTGAGGCTTACATTCTTGAAACCCTGAGTAGTGGATTGTTAGAAGCGGAATTTTTTCCACCCTCAACCCCTTGTCCTGAGTTGGTAAGAGAATGTATAGAAAGCTATGATTCTGCCTCTAAATCTATCAAAAAGGAAAATGGTGAAACCCTCCTTGCAATGAATAGAGAGACCATTGCATCAATTTTCAAAATTGCCAAAGAAATTTTTGTTGATTTTTCTCCTACCCAAGATGTCGTAAGGTTAACGAGGATAAAGAAAAGAATAGGAATAATATAGCTAAAAATTGGTTTCTCAAACCCAAAAAAGGAGGCTCTACACTGCCCAAGCATCCCAATAAAAATCATATGAAGCTATATGTCCACCACATTATGCGTCGGTTACATAGGGCCAGAGGTTTAATCAAAGCACGTGCATTTGGGGATTGGATGTATTTTTATTTTCAAATTATTCTTAAGTGAGAAAAACACCTGGACTGGAGCGAGTTCATAGCAGAGTCAATGAGAGAAAAAATCAATATGGCCTAGAGTTACCTAATGTCCTCTTACCTAATCTATTGTCTAGCATGTACCAAATAAATTAATAGAATCCCACATGAACCTCTTGTTTAAGATATGTCAGTTGTTGGCAATTTGGCTAATGTGGATGCATAGATGTTTTCATTATGAAAAAATATGATCTCTATTAAGAGCGCAGAATCTGGAATGCAAGTATGCAAAGTTGAAGGAAGAAATTGTCTAAGTTTGGATACAGTGATCCTGACAGAGCACCTGATGAAGATTTAGTTGGTGACATCCACTGGAGCAATATTTTTGTTTTCATAGTTAACTGAAGCTTCTATAGAGTATGAGGATACCCCATCTTAGTGTGCATAAAGTTTGGAGTAGTATGGACAAAGTTATTCAAAGTTTACCGAAGATAGTTTTTGTAGATAGAGTAGTTTTGGAGACAGTTTTAGCGAAAGAGTTAAGGGATTATTTTTGCTTGTCAAAATAATGACTTAACATTATTAAGGGATGAAATCCTAGATGTCTACTCTTGGATAATGATTTTGGATGCTGAACATGTAAAGTTATTAGCTTTAATAACTCATATATTAGGCATACTTGAAATGTAATGAAAGATAGAAGTGATATGTAAAAAGAAAGAAAAGATAACGTGAGATAGTTGTATATTGTGATAGCAACAAAGGCTATTGATGCGAAGTTGTAAGCAGTACCATATTATAGTCAGAAACATTTTTGTATTACCTGTTTGGGCAGTGAGCTCAGCCGGTGATCAGGTTTTGTAATCTAACTCCTAACAGGGTTAAGGCTTCTAACAAGGCCTAAAGTCCTTTAACTAGGATAGATCTACTATACATTGTAAATTGACTCCTAATAGGGTCCAATATCCCTAACAAGATACTTTTGATTAGTGATCTTTGTGGGTACCATCCCCACTGGGGTTTTCCCTTGGCCAGGGTTTCCTCGAGAACATATGATGTGTTATGAGTTCTTTCTATTTACTGCTATGTTTGTTAATCAGCTTGATAATCTTTGTATGCACTAAAGTAATATGTTATATCCATAAGTGGGCAAAAGAAAAAGTTTGTGAAATACTAATTCACCCCCCCCTCTCAATATTTCCTATTTCTAACAATTGGTATTAGAGTGCAGTTACTCAGAGAAGGAACATTCAAGGAAAGCTTAGCAGCTTGAGTAAGATCTCTATGGATATGGATCAACTTCAGAAGAATCTTGAAGAAGCTCTTGAACAGATTGATATGCTTACTGATGAAAGAAACTCCTTAAGAAGAAAATATGAAGATGCAAAGAATGCTATTGACAAATTAAAAGGTAAGATTGAAGATCTGAAATTTGAAAATAAATTTGATATGCTTGTTGAAGATTGTGATGAATTAGAAAAAGAAAATGAGATCCTTAAGCATGAGTTGAAGATAGTAAATCTGAAGCTTAGTATGAAAGATGGAAATTTGAGATCTGATAATGAAAGATTGAAAATTGAGAATGAAGATCTGAGGTCAAGACTTGAAAAAGAAACATCCGAATCTGAAAAAGTAAAAATGTAGTATGTGGAACTTGAGAAGTATAATAAAATTGTGAAAGGTGAACTAACTCAATCCAAACAACAACTTGAAAGGCTATATTCAAAAGGTGATAAGACTGAAAAACAAATTTCTTTTGAAGAACCATTCTTTGATAGGACTAGATTTGGATATAGTATGTTTAGAACAAACCATGAAGGTAAGAAGCCAGATCTGAAGACATCTGAAAGTGTGGAGGAAATAAAGCTAGATGAGAACACATTGGAAGATCCACCTAAAGAAGAACCACCTAGAGAGAAAGATGAATCAAAGCAAGAAGAATTAAAATAGGAAGAATCATCTAAAGGTATGCAAAGAGAATTCAAAGGTAGATGTTTTGCTTGTAATACTATTGGGCACATGAAGAGAGATTGCATAGGTAAGCAATTTAAATCTTTTAATGGACATTGTTATAATTGTCATAGTTTTGGACATAGAGCTAACGAATGTAGAAGACCTAAAGTAATTTTGAATAATTATGATAGAATGATTGGGAATACTAACAATGCAGATAAGAAATCTATTGAAGAAATGAATCAAATAAAAGTGGTAGTATGTTTTAGATGCAACAAAGTAGGACACATTGCTAGAAATTGTAGGTCACAGATTAACCAGCAAGGACAAAGATTTGGAAACAATGGAATCATTTGTCAGATATGCAACAAGTTTGGACACTCAACAAGATTTTGCAGAATGAACAATGGAGGTTATCATCATAACCCTAACCCTAGGAACAATGCAAGAAGGAATGAAAATGCAGGAAACAAAGAGAAAGGTTGTTGTAGCAATGAAGATGAAGTAAAATTTGACAAAGGCACAGATCAAGGAGGTATAGTCAGCACTAAAAGTAGTTAGAAAGGTAATGTAACCGATGGTAAGGATGAATCTTTACCTGACCCTTCTTTATGTACTTAAATTATGTAAGTTTCTGTAGTTTAGGACTTAGGATTAGTGTAGATTAGGAATTTGAATGAGTTAAGTTTGGCACAGTTAGATGTAGGTTTATTATGTTGTACTAATGCCATGGTTAAGTGCACAAAAGAAAATATTGTGTTTTGCAAGGTCGCAGAAATTTTTATGATTGTAGGTTTGCAGAATTAGCTTTTTGAGGTTTTAGCGGCAAAATGAATGAATGCGATGTCAGATCGAGTTAATCTGAAGTGTTATAAGGTCAAAATCAAAGTTATTACGATTACAAAGTGATTGAAAAGAGATTTGAAAGAAGCAAAGTGAGTTAAGGATGATTTGAAGAAGTTTGGAAGCAGTTTGCAGTGACGATCATACCGAAACCCTAGATTTGCAAAGTTGAGGTATTTCTTGATCTTTAATCAGTTGATAAGATGGATATTTCTACGGTTCATAATGTTAAGGATAAGAATAGACCAAAGATTAAGAAAGAACTAGTAGAACCAACTGAAATTGATGACAGTTTAGCATTATCATCCGTACTAGACGGAGTATTGCACATTGAGAATGTTAAAGGATATTTAGGTTGTAAGTTTGAAACTTTGGGAGATGCAGATTTTAGTGACGATTACAAGAAGTTGTACAATCAAAACATGTCATTTAAACCAGCTTATGGGAACTTAGAGAACAATTAAGTTATCAAATATTCCATGAAGTATGAATTCAATGATGAGGAATGTACCAAGATCATTTTAAGTAGAATCCACAATGGGAAATTCTAGATGGAGGATAGAGTTATTGATATAATTGCTGACCTAATTCATGAAGTTACAGGATTATCTAAAGTTGGAGAGATTCCACTGAATGAAAAGAACATGAGAAAGATTGTTTTAGATAATACTGGATCTAGTTATAATGGTAGAGGAATTGTGATAAGCAAGATTAAGCAAGATGATGTTAGGTACCTTTGCAAGATCCTAACAACTTAATTCTATGGTAGTTCAAGGGAAGATGACATGGCTGTAGGAATGATTCATGTAGCTTATCTTATGTGTGTTGAGAAGAAACCAGTAGACCTATGTGAAATCCTAAAAATTCAGTTATTTGAGAACTTAGAAAAGATTAAGAAGGCTAAGTACACTCAGTTTAGGTTTTCATCTTTGATAACCTATATGTTTTTCCATATTTTGAGAAGATTTCCTTATACATTAGATTGGAGTGACAATGTGAACACAATGGAAAGAATAAACTCAGTTTACATGAAGCACCTTTTTGATAAAGTTAATGATAGTGTGAAGCTTGTGTTGAAGACTTTTCAGAATATTGTTAAGAACAAGTCAAGGATTCCTCAATCCTTAGTTGAAAAGCATAAAGATGACATTTGTTTTATGGTTGACACTGATTTCACCTACATTGAAGAAGTTGAGCCTAGAATGGAATTCATAGACCCTCTTGGCTATGAAATATCTGAAGCAAAAATAGTAGGATACGTGAATAGATTGTTAAAGTGTGAGTTGGATGGTCATGCAAACAGGTTTGGAACCTATGAAGAGAATTTCAACTCTACAATAAGTTTGAGAGAAAAGAAGCAATCTAGTAAGAGAGTTGAATCTACTATGAAGAAAATATTCAAAGAATCTGGTATGTCAAGTCATGAGTTTGACATAGCTAAGAAGACTGCAGAAGCCCTGAGGCAAAGTGAAAATCTTGTATTTTCACCTGAGACATCAAGTGCAGATCCTGTTGATCCGATTGCAGTAAAGGTAAAAGTTGAAGTACCTGAAAAAGATGACGGAGATAAATCTTTTTCTCCTATTCCTAGTAAAAGAGTAAAAGTGAGTGCAACAGGACCCGGCAAGAGACAGAAAGTGGTTGTACCACCTATTCCTAGAAATGTAGCAGTAATTAAAGATGATGATGTAGTTTCAGTTAAGAAGAAAACTTGGAAACCAAGAATTGAAAGAGTTAATGAAGATATATTGAAGCATGGAGACTTCACCAAGTTGAATAAATTATATGATCTATATGGATCATTTGACAGATTGAACTTTGAAAATGCAATGGTTACACATATGATTGTGGTAGATAAGAAACTTAGCACCATTCATGGTAAGATCCCAGAAGATTTGTATAACAGACTTGTGAATAGAAAACAGAGAGCACAAGAAGAAGTCATGAAGATGAGAGAACATGTAATTAGATAGTTTTGTGAAGTTAAGGATGAAGATCATTTGAAGAGATTCTTGAAGTCTCTTGGAACTTTATTGAGAACTAAGAGAAGAACAATCCTTATAATGGGAGGCAAAAAGGAGGAAGTACAGAAAGAGACAGAGCAAGCAGTAATGCAAGTTCTTGCAGATATAGTTGTAGAGAAGCATGTTGAATCAGACCCTCAGCAGAAGCAATCAGAGGAACCACATGCAAAGAAAGTTGGTATTGAAGAAGTTCCATCTTCTTCACATATCAATATTGGCAAAGAATCAATGGATATTGAAGGCGCTAAAGTGACTTTAGAATCAGATGATACAGTATTTCATGATATAGGAAATATTGCTGACAATTTGGCTTTGGAAGAGCAAGAAAATGTCATAGAATCAGAGAAGAATATAGAGACAGAGGAAGCACCAATTGTATCAGAATCAGTTCCATCAGAATAGTCAGTTAAAGGCAAACAAATTTTGATAGAGGCCACTACCTCTAGTGCACCTTCTAAACTAGTTGAAGACATTAGTGCACCTAATAGTAAGAAGAGGCATATTGGCTCAATGTTTGAAGACCTTGGCAAAGAAGTTGAAGATGATGATCAGCTTGAGTTCATTACATCTCTGAACAAAATTATTGGAAAGAATAAGAAGGTGAAAGACCTTGAAGGCAAAGTTAGAGTTTTGACAGAGAAACTTGAGAGTGTGATCAACACTAAGGTATCTGAATCAGATCCACTTGAGAAAGCTCAATTAGTAATAAATTCTTTTGACTCTAAATTTTCTAACTTGAAGGATATTGCGAAGATAAAAGTTCAAGAATACTTTGAAGTAGAAATGCAACAAACTTTAAGTGTAAATATTCAGAATGATATTGGTAGTTTAGATGTGTGAATAAAGAATTTGAGGAGACATTTTGAGACAGGAAAGAATTTGTACATATAGTGTACTAAATCAGAAATCCTAACAGTTGAAGAGGATAAGAAGATTAGAGAGAAGTTAGATGCTATTTTAGCTAAGACAAACACCTTGACAAGCCCTAATGTCAAGATAAGTTCTGTTGAGAAGAACATAAGGAAATTGAAAGATGAAATCAGAATGATAGCAGAAGAGAAGAATAGAAAGATGATCAGGGTTAACATCTTGAGAGAGCATGTCTTAATCAAGGTATCAATTGTTGAAGATCAAATTGAGCAGTTTCTTTCAGCAAAGACATCATTTCAGAAGTTTAGTTTCAATTCCCTACAAGCTTGTCAGACAATAGCATATGAATTGAGTACTCTACTCAATGTTGTTGAATCCATCAGGATGATATGGGAGAAAGATTTTGAATCTTGGAAGTTAGAGTTTGGTGATTGTGTTGCAAGCCTACCGGATTTGCAATAATTGATAATAAGGTATAAAGTTTTTGAAATTTTTGTACACCCTATCTTTGTCATTGTTGTCAAAGGGGGAGAGATAGTAGCATAAAATTGTATATATGTTGAGGAAGGATACTCATAGGGGGAGCTATTTTATGGAGTATGATATTGTATACATATTGTATAAAATTTTGGCCATAAAATTTTGTATAAGGTTTTTTTGAAGTTTTGTTTGCACACTTAGCCAATTTTCCCATATGTTGCCACCAATGACAAAGGGGGAGATTGTTGGCAATTTGGCTAATGTGGATGCATATATGTTGTCATTATGGAAAAATATGATCTCTATTAAGAGTGCAAAATCTGGAATGCAAGTATGCAAAGTTGAAGGAAGAAATTGTCTAAGTTTGGATACAGTGATCCTGACAGAGCACCCGATGAAGATTTATTTGGCGACGTCCACTGGAGCAATATTTTTGTTTGCACAATTAACTAAAGCTTTTGTAGAGTATGAGGATACCCCATCTTAGTGTGCATAAATTTTTAAGTAGTACGGACAAAGTTATTCAAAGTTTATCGAAGACAGTTTTTGCAGACAGAGCAGTTTTGGAGACAGTTTTATTGAAAGAGTTAAGGGATTATTTTTGCTTGTCAAAATAATGACTTAACATTATTAAGGGATGACATCCTAGATTTCTACTCTTGGATAATGATTTTGGATGCCGACCATGTAAAGTTATTATCTTTAATAACTCATATATTAGGCATACTTGAAATGTAATGAAAGATAGAAGTGATATGTAAAAAGAAAGAAAAGATAACTTGCGATAGTTGTATATTGTGATAGCAGCAAAGGCTATTGATGCAAAGTTGTAAGCAGTACCATATTACAGTTAGAAACATTTTTGTATTACCTGTTTGGGTAGTGAGCTCAGCTGGTGATCAGGTTTTGTAATCTAACTCCTAACAAGGTTAAGGCTTCTAACAAGGCCTAAAGTCCTTTAACCAGGATCGATCTACTATATATTGTAAATTGACTCCTAACAGGGTCCAATATCCCTAACAGGATACTTTTGATTAGTGATCTTTGTGGGTACCATCCCCACCAGGGTTTTCCCTTGGCCAGGGTTTCCTCAAGAACATATGATGTGTTATGAGTTCTTTCTATTTATTGCTATGTTTGTTAATCAGCTTGATAATCTTTGTATGCACTAAAGTAATCTATTATATCCATAAGTGGGCAAAAGAAAAAGTTTGTGAAATACTGATTCACCCCCCCCCTCTTAGTATTTCCTATTTCTAACATCATTATATGAGTACTATCCTATGCTTCAAAAGGAGAAGGCTCTACTAGACTTCAAAAGGGTTCATGATGTGTTTTTGGGAAACCTCTATTTTGAGTTAGCTGGTATAAATCTGAACAAAAGAATTTCTAAGGAAGCCCAAGAGTTGATCAAGAAATATGGAAGCTTTTATATCCAGTTCCCCCGTTTCAGTTATATCTGGATTGGTGGCTTTGAGGAAGAACCTTTTAAACTTCCAAGGTTCTATTCCATCTATTTTGTCATGGCACAGATCTATAGACAAATTTCAGTGGTAGCCAAGGAATTCCTACCAAAATATAAGTGGGGGGGACATTTCCCTATTAAACTGAGTATTCTAGAATGCAGTTCAATGTTAGACACAGTGAGCATCATAAGTGACTTAAGGAGCTTCAATTTCCAGTATTTGATAGACTACAGCTGATTGAATATCTTAAAGGAGAGATTGATAGACTTCAAAAGATAGTGATTGATGATCACTGAGCTACAAAGGTATATGTGACACACATTAAATCAGTTATTGTATTGTCATTGATGTCAACTAGTTTTGCTTATACTTAACATGATAGTTACAAACATCTGAAGAAGGAAATAATGGTGAAGGAATGAGTTATTAACATGAAGATTAGATGTATGAGAAAGATATGGATATTGTATTCATTGGTTAATTTATTGATGATTTTATGACATTATGTTAGTGATTTGATTGTATTACATAATTATGTTATGGATTAGAGATCAAGAACAAACAAGTTTATGTGGTCGGTAAATGAAGAACTTAGTATACACTGAGTTGGAAATAGTGTATACTGAGAAAGTTTAGTGTATACCGAGTACAATGTTAACTGAGTTAGAAGTCACCAACACATCACAATATTGACCAAGTAAAAGAAATAAATGGAACATATGACTATAAACTAAAGATGATGAGTTAGATGATTATGAATGATTCTTAGGTTAATGATAAAGTTTTTTATGATGATCAAACAACTGACAAAATTCAAGGATGGTCAGATGAAGGAGAATTAAACATGTTATAGGCACAATTGTCAAGGAAGGTTAAAGCGACAAAATCAATGGTGAAGATTAAGAGACAAAATCTATGGCTGGAAATAAAATAGTTTATTATGTCTATAAAAGGAGACAAGAGATTCATTATGAATTATGGAATGTGTGTGAGGATATTGCATTCATGTGAAGCTGGTCCAACAGGTTGAAGACAGAACCAAGAAAATCTATAGACAACACCTAGCATTAGAAAAAGGAATTAACCGAGCAGAATAGAGTTGGACAATACAAAGGAATTGAATTGATAATATTGGCTACCAGAGGTATTTTTGAGCTTAGCATAGATCTGAAAATATGCAAGAAAAGTTGTATTTGTATCAAATCATTACGGTTGCATTCTAACCATTTCTACAAATAAATCTCTTAACCGAGTAAGACTTAATAGTCTTTTTTATTTTAATATGACATTCAATGAATGTTGATTGTTTTCTTGTTGACCCCATAGTGAATGTTTGGTCATAGAGAACTGTTAGTGATAAATCCTCTAACCATGTCACACCTCACAGTGTGTTATTGTAACCTTTAATAGGGTTGGCTCCTAATGGAGCTGACTTCAGAAGAGTGAATTATTTTGGGTTACCGGTCCCAGGTGGTTTTTCCCCTAACATGGTTTCCACATTAAAAATAAAAGTTTTATATGTGCATGGATGTGTTGAATTGTTATTTTACTTTACACATTACTATAATTGGATTGATCGATATATTCAGTAGTTAATTACTGGTATTCGGTAGATGAACAGAAAAACATAGTTAAAGTATTACCAAGTTGATTAATTGATTTGAAAGATTTTTTTATACATAAGAGATTTTTTGGGATTGTAAGATAACTAGACTTAACTGATTCACCCCCCCTCTCAGTTATCTAACAATTGGTATCAGAGAAAGAGTACTTGAAGGAAATGTTTGAAGGACTTAAGTTAAAGATCACATGATATATAAGAGAGAGGTGCCAAAGATAAACAAAGACAACTTATCAACATTGAAAAGTAGAATGAGATTGTATCTATTAGGGATTGGTGAGTAATCAACATACTACTTGCAAAATGAGTTTATCTTACCCAATGGACCTTTGACTATTGATCAGATGAGAGAAAGACATGAACACAATGCTATGATGATTGAGATTGCTTCTTCCTTATTAGATGCCAAATTTGAAGATGTTAAGACATGTACAAATGCAAAACAAATATGGGACAAGCTTGCACTAGTTCATGGAGGAGATGCAAATGTGTTAAGAGCTAAAGTTAAAAGCCTTAGAGGTAAGTTTGATGACATGAAAATGAAAGAAGGTGATAATATCACTCAGTACATCAATTGAGTCAAGGAGGTTGTGAATGCTATTCGAGGAGCGGGTTGAACTACTAATGAAGACATTGTTGTAAGTAAAATTTTCAGAACCTTGTTACTTGCCTATGCTATTAGAGTCTCTACAACTTGAGCTGAATAAGTATGACAATAGTATTTAGTATTATACCTACTATTGAATCTACATTTATGTCATCTTTGAAAATTGGAAAGTCAAGTAGCAAACATAAGATAAGAAATAAAATTGAAAGTAATAGTGAAGAGGATGAACTTGATGAACTTGAAGCATTAATGGATAGAAGACTACAAAAAGGGAAAGGAAGATATAGAGGTTAACTACCCTTGGTTTTTTTTATATGTAAAGAGATTGGTCACATTGCTGCTAGATGTCCTAATAGGAAGGAAGATGAGAAAATAAGTGAGAAATCTAATGAAAAGAAAAAAGACAAAAGAGATTACCAAGATCACAGAGGTAACAGACAATATGGAAATAGAGATAATCGAGACTACAAAGATAAAGGCAAGAAGGAATGCTACCATGTTGAAGATGAAGATGAGGACACATACATCAAGACTGATGAAGGCATAGAAGTGGTATTTGTGGCATTTAAGGGAGACTCCGAAGAAGAAGAATGGTATGTTGAAACATCACTTATTTCTAAAGTTAGCAAGAATGATACTTGGATTATTGATAGTGGTTGTACACATCATATGACTAGTGATGAAGAGAAATTTGAATACCTTGAACATTATAATGGTGGATCTATGAAAATGGGAAATGATACACCTTGTCTAGTGAAAGGAAAATAGTCTATATTATTGAATAATAAGATCAGATGTGAGAATGCATATTGGGTGAAAGGACTTAATTATAATCCATTGAGTGTAGCACTTGACTAAAAAATACAGGTCACCAAGTTGCATTTGAGAATAAAAAGGTGAAAATCTATGATGAAGCTGGAAAGTTGATCGGTACTGGTGAACAATCAAAAGGTAACTTGTTCTATCTTGACAATGCTGAAACTTCGTGTTTATTGGCTAAAAATGAAGATGTATGGCTATGGCACAAGAGGTTATGTCATGTGAACTTTGAAAACATGGTTAAGACTAGTAAGAAAAGGAGATTTAGAGGTTTACCGAGCATATCCAAACCTAGCCTTGTTATGTGCAAACAATGTCAAATGGGAAATATGTCAAAATGTAGTTTTAAGAGCAAATACTTTCCATCTAATTCTATTTTGGAATTAGTTCATACTGGTTTGTGTGGTCCTATGAGAACTCAGAGTTATTATGGAGACATATATTTTATCTTGTTTGATGATGATTTCTCTAGGATGATGCCTCTCATGTTCTTGAAAGAAAAACCTGAAGCTTTTAAAATGTTTAAGTGGTATAAAGCTAAATTAATGGAAAGAGAAAGTGGTAAGGAACAAAAATGCTTGAGATCAGATAGAGGTGGTGAATTTATTTATGATGAACTCACTAATTTTTTTAATGAGCATGGAATTAAGAGACAGGTATCTGCACCAAGGACACCCCAACATAATGGAATTGTTGAAAGGAGGAATATATCAATTGTGGATTGTGCTAGAACATTGATGATTGAAAATGATGTTGCACAAATGTACTAGAGAGAAGCTGCTAGTACTGATGTATACACATTGAACCGAGTTCAACTGAAGAAAGAATCAAACAAGACACCTTATGAATTATGGTATGGTTATAAACCTAATGTGAGTTATTACAAAATATTTGGAAGTAGATGTTACATTCTGAAAGATGATAGAAATGGAAAATTTGATTCAAAAGGTGATGAAGGAATATTTCTAAAATATTATACTAAAAGAAAGGATTACAAATGTTTGAACAAGGCTACTAAAAAAATGATTGAAAGTGAAAATGTGAGAGTTGATGAGTTTGCAGAAAAGAATGATGAAGAAAGAAAAAAGGAACTGAAAGACTATGGTAGATTTGTTTATATTGAGGAACATGACACTCTACCCAAGCAGCAGTCTGACATTACTGAGCAATAGGGTAATGTTATCGAGCAACAATCTTTACAGACCGAGAATCAACAAACTATTATCGATGAAGATGATGATCATGCACCGAGTGGAGAACACATTGAAGAACAAAGATCTAAACCTGTAATTGCTAGATATGTAAGAAGACATCATCCACAAGATATCATAATTGGAGATAAGAAAGATGACATGGTGACATAAAGTAAGTTGAGGAATAATACATGTTTGGTTTGTGAATTTGAGCCTAAAACTGTTAGAGATGCACTAAAAAATGATGAATGGATTAAGTCGACAATGAATGAAGAGATTGAGAAAATACAGAAAAAAAAAAACATGGATATATTGGTATCGAGACCGAGAGACAAAAATGTGATTGGAACCAAATGGATATTCAAAAACAAATTGAATGAGAATGAAGATGTTACAAGGAACAAAGAAAGACTAGTATGCAAAGGTTATGCACAAGAAGAGGGAATTGACTATGGATAAAATTTTGCACCCGTTGCTAGACTTGAAGGAGTAAGAATATTGCTTGCATATGCTACTTATAAAGGATTTAATATTTATCACATGGATGTTAAATCTACATTTCTGAATGGGATACTTGAGGGAGTGATATACATTGAACAACCTAAATGTTTTGTTGATCCTAATTAGAGGAATATGGTATGTAAGTTGCACAAAGCATTATATGGATTGAAACAAGCACTGAGAGCATCATATGAAACAAAACATTCCTATCTCATTAGTATTGGATTTGTTAGAACCAGTGACAAAACCAATTTGTATTTGAAATGTGAAACTAATGATAAGATTCTTATTGCTGAGATATTTGATGATGATATCTGAATAGTGGAAAAATGGATTCACCCCTATTCAGATGTAAAGGGGGAAATATGAGATCTATTCTCAAACCCAAATTCCCAAAGAAGAGATCCAATTTGATCAACCAAGAGGTTAATACATAATCAAATCAATTTATGAGGAATATGGAAGAGAGAGAGAGAGAGAGAGAGAGAGAGAGAGAGAGAGAGTAAATCCTATATTTCCCTATGAATGTAATTATGCTTGAAATATGGAATAATTAAAATACAAATACTAACCTCAAATTAGGGAAAATCTAGAAAATGTCAAATTCTGATGTCTATGTATACTTTCGGGCAATTCTGCAACCTATTCCAGATTGGAAATGTTGAGATAGAGAAAACCCAAAAATCTTTCTCCAAGATGAGCTCAAGTCAGGTTTGACCCTCATAAAAGGTCAAATACTACATTCTTTATTTGAAGTCTGATTTTAATTATGTTCGTAGATCTTAGAAGTTTGACAAAAAGGGTATCCAAATTCACTCTTAGATCCAAAATTTCATACCTGTACCTACAAGAAAATGGGGGTTTTTGTTGTATGGGGGGTTTGCCTTGGTCAAACCCCAATTTAGGAATTAACCTTGAAATTGAATTGAAATATAGTGTGCATAAACAAAGTAATTGAAACAAATCACCTCGCTTATGTTGAAGTCCTTGTAGAGGATTCGAATCCTCAAATCCACAAGTAGGAATGCTTCAATGGATGTAGGATGAATGTAGGATGTCTCCAATCAATGGCATTTAATCTTCATCACCAATATTGACTTGATCTTTTCATATGAGAAGGCTTGAATGAATGTAGAAGGATGGATCATCAAAGGGGGCTCCAAAGAGATTGAATCCTTCAATAGCTAACAATGGATCTCCTTGATGGATGAATGCTTGAACACTTGAATGCTTGAAGACTTTCTTGAATGCTTGGATGTTCTCACAAAACTTGATGGAGAGATGTGAAAATAATGAATGTTGGATTAATCACCTTTCTTGAGAGTGCTTGAGCATGAAAACTTGATTGAGAAAATGAGAGAGGAAGGCCTCCTTTTATAGTGAACTAGGACACAATCCTCTAGAGGGGCCACCTTGGAGAATTAAATCCCAATTAGGTCCTAACCTTTAGAAAATATACCTAGATTAAATTCAATTAGAGGATTTACCATCTTGAAACCCGAAATGGCCAACCCGAAGGTGAGAAAATAAATATCCCGAAAGCCCGATGCCCGAAAATCCAAGATTCTAGAAATTTGAATGAGGGGGGAAAAATTGAGGGTGGACCTGACCTAGTCAAGTTTGACCTTGATCTTGACCTATTCAGGTTCAAGCTTGATCTTGATCTAGTTAGGATCAACCTCGAATTTGACCTTGGGCCCAGATTCAGTTAGAACCAGGTCAAGAGGTCCCGGGGATGCCCAGAAACCTAGAAATGATATCAGAACAAGACAAAATGTCAGGGATAGACATAAAATCCTATGATTACCCTGATGAAGGCTAGGAGGACCTATTTATAAATCCTACCTAGAAAATAGAGCCATGGAAGAGGGAAATTTAGAAGAATCCTTGAGATCCTATCGCTAATTTCCCCTAGAATGAAGAAATCAAGTGTTGGGAAGAAGTGGAAAGTGGGGAGAAAGCCAAATACATGCAAAGACCTAATCAAGGTGCTTAACATGACCCCAAACCACTTACTCAAAGGGATAAATTCTCTTATCATGGAAGTGCTTCCATTTTAAGAAAATACATTAAGCCCCCACTTTAGCAAGAGTATGGACTCGATGCAAACTCTTGGTAAAGGAGATCAGAATGAAAAGATAATCTTATTGTAATCCAAGGGACAAAGAGAAACCTTAAGCACCCATGGAATCAAGTCTTCATCGACTCCTAGATCACAATAAGAGAAACATCTCTAGAGAGAGAAAGAAGGTGTGATTACCTTGCCCAATGAGAACTTATGTCCCATTGTGAACCACAAAGAAAAATGGTACAACTGGAAAGATGGAATTGAACCACCTAGTGAATTTGGCTACTCACTAGTCAAACCATCAAGAATTCATCCTTAGGAATATTCCATTCCATAAGAATAAAACCAAAAAACAAAAGAGATCCAGTCTTGGGGACACTTCTGACCTTAAGGGATCAAAATATATGTGTATTTGAAATTGGAGGGATCAAGAGATCCTAAAATATAAACCCATGCTTTAAGGATTAGTTACTAATCCAAAAAGGGAAAAAGTATCTTGAAAAATATGTGTGTATTGAAAAGTGTGTGTGTGCAACAGGTGAGTAGAGCGTATGCCCCCACGTTAAAGTCATTTCTGACACTTTAACAAGAGCAATGGCTTTAACGGAAACATAAACAATTCCACTGATTACATTTCCACATCGATATGCCCCCAGACAAAGACAAATCAAGGGAAATATCACAGAAACATACAGAGAACATAGAAGGGATCTACTTACTATGGGGTTAGTTTGATCATAAGATAATATATATGATATTATTGCAAATGAATTGACATCATTGCCCAAAGAAAGTAGAACTACAATCACAAAGGAGGAAAGATCACATAAGATATATGAAGGAGAATCTTTTCAGACCATGACATGGAGAACAAAAATAAATTAGTGCTACCATATCTTGAATCCATGTAGATTACACAAGGAAACATTTACGAACACTAGCACAGTTACAACATAACATTGATTAACTCATAGAAGAATAAAGATACATATAGAAGAATTTGAACAATAATTTTGATTCCTTCATCACCTTGCACCAACTAAGTAACAAGGATCGTATAAAAGAATCTAACAAAATTTAGCAAACACAGTATGGGATAAGCACCATACAGCAGGAAAACACACAACAAAGCTATCATGAAGGATAAAGTGATCAAGCGTGCCGCCTACTTTCCCCATCTTGTTGTATATCATTTAGGGAAGGTGGGTAACTCACAAGAGGGACTATATCCAACATAGTAGGGATGATAGTTAGTTCCAAACAAGGATCCTCTTGAGAGTCACAATGTTCGACACTAGGTGTAAGAGTTAATTGTGATGAAAGCATATTAGGTAAATCAGTGTCAATGTCAATAGTTTCATATTCATCATTAACATCATCAGTATCATCAAGAGTATCTTCTTCATACAAATTAATCAAAATAGGATCTAAGATATGAATAGAATCATCATAATCATGCATGTGAACATAATTATTAGTAACAATCTATTCTACCACATTATGCATAGGTTTATCCGTAGAAGGTAGAGCTCTTTGAGCTTTAGCATGAGCACAATGCTTTTTATGATGTTCATTAGTAGATCGGTTTCATTTTGATTTATTTGAAATAGGTTGAAAACTAGGAGGAAAAATCATAAGATCCTTCACAGGTTCTTTAGGAAGACCAATATGATTATTAACCATAGGAGGAACAATCACAAGATCTTTGATAGGTTCGATAGAAGGAACTTGATTAACAGAGCTAGAAGTCATAGTTAAAGGAGGTATAGAAGGTGTAGGTAAAAGACCAGGATTAAGATCCCTAGGAGGTGAACTTAATTCAAGAATTTTATGATGTTTATAAGCTTGATATGATCGAAAAAGATTATCAAGTTGAGGAGGACATGAATTAGGTAATGAAGGCCAAAAGAAATCCAGAGCAGCCAAATCTCTAGGCCTAGAAGGTTGATATAGACTATGATTAATCGTCTTCACTTATTCATCATGAATGAACTTAAGACACTTATAAATAGGTGAAGAAACAACATGCATGTTAGTTAACCAAGGCAAACCTAGCTTAACTTGAAACTGATCAGAAGTAGGAATGACAACAAAGGTAGTGTTCACAATTTTTCCACTAAGCTCAACCGGTAAAGTAATAGAACCAAATGATGGATAAAGAAAACCATTGCAAGTTTGAATCCACACATCTGATGTATCATAAAAGTCACGTTGTAAGCTTTTTCATGAAAATATTTTCTTCAGTGATAACATTGACTAAGGATGTAGGATCAACAAGACAACCACAAGTAGGTTTCTGAGCAATCCTAGCAGCAATGTAAAGGGGACCATTAGGAGCTTTAATAGTCTCAGAATCATCAAAGGTAATCAAATGTTCCTGAGGTCTTTTATTCTTAAATTGTTGTCAAGGTTTAGGTTGAGTTTTCATTTTAGGTTTAGGTTTTGGTCAAGGTTGAGATTGAACTTGAGGTTGAATATGAGGTTGAGGTTGAAGTTGAGGTTGAGGTGGAGATATAGATTGATCAACATGCTCCACTTGATTAACAACATGATTGAGATCCTCCATCTTTGAATCATACATAATTTCCATAGTAGATGGTTGAGCAATAGTATTAGTATCATGTGCAGGTAAAGGGTTCGTATAGATTTGAAGGTTCTGATTAGGAGGAGAGATAGATTTATTCCCACTACTATCCAGATTATCAACAAATAAAGCCTTAAAATCAATTAGATCTTGAACTTTATGTTTTAAAGAATAACATTTCTTAGTATCATGACCATTCTAATGATGATATTGACAAAAAGAATTTTGATCAAAAGATTTAGATGCAATTGTAGTAGGTAACAAAGGTCGAATAGGAGGTAAAGTAATCATATTAGCAGCTAACAACCTATTCATAATAGCATGTAAAGATTCACAAAGAGGAGTAAATACATGATTTAATCGAAAAGCAGTGGATGCAGAAGTGGCATTGTGAGATGCAACAACAACTTATCAGCATCTGCATTTGCTTGTTTGTTTATCTTGACATAGTTGTTGAATTTTTTAAATTTGTTTGAATTAGGAGTAGCATCACTCTTATCAACTGGAATAGGATCCATTGGAGTGTTTCTCTCAAATTGACTCACTTGTAATTGATAATGATGAAGCACTGCACAAAGTTGTTGAAAAGAGGTAAATTTAGTAAGCAGAATCTTATCTCTAATATCCTTTGCAAATTTGAAATAAACACATGTTGAATATCAATATCAGGAATAGGATAGGAAATCTGAGCATACAAATGCTTAAATCTACCAATAAATTCAGTGAATTTTTCCTTAGCACTTTTTTTCCAATGCATCAAATCAGTCAAAGACACTTGTGGGCCAATATTATTTTAAAATTGTTGAATAAAGGCATTAGCAAGTTGAGGAAAGGAATCAATAGAATAAGGAGGCAAGGAACAATACCATTGTAAGGCCTTGTCATGGAAGGTTCTAGCAAACAGTTTGGCTAAAATCCTATGGTCATGAGCATAATCACTACAAAGGATTTGGAATGTTTTAACATGATGAACATGATCTCCTTTTCCATTATAATTGTCAAGATGAGGCATCTCACCTTGCTGAGGAACAGGAGTACGGATGATGTCTCGGGACAAGGGACTTCCCATGTCACACATAGGAATACTAAACTTGTTTTGAGTTAAGGAAGCAAGTTTTTGTTGTAAGGATGATATAGTTTGAGCCAAATTGATGATTGTTGAATCATTAGAGGAAATAGGAGGAGTAGCAACATTAGACACACTAGGTAAAGTGTAAGAAGCTGTAGGAATAGAAGACACAACTGGAGGAACACTAGGAACTACAATTGAAAGTGGATTGGAATAAGTGAAAGGAACATTATGATATGAAGGTTGTGATGTAGGAAGGGACACAGGAGGAACACTCATAGGAATAGAGGGAACAATCACAGTCACCAAAGAAGGAGTATAGATAGGAATACTAGGTAAAGGATTAGAAGGAGGTTCAACACTAGTGATAGGAGGAATCAACCCTAAATCTTGAGCTTCTTGAACTAAAGGTTTAACATTTGAATG
This sequence comes from Chamaecyparis obtusa, assembly GCA_027943335.1. Classification (NCBI taxonomy): domain Eukaryota; kingdom Viridiplantae; phylum Streptophyta; class Pinopsida; order Cupressales; family Cupressaceae; genus Chamaecyparis; species Chamaecyparis obtusa. The sequence continues at coordinate 139,840 of BSBK01006574.1, forward strand.
CACAAGGTGAGTAATACCATGCAAGAGGTTAACATCTTGATCACTATCACGGAGAACTTTCTTAAGAGCCTCTATAGCTTGAATGGAATCTTGATTATGGTTCTCTTGAAGAAGCTAATTACCCATTTTATCAAGTTCAGTGGAAATTTTTTGGACTTGTTTAGGAGGAACTCTTAAAGTGTCATCCTCATCATGAGATGAGTGAGAAGAGTTTTGCTCCATAGTAGGATTAGAATCATGAAGAATCAAGTTATCATCCGGGATCCTAAGGAAAGGAGAGGAAGATTCAGGATCAAAAGCACCCATGAGTCTACGACTTCTTCTAATCGGAATATTATAAGTAGGACTAGTGGTAGTAAAGCTCATAAACCAATGTAATGCAAATGATCTAAACTAAGAACACATAGAGCATGAATATCAAATCTAATTAGCATGCAAGATCTAACACAAAGGAAAAATCTAATACTAACAAGATAAAAGGAAAACACAATAAGGCATCCAATTCCACAAAAGTAAAGAGAGTAAGTATGTCGGGTTCACCAAAATGAATAGTGAAGGTGAACACACACAATAAGACAAAGGGTAATCTAACACCAAAAAGAAAGAGAGTAAGCTAGTCGGGTTCACCAAAATGAATAGTGGAAAAATGGATTCACCCCTATTCAGATGTAAAGGGGGAAATATGAGATCTATTCTCAAACCCAAATTCCCAAAGAAGACATCCAATTTGATCAACCAAGAGGTTAATACACAATCGAATCAATTTATGAGGAATATGGAAGAGAGAGAGAGAGAGAGTAAATCCAATATTTCCCTATGAATGTAATTATGCTTGAAATATGGAATAATTGAAATACAAATACTAACCTCAAATTAGGGAAAATCTAGAAAATGTCAAATTTTGATGTCTATGTATACTTTCGGGTAATTTTGCAACCTGTTTCAAACTGGAAATGCCGAGATGGAGAAAACCCAAAAATATTTCTCCAAGATGAGCTTAGGTCAGGTTTGACCCTCATAAAAGGTCAAATACTACATTCTTTGTTTGAATTCCAATTCAAATTCTATTCGCAGATCTCGGAAGTTTGCCGAAAAGGGTATCCAAATTCGCTCTCAGATCTAAAATTTCACACCTGTACCTACAAGAAAATGGGGGTTTTTGTTGTATGGGGGGTTTACCTTGGTCAAACCCCAATTTAGGAATTAACCTTGAAATTGAATTGAAATATAGTGTGCATAAACAAAGTAATTGAAACAAATCACCTCGCTTATGTTGAAGTCCTTGTAGAGGATTCGAATCCTCAAATCCACAAGTAGGAATGCTTCCATGGATGTAGGATGAATGTAGGATGTCTCCAATCAATGACATTTGATCTTCAACACCAATCTTGACTTGATCTTTTCATATGAGAAGGCTTGAATGAATGTAGAAGGACGAATCATCAAAGGGGGCTCCAAAGAGATTGAATCCTTCAATAGTTAACAATGGATCTCCTTGATGGATGAATGCTTGAACACTTGAATGCTTGAAGACTTTCTTGAATGCTTGGATGTTCTCACAAAACTTGATGGAGAGATGTGAAAATAATGGATGTTGGATTAATCACCTTGCTTGAGAGTGCTTGAGCATGAAAACTTGATTGAGAAAATGAGAGAGGAAGGCCTCCTTTTATAGTGAACTAGGATACAATCCTCTAGAGGGGCCACCTTGGAGAATTAAATCCCAATTAAGTCCTAATCTTTATAAAATATACTTAGATTAAATGCAATTAGAGGATTTACCATCCCGAAACCTGAAATGGCCAACCAAGAGGTGGGAAAATAAATATCCCGAAAGCCCGATGCCCGAAAATCTAAGATTCTAGAAATTTGAATGAGGGGGGAAAAATTGAGGTTGGACCTGACCTAGTCAGGTTTGACCTTGATCCTGACCTAGTCAGGATCAACCTCAAATTTGACCTTGGGCCTAGATTCAGTCAGAACAAGGTCAGGAGGTCCCGGGGATGCCCAGAAACTTAGATATGATATCAGAATAGGATAGAATGTCATGGATAGACATAAAATCCTATGATTACCATGATCAAGGCCAAGATGACCTATTTCAAAATTTACCTAGAAAATAGAGCCATGGAAGAGGGAAATTCAGGAGAATCCTTGAGATCCTATCCCTAATTTCACCTAGAATGAAGAAATCAAGTGCTGAGAAGAAGTGGAAAGTGGGGAGAAAGCCAAATACATGCAAAGACCTGATCAAGGTGCTTAACATGACCCCAAAGAACTTACTCAAAGGGATAAACACTCTTATCATGGAAGTGCTTCCATTTTAAGATGATACAATATCATATTTGGAGGACATGATAATCTATGCAAATATTTTGTTGATGAAATGAGAAAAGAATTTGAAATGTCGATGTTTGGAGAGATCAATTTTTTTCTTGGCTTGCAAATATTACAAGAGAATGAAGGCATATACATCACTCAATCCAAATACATCAAGGAAGTATTGAATACATTCAGTATGGAAGATTGAAAACCAGTCGGTACACCTATGGTCACTAGATGCAAATTGACAAAGGATGACAAGTCAACCAAGGTAAATCAAACCTTGTATAGATCTATGATTGGTAAATTGACGTATGTTGTGCATAATAGACCAAATATTGCACATGCGGTTGGAATTGTAGCTAGATTTTCTACTAATCCTAAAGACTCACATATGAATGCTATGAAAAGAATTTTGAGATACTTGAAAAGTATTGAAAACTATGGTTTGTGGCATAAGAAAGAAGGCAAATTTGAACTAAAAATTTATATTGATGTTGATTGGGTTGGAAACATTGATGATAGAAAAAGCACTACTAGTGGAGCATTCTTTTTGGGAGAAATATTGGTTACTTGGATAAGTAAGAAAAAAAGATGCATTTCTCAGTCCACTACAGAAGTAGAATATGTTGTTGTTGCTTTTAATTGTTCAAAAATTGCACAGATAAAATAAATTTGCAAGGTATGAATGAGGAGATCATTGACCCAATGATAATCTATTGTGATAACACACATGCAATTAATATTTCTAAGAATCTAGTGATCCATGTAAAGACAAAGTATATATCTATAAAGTATCACTATTTGAGGGAGCAAGTTCAAGAAAAGCAAGTAAGATTGGAGTATGTGAAGTCATAAGAACAACTTGCTAACATATTTATCAAACCTTTATCGAAGGACAAATTTGAGGACTTGAGAAGTAGACTAGGGGTCCATCCCTTGTCTAACAGTCACTAAGGTGATAGGAGGTTGCATCAACCTATACATTATCAAAAGATATAATGATGTTGATGCATGATGTTCATACTTTGGGTTTCCTAAGGTTGTGAAAGATGGAGGACAAACTGAAACTTTATATCAGTACATGCAACATACTTGAATCTGAACTGAACAACAAAGATATTGATTTGGATACTGAAGAGATGATTTCTTTTTGACATTTTTTTCAAAGGGGGAGAGAATATCATATGAAATATACATAAAGGGAGAGAATGATATATCTATCTATAGGGAGAGAATGATACAATGAAATATTTATCTACGGTGAGAGATGATTGCATGAAGTAAGGGAGAGAGAATAACAAAGAAATATCAGTTAGAACAGAAGCTAACTGAAAGGGAGAGACACTAATGTTGTGTAGTGATTAAACATATTAAATTCCTAAGCTAGGGAGATCTTACCAAGTTAAAACATATACATATAGAGTTGTAGACAAATTTTTGGTATTCTATGACATATTTCATATTGTGTTGCCATCAATGCCAAAGGGAGAGATTGATAGACTACAACTGATTGAAATATATCTTAAAGGAGAGATTGATATGTTAGGAATGAATGCTAAATTTTTGGCAGCCATTCTATAGCAGTTGTTGTTGCATTCATGACTATGATTGTCATTGATGTCAACATAATGATTTACCGAAGACTTGCAGAGAAGCAGACAGAGTTTGGATTAGCGCACATGGGTTATTGCAGTTGGAGCTATGTGATGTTGAGGATATACTCTTTGATATGTTATATGTCTATGGTTGAGAGTGCAAATAGTAATTCATTTATTCATGGAAGTTATGAGCACTTTTGTGGAAGTAGTATTCAGGCAGTGTTCCTGAGTAGCAGTTTGTGGAAATCAGATGATATCTCATAATCAGGATGGAATCTGGTTTTGTGTAGTTAAAGGGAAGTTGAAGACACATTGATAGTGATGTGGATGACAATGCAAACTTTGAGGTCGCATGAGTGAAGAATTATTTTAATTGGAAGCTGAAAGTTTTGTGTAATTTTGGTGTAGCGTGTGGAAACTTTTATATTGTAATTGTATGCCGACTCATTTGTAATTATTTGAGTGTGGTATAAAGGAAAGAATGTATTTACTTGTTGTAGTGATGGTTGTGTGTGATGTTGTATGCATGAAGTGAAGAAAAGAGCTAAGTATGAAAGTGAATTTGTGAAGGAAGACATGCGAGGTACAGAGATCTGAAATTGAGATCTGGTGTAACAATGAGTGCGGTTTGGCACAGTCAGAGAAGAGGTAACGTATTATTCTGTTGAGTAATACAAAGATTATTTGGATAGTGTGTTCAATGATCTTACCCTGAAGTTGTTTGGGCAGTGGGTCCTTCTGTCTTCCATAACTCTTAACAGGGTTAGAATCTTTTAACAGGGATTCAAAATCTCCTAACAGGGATTCGTATGTACTGAATGTATTTCATAAGACTCCTAACATAGTCCATCCTTTCACAAGGAATATTCATATTAGTGCATCTTTTGTGGGCATCATTCCCACTGGGGTTTACTCTTTGATCAGGAGGTTCCCTAGTCAACATATCTTGTGTCATTATGTTATTGTGTATGATTATCTTTCTATGGTTGGTAATTATATTGCTTATATGGTTTAATGTTGTTGAAGATGATAAAAGTTATAATTATCTGATAACTGATTCACCCCCTCCCCTCTCAGTTATCTTGGTGGACTTTACTTTCTAACATGATAGACTTCAAAAGATAAGGATTGATGATCACTAAGCTACAAAGGTATATGTGACACACATTACATTAGTTATTATATTTTCATTAATGTCAACTAGTTTTGACTGTACTTATCATGATAGTTACAAACATATGAAGAAGGAAATAATGGTGAAGGAATGAGTTATTAACATGAAGATGAGATGTATGAGAAAGATATGGATATGGTATTCATTGGGTAACTTATTGATGATTCTATGACATTATGTTAGTGATTTGATTGTATTACATATATATGTTATGGATTGAAGATCAAGAACGTACAATTTTTTGTGGTCGGTAAATGAAGAACTTAGTATACACCAAGTTTGAAATAGTATACACTGAGAAAGTGTAGTGTATATCGAGTATAGTGTTAACTGAGTTAGAAGTCGCCAACACATCACAGTATTGAACAAGTAAAATAAATAAATGGAACATATAACTGCTGACTAAAGATGATGAGCTGGATGATTATGAATGATTTTGAGGTTAAAGATAAAGTTAGTTATGATGATCAAACAACTGATAAAATTTAAGGATGATCGGATGAAGGAGAATGAAACATGTTATAGACACAATTGTCAAGGAAGGTTAAAGTGACAAAATCAATGGTGAAGATTAAGAGGCAAAATCTATGGCTGAAAATAAAATAGTTTTTTATGTTTATAAAAGGAGACAAGAGATTCATTATGAATTTTGAAATATGCATGAGGAGATTGCATTCATACGAAGCTAGTCAAATAGGTTGAAGACAAAATTGAGAAAATATGAAAACAACATCGAGCATTAGAAAAATGAATTTACCGAGCAAAACAAAGTTGGAGGATACAAATGAATTGAATTGAGAATATTGGCCAGAGGTATTTTTGAGCTTACAATAGATCTGAAAATCTGCAAGGAAAATTGTATTTGAATCAGAACATTATTGTTGCATTCTAACCATTTCTACAGATAAATATCTTAACCAAGTGGGACTTAACAGTCTTTTTTATTTCAATATGACATTCAATGAATGTTAATTGTTTTCTTGTTGACCCCATAGTGAATGTTTAGTCACGAAGAAATGTTAGTGATAAATCCTCTAACCAAGTCACACCTCACAGTGTATTGTTGTAACCTTTTGTAGGGTTGGCTCCTAACCAAGCTCACTTCAAAAGAGTGAATTATTTTGGGTTACCGATCCTAGGTGGTTTTTCCCCTGATAGGGTTTCCATGTTAAAAATAAAAGTGTTATATGTGTATGGATGTGTTGAATTATTATTTTACTTTACACATTACTATAACTAGATTGATCAGTATATTCACTAGTTAATTACTGGTATTTGGTAGATGAATAGAAAGGCATAGTTAAAGTATTACCAAGTTGATTAATTGATTTGAAAGATTTATTTTATACATTAGAGATTGTTTGGGATTGTAGGATAACTGGACTTAACTGACTCACCCCCCTCTCAGTTATCTAACAGTATTATACTGAGAGGAAAGGATATGATAACAAAGGTTTTGCACAGACTCTAGGTTTGAAAAACTACCTTCCTATTCCACACCTAGAGGGCTTTTGGGAGGATTGTTGTGATGAGATTGAGGTGATAAAAAGAGGACACACTAGAATGATGCTTGCCCAAATTGTATTCCTTTGGATAAAGGTAAACATTGAAGGTTTATAAGAAGACAATTCTGATCTTTTTAAACCAGGCTACCAAGAATCTAATCAAATGGTGCTACCAACCATTGACTAAGATAAAGATGAGGAAGATAATATTCATTAGAGAACTAGGGGAGTTCTAAAAATTACTGAGAATTGGATAAAGAAGAAAAAGGCAATGAAGCTTCAAGGAAATAGTGATGTTAAAATTGATAAAGTCTCTTCGAGTCCATCAAGGAATGTTTTTGACTTTTCTTGTACCATTGATGATGCAGATAAAGGTAGAAAACCTTCTCATAAAATTTTTTTTGATCTTGTTCTAACCAAACCCGTACCCAAAATTACAAGATCTCGAAGAAAATCTCAAAGTAAGCCCCTGAAGAAAATGGACATCAATAAAATAGTACTGGTGGACCTAGAAGAAGAAAAGGAAGTAAGACCTAAACCACAGGTCTTTGACACTGAAGAGATAGAAACAAATATTTTTTAGCTTGTTGATTCAAACATAGACTCCATGAGTACTCTGACTAAAGGGACAAAGGACAAATCCACTCCCAGTGTAACTCCTAAATGGTTAACTATGTACTGTTGTCAACAAGAAGTGTAACTTGGTTCCAATATCCATCCCAATTAAAGATACGGTCAGGGTAAGTGCACAAAGATGGGGGACTAAAAAGATGTCACTTTTCTTTTTGGCCCCCCATCGCGCATAGTGCGCACGCACTAAAGGGCACATGCTCTATGGCTTGGGTTTCCCAAGCCTTAGGCTTGGGCAATCCAAACCAAAGCGAGGGCGCACGCGCTTTGGAAAACACTTAGTGTTTTTCAAAGGGCATATGCCCTATAGGGTGCACACCCTTTTAAAAAACCCTTATAAAGCTTGTTGCGTAGGTTTGAAAGCTCATTTTGCTTTCTCAAACCTGCATTTTTAGCTAAGAAGGGATTCTAAAGCATGCACACCTTGTTATATTTTCTTGTGAACCAATTGTTTTTGTTCATCCATCCATCAAATGGCTCCATGACATTGTAAAGTTTGATTCGGAAGAAGAGGTAAGTGTTTTTAGAGCCTGTGCCTCTTATTTATTTTAAAATTTCACTTTTGTTGCAATTTGTTTTGTTAAAATTTGTTTTTGTTTAAATTTGTTGTGTAATGAAGATTTTAAAATGTAGGTTTTTTAATTGCTAGGAAGAAATAATCTCCCTCAACCAAACTCTCCACCAAACCCTCCACCAAACCCTCTGTCTCTTCATGAAGAACCAAATGAAGAAACAAATGAAGAAAATGAACCTCAATTGCCTCCACCAATTGAGAAACCTCCTCCTAGAACACAAAAAAATTTGATGAACCAAATTGAAAGAGGGAAAAAAGAATTAGAATCTTTAATTAATAGGTTAAAAGATTCTAGTGGTCCAAATCCTGGAAGGGAAAGACTTGCAAAATCATTGGAATTTATCTTGACCCACGTAAGCATGGTTAGTGGGAAAAATAATTTATGATGGGATAAAAGAGAAGAACAAAAACAATATTATGCAAATAAATTATCTTATGCGGACATCAAAAAGAAAAAAATACAAAAGATGACATTTGCCAGCTATTTAAAAAACCAGGGGACACAAATACTCTTAGAACTACAAAAAGGAGGTTCCCAATTCATTGGTGCGTAAATGAAGACATTAAAAACAATTTTTGGGAGAGATGGTGGATGATCTTTGATTTCCTCCTTGTAACAATCATGAGGTTCCTATATATTTCTTGAGGTTACTCTATTGCGAGTTTGTACTCAAGGAGGTGCCAAATTATTTTGACATTTTGGATTCTTGGGGTAGAGGAGGGGGGTCATCATTTGATCGAGCAGGGGCACATCATGATCCTAACGCACCTAGGGCTGCTATTGGCAAGCCACGGGTGGATCATGTTAGTATTCCTTCCGTTGTGAAGGAACATGTAGAGGTAGACACACTAGGTATGATTAGTGCTCTGACACAGATTCTCATTCAGTGTGCCACTGCTTTAGTTGAGGGTGACTATGGTCAATCCTCAAGGGGGCATATTTTTCGGTCATGTGGATGCTTGTGCACATTTGGTACTGGCGAGAGAGAGGAAGAGGATTCTGGAATGATGACTGATAGCTTTCTAAATACGACATTTGGCATTGACACACAGGTAGATATTTCCAAGTTCATTAAATTGCTTTGATCATATTTCATTTATAAAAGAATAACTATTTAATTTAGTATCTATTATTTATGATGAAAATTCAAGGCAAGAGTGTTAGTGGTGGTGGTGGTGGGAGTGGAAGTGGAAATGATCCTAATGTCCCCTTTTACACATCATCATCAATTCCACAAGTATGTATCGAATAAAATAGTTTAATTAATATATTTGATTATTATGTAATTATATGAATAATTGTATCCTAACTTATTGTGCATGTGCATTAGATGTGCACTGGTGGACCATCGACATTCACAACAGACAATGAAGGGCATCGTGCAACTTTCCTTCAGGTATCTTTATTTGCATATTAATTTGATTTACTTGATCATATTTAATTAATGAATGAATGACTAAATTACTAGACAAATTATGATCAAAATCCAGAGGCACGATGATTACATTCTTTCACCTAGGTTTGTGAGGTCACAATTGAGTCCATAGGTATACATGTAATAATGCATTATAATTAACATGTCAGTAGTACATTCTTATATGAATGGTTATCTTATAATTTTCCATGTACATGTGCATTAGTTGAATTTTGGAGCTTCGACTTCGACACCGCACACCGAAGGACGTAGTGGAACCTTCACAGAGGTATCATTTACTCATTAGTAGGGTTGTAAAAAATATATGTAATCTTGATAACTGCATAATTTACTTTTTTTGTTTCATTTTCAGCTTTTGGAATCAAAGACTCCTCCTCCTGTTTGTGATACTTTGGATTGTGGAGTAGCTATAGCAATAGCTAGTTCTGAAGCACTGACTAAGGTATGAAAGAGATCACTTAACTTTAATTGTTATTTTAATAGTTTGTATTGAATTTTATAATGATATCCATGTATGTGTTTTAATTATTATTTTGATCATTATTGTAGGGACTTATGAGTACTCCAAATCGCCAGCATGCGCACATAGTGACTATTTGCTAGCGGTAAGCCAATATTAAATTTTATGTCATTATATAATTCAATTTTGATGTATATTAGTTATCTCTATCTTTTTTTTTTTATCAAGTCGAGCTACAGAAGATTCTAGACAGGAGGATGAGTGAGTGCACTTGGAAGAATATGGCATCCACTGCATCTCCATCGACGCGATGATCAAAGACAGCTCAAGATTTGTTTTCTTCCCCTAGTGGGAAAGGACTAGATTAGGAATATGGATTGTATGCCTATATGGAAATAGTGGACATATTTTTCGTATATTGTATCAGTGATACGTTGTACATCCAATTGGCCTTGAGGAAGCCAGTTTTACTGTATTGAATATATTCAATGTATGACATTATTGGACATACATATTTGACTTCATGCCCTACAATTTTATTTTTTTTATGTTTTAGGTATGCAATTCATGTGTTTGGTGTATTGATGTATACTAATTTATGTTTATGTGGATGTCTTTGCTTTGTAAATTTCCCATGCCTTATAGTTATGCTTGTATTTTTATCGATGTATGTTTAACTTGCTGACTGTGCTACAAATTCCAGTCACTGTCCTTAATAATAGTCAATTCCTTGACTGTAATAATAACAAAAGTAATGAAATAAATGCATAAATGTATAAATATAATATAAGGATTCTTGGGGTACCCTAATGTTGGCAAGAGTTCTTTTATTAATAAGATTACCACAACAAATGTGGATGTGCAACCTTATGCTTTTATGAACTAACTTCTAATTGTCCCCTAACTAACTAATTGTTAATGACAAACACTAGAATACATATTTGCAATCATCCTACTACTCACCCCAAAGTCATCAGTGTCATTCGAATGATTGTGTGTGCCAAAAAAGGTTGTCAGTAGCATTTATGCAACCATTCAAAGTTGTTGGAACAAATGGTTCGATGCTACGACTGACGGTTTGAAAGATACACAATGTTGGCCATTTGAACTGAGGAACACTGTGAGTTCTAACATCGATCGAGAATGTGTTTCCAAATATAAACAAACTTGAATCTCTAAAAATTGAGACAAATGTTTCTAGGCCCTGAAAACACGGTCCCGTAGCATCTGATGGATCCATGCTACCTCAGATGAGCTCTGAGATATGACCCCGCAAAGATCGCTGATTTCATTCTTAAGGGACCTTGAGGGACACTTCGGCACAAAGTCATCGGCGGGGTTTGAACTACTGTGTGTGCCAAATGAGGTTTCCCCTAGCATTTACTCGATCATTCAAAGACGTTGGAATAAACGGTTCGATGCTATGACTGACGGTTGGAAAGATATGCAATGTTGGCCATTTGAACTGAGGAACACTATGAGTTCTAACATCGACCGAGAATGTGTTTCTAAATATTAACAAACTCGAATCATTAAAAATTGAGAGAGGCTTTTGTAGGCCCTAACAACATGGTCCCATAGCACCTAATGGATTGATCCTACCTCACACGAGCTCTGAGATATGACCCCGCAAAGATCATTGATTTCATGCTTAAGAGACCTTGAGGGACACTTCGGCCCAGAGTCATCGGTGGGGTTCAAATGACTGTGTGTGCCAAAAAAGGTTGTCACTAGCGTTTACCCAACCATTTGGAGCTGTTGGAACTGATGGTTTGATGCTACGACCAACGGTTTGAAAGATACACAACATTAGCCATTTGAACTAAGGAACACTTTAAGTTCTGACATCGATTGAGAATGTGTTTCCAAATATAAATGAACTTGAATCTCTAAAAACCAAGATAGGCTTTTGTAGGCCCCAAAAACATGGTCTTGTAGCACCTGATGGATCAATTCTACCTCGCATGAGCTTCGAGATATGACCCCGCAAAGATCATTGATTTCATGCATTTGGGACCTTGAGGGACACTTCGGCCTGGAGTCGTCGACGGGGTTTGAACTACTATGCATGCTGAATGTGGTTGCCCCTAGTGTTTACTCGACCATTCAGAGTTGTTGGAACTGATGGTTCGATACTACAACTGATGGTTTGAAAGATATGCAATGTTGGTCATTTGAACTGAGAAACACTTTGAGTTCTGACATCGACCGAGAATGTGTTGCCGAATTTAAATGAACTTGAATCTCTAAAAACTGAGATAGGCTTTTGAGGCCCTGATAACATGGTCTCATAGCACCTAATGGATTGAATATACCTTGCACGAGCTCTGAGATATGACCCCACAAAGATTATTGATTTCATGCTTAAGAGACCTTGAGGGACACTTCAGCTTGGAGTCGTCGATGGGGTTCGAATGACTGTGTCTACCAAATGAGGTTGCCGCTAGCATTTACCCGACCATTTGGAGCTATTGGAATTGGTGGTTTGATGCTACGACCAATGGTTGGAAAGATACGCAACGTTGGTCATTTGAACTGAGGAACACTTTGAGTTCTGACATCGACCGAGAATGTGTTGCAAAATTTAAACAAAGTTGAATCTCTAAAAATTGAGTTAGGCTTTTGTAGGCCCCAAAAACTCAATCCCCTAGCACCTAATGGATTTATTCTACCTCATACGAGCTCCGAGTTATGACCCCGCAAAGATTGCTGATTTCATGCTTAAGAGACCTTGAGGGACACTTCGGCCCGGAGTCATCGGTGGCGTTAGAATGACTGTGTGTGTCAAATGAGGTTGCCACTAGTGTTTACCTGACCATTCAAAGCTATTGGAACTGATGGTTCAATGCTATGACCAACAGTTTGAAAGATATGCAACGTTGGCCGTTTGAACTAAGAAACACTTTGAGTTCTGACACCGACAGAGAATGTGTTGCCAAATTTAAAAAAAGTTGAATTTTTGAAAACTGAGATAGGCTTTCCTAGTCCCCAAAAACATAGTCCCGTAGCACTTGATGGATTGATTCTACCTTTCATGAGCTCCGAGATATGACCCCACAAAGATCTCTGATTTCATGATTAAGGGACCTTGAGGGACACTTTGGCTTGGAAGTCATCGACGGGGATCAAACGACTGTGTGTGGTGAATGAAGTTACCACTAGGGTTTACTTAGCCATCCAGAGATGTTGGAATAGATGGTTTGATGCTACGACTGATAGTTGGAAAGGTATGCAATGTTGGCCGTTTGAACTAAGGAACAATTTGAGTTCTAACATCGACCAAGAATGTGTTGCCAAATTTAAACGAAGTTGAATCTCTGAAAATTGAGATAGGTTTTTGTAGGCCCTGAAAACATGGTCTTGTAGAAATTGACAGATCAGTTCTACCTTGTACATGCTCTGAGATATGACCCCACAAAGATCATCAATTTCATGCTTAAGGGACCTTAAGGGACACTTCGGCTTGGAGTTGTCAGCGGGGATCGAACGACTGTGCATGGAAAATGAGGTTGGCACTAACATTTACCTGGCCATTTAGAGCTATTGGAATAGATAGATTGATGCTATGACTGACGCTATACGCTATGTTGGCCGTTTGAACTGAGGAACACTTTAAGTTCTGACACCGATCGAGAATGTGTTGTCAAATTTAAACGAAGTTGAATCTCCAAAAATTGAGATAGGCTTTTGTAGACCCCAGCAACACGGTCTCATAGCAACTAACAAAACCATGCTACCTCCCATGAGCTCTGAGATACGATCCCACAAAGATCATTGATTTCATGCTTAAGGGACTTTGAGGGACACTTTATCATGGAGGCATCGGTGGCGATTGAACGACTATGCATGGTGAATGAGGTTGCCAATAACATTTCCCTGGCCATTCAGAGCTATTGGAATAGATGATTTGATGCTATGATCGATGGTTGGAAAGATATGCAATGTTGGCCATTTGAGCTGAGTAACACTATGAGTTCTGACATCGACCGAGAATGTGTTGCCAATTTTAAATGAAGTTGAATCTCTGAAAACCAAGACAAGATTTTGTAGGCCTCGACAACACGGTCCCATAGCAACTAACAGATCCATGCTACCTCACATGAGATTCAAGATATGACCATGTAAAGATCACCGATTTCATGCTTAAGGGACCATGAGGGACACTTCAGCATGGAGTCGTTGGCAATGATCAAATGACTATGCGTGGCAAATGAGGTTTCCACTAGTGTTTACCCAGCCGTTCAGAGCTATTGGAATAGACAGATTGATGCTATGACCAATGGTTGGAAAGATACGCAACATTGGCTATTTGAACTAAGGAACACTTTAAGTTCTGATACCGACCGAGAATGTGTTGCCGAATTTAAACAAAGTTGAATGTCCAAAAATTGAGACAACATTTTGTAGGCCCTAGCAACATGATCCTATAGAAATTGATGGATCCATGCTACCTCGTACGAACTCCAAGATACGACCCCTCAAAGATCGCTGATTTCATGCTTAAGAGACCTTGAGGGACACTTTAGCATGGAGTTGTCGGCGTTGATCGAACGACTATGCATGGTGAATGAGGTTGCCACTAGCATTTACCTGGCCATTTGAAGCTGTTGGAATAGATGGTTTGATGCTACGATTGACAGTTAGAAACATACGCAACATTGTCTGTTTGAGCTGAGGAACACTGTGAGTTCTAACATTGACCGAGAATGTGTTGCCGATTTTAAACGAACTTGAATCTTTGAAAATTGAGACAGGCTTTTGTAGACCCTAGAAACATGGTCTCATAGCAACTGATGGATCTATGCTACCTTGCACGAGCTCTTAGATATGACCCCACAAAGATCATTGATTTCATGCTTAAGTGACCTTGAGGGACACTTTAGCATGGAGTCATCAGCGGTGATCGAATGACTGTGCATGGTGAATGAGGTTGCCACTAGCGTTTACCTAGCCATTCGGAGCTATTGGAACAAATAGATCGATACTACAACTGACGGTTGGAAAGATACGCAATATTGGTCATTTGAACTGAGGAACACTTTAAGTTTTGACACTGACTGAGAATGTGTTGCCGAATTTAAAAAAAGTTAAATCTCCAAAAATGAAGACAAAATTTTGTAGGCCCCAGTAACACAGTCCTATAGAAACTAATGAATCCATGCTACCTAGCACGAGCTCTGAGATACGACCCTACAGAGATCACTGATTTCATGCTTAGGGGACCTTGAGGGACACTTTAGCATGAAGTCATCGGCGGTGATCGAATGATTATGCATGGTGAACAAGGTTGCCACTAGTGTTTACTCGGCCATTCAGAGCTGTTCGAACAGATGGTTCGATGCTACAACCGATGGTTGGAAAGATATGCAATATTGTTCGTTTGAGCTGAGGAACACTGTGAGTTCTGACATCGACCGAGAATGTGTTGCCGATTTTAAACAAAGTTGAATCTATGAAAACTGAGACAGAATTTTATAGGCCCCAGTAACACGGTCCCATAGAAACTAACGAATCCATGCTACCTCACACGAGCTCTGAGATATGACCCCACAAAGATTGCTGATTTCATGCTTAAGGGACCATGAGGGACACTTCAGCATGGAGTCATCAGCGGTGATCAAATGACTGTGTGTGGTGAATGAGGTTGCCACTAGCATTTACACGGCCATTCTGAGTTGTTGGAATAGACAGATTGATGCTACGACCAACGGTTGGAAAGATATGCAACGTTGGCCGTTTGAACTTAGGAACACTTTAAGTTTTGACACCGATCGAGAATGTGTTTTCAAATTTAAATGAAGTTGAATCTTCAAAAACTGAGACAGGCTTTTGTAGACCTGACAACATGGTCCCGTAGCAACTGACGGATCTATGCTACCTCGCATGAGCTCCAAGATACAACCCCTCAATGATCACTGATTTCATGCTTAAGGGACCTTGAGGGACACTTCAGCACGGAGTCATCGACAGTGATCGAATGACTATGCGTGGTGAATGAGGTTTCCACTAGCATTTACCCAGCCATTTAGAGTTGTTGGAATAGATGGTTTGATGCTACAATTGACGGTTGGAAAGATACGCAACATTGGCCATTTGAGTTGAGGAACACTATGAGTTTTGACATCAACCGAGAATGTGTTGTCGATTTTAAACGAACTTGAATCTCCAAAAACTAAGATAGGCTTTTGTAGGCCCTGGCAACATGGTCTTGTAGCAACTGATGGATCCATGCTACCTTTCATGAGATCCAAGATATGACCCCACAAATATCATTGATTTCATGCTTAAGGGACTTTGAGGGACACTTCAGCATGGAGTCATCGGCAGCGATTGAACAACTGTGCATGGTGAATGAGGTTGCCACTAGTGTTTACCCAGCCATTTGGAGCTATTCGAATAGACAGATCGATGCTACGACCGATGATTGGAAAGATACACAATGTTGGCCATTTGAACTGAGGAACACTTTAAGTTCTGACATCGACTAAGAATGTGTTGCCGATTTTAAACAAAGTTGAATCTCCAAAAACTGAGATAGGCTTTTATAGGCCTTGACAACATGGTCCCGTAGCAACTGACAAATCCATGCTACCTCATATGAGCTCTGAGATACAACCCCACAAAGATTTCTGATTTCATGCTTAAGGGACCTTGAGGCACACTTTAGCACGGAGTCATCGGCAGTGATCAAATGACTATGCGTGGCATGTACTTGCATGAGGACATTATATATTATAGAAATCCCGCATAGAAGCAGCTGGCAAGCCACTCAAAAAGTAGTAACTGATAGCAAGTGGGATAATGCAGATGCTTTAATAAACCACTATCTTCTTTACTCAAGCAACATTTGGTTCATCTTCTCGACAGGGGCATGTTTGGGAACAAACAGTCTACATTTAAACTCAAGTCTCTGGAAGTAGTTATATTTGTCAGTGGAGGAGATACACCCATTGGATCTACAATAACTTCATGCTCATTGAAATATCCATTTCTCTTCAATTGGGATACTCTTTCCAAAATTGCATCTACCCTTTTACCAATTTGGGAAATTAATGGGTCTATCTGTGGACCTCAAAGGAGTTGGTCACCTAAATGAGAACCTTGAGATGAAGCAGGAACTTCTCTACTAAAGAGATCAGTACCTTGAGAAGCTCTCCACTTGATAGTTGAATTAAAACCCTGGACCACAGATGGCTGCCCTTTGTTGTAAAATGAGGAGTGAGACTGCCTTTCCAAAGGTGGCAATGAACTTACATTTCAAGGATAATGCCCAAGTCTCGTAAATGCAAGGCCATTCATGAATAGGCATTTCTAATAGAAATATTTGTGGTGCTAGAATGAAGTGCATGACCAAATTCTTTTCCTGCTAATGAACCAATTTGGGAAATTAATGGGTCTATTTGTGGACCTCAAAGGAGTTGGTCACCTAAATGAGAACCTTGAGATGAAGTAGGAACTTCTCTACAAAAGAGATCAGTACCTTGAGAAGCTCTCCACTTGTCAGCTGAATTAAAACCTTGGACCATAGATGGCTGCCCTTTGTTGTAAAATAAGGAGTGAGACTGCCTTGCCAAAGGTGGCAATGAACTTACATTTCAAGGATAATGCCCTTTGTTGTAAAATGAGGAGTACTCATCATATACTTGAGCTACTAGTAGATGGTGAGTACTCATCATCATCATCTGACATAGGCTCACATGCATTTCGTACTTCTTTCCTTTGCCGCTTTCCCCTTCCTAGCTCTTCCTCCTTATCTGTAACTTCTATCATGGGTCCAAGAATCTCTTTCCACTCTTTCCCATTAACTGTGGGCTTTGTCTATTCATCCTAAGTAATTGGCATACCTTGGATGGCACCAAGATAACCATTTTCTTCTGAAATGTCCTTTTCTCTCACATTAATATCTCTATTAAGAAGATTTTCTATATCTTCCTTTGTATATTGAATAGATGTAGCTGCAATCCCATGTTCATCAAGAATATTCCTTGCACCGTTGAGTAATATATCATACAATTCCTTAATAGTTTCATTCTTAACAGAATTCATAACTAGATTTTCCATAGCCAATTTTCTTCTTGATCGTTACAATATTTTCTGCTCAAATGAACATTTTGTAATTAGTTGATATACAATCACAGTTTTCTCTTGGCCAATCCTATGGGCTCACGATTGAGCTTGTAGATACACAAAAGGGTTGAAATCTAGATCTGGTGGAAGAGTAGTATTAGCAAGAAGTCATTCACTAACATCTCATCTTTATAACAACTAAATTTGGATTCACTAGAAGCATTAGTTCTAAAAAAAAAAAGTAAAACATACCATATATAATGACTGTGTCGACACTCAGTTGCATCATATAATAAGTTGAAATTAGATAATCATAAAACACTTTGTAAAGTATAGTGTACATATCATATATAGCCACATCAAATGAGTTCAGCATCAAGAAAGAATAATTTTTTTTCAAAGTCTTGTAATTTCTTTGTGGATGGTAGCCAATTGCTTATTCACTTATTTTTTGCTTCCTCAATTGGTCAAAAGCTGTAGGATATTCTCTGGGAAACTTATCATTTTTTCCTATAGGATGCTAAGTTGATTGCTAAGGATGGCTAACCTGAGTGCAACGAAGACAAAGAGGACTAAATTGAGAGAGTTTGATGAGTTTGAAGGGTGCATAAGGGTCATGAAATTGGTGCAAGGGTACATCAGTAGATGTTCTAGCCATTGGAGAGGGGTATTTTATCCATGAATCCATCATAGGATGGTCAAATGATGGTGAATCAACTTTGGTTCAGTTTCTATGGTGCTGGGAGATGAGACATTGGGCGAGCCCTAGTTTCTAGGGGGTTTGGGGTCTTAAAGAAGATGGTATGAAATGAGAGAATGAAGTAAAGGATTCTCCAAAGCTGAGAAAAGAAAAGAAAGTGATGTTCAAAAGGAAGAGAATAAGAAAAAGAAGAGGAAGAGAAGTTATAAAAGGTTAATATACAAGGTGTTGAAACAAGTGCATCCCTACAAGGGAATATCTAGTGTTGCCATGGATATCATGGAGAGCTTCATGATTGATATTTTTGATAAGATTACTCCTGAGGCTACTTCTTTGCTAAAATATAACAAGATCATGACACTTTCCTCTAGAGAATTTGAGATTGTTGTTAAGTTTGTTCTGCCTGGAGAGTTGGCTAGGCATGCTGCTTCTAAAGGAAGTAAGACTGCTACCAAGTTTCCTACTGCTCTGGATTAGGTTTTGTTGGAAGATTTTAGGTTTTTTGTATGTGGTATTTATGGCAGGCTTGTTTAGAAGTTGGTTTTGGCTTGGGTTTATGTGTGGAATTTAATGTTGAACTGGGATCTTAGTGTATGTAAAGAATATATGAATTATGCTATGTATGCTGTGAAAAATCTTTGAACTATAAGATTTCTATTATAAAGTTTTTCTTTATTAATAATGAGAAATATTTTTACAACTCAGCTCAATAGGAGCATCGGAGAAAAGAGCTGAGCAAAGAAAACCTTCTAGTATTGCCCCAAAAAATAGAAGAGAAAGGTTGTCATTAAATACTACAAACTTCCCGTTATACATACAGGGTAATGCATGAGAAATTTATAGTCCACCCGATTTATAGTGCTATATAAATTTGACATGTTACGATATTTTGTATCTCCATCTAGTTCAATGAACCAATTGGGTCTGCCCTACCCTTCATTGTCTCAAGTATTGCCTCATGGTCTGACTCATGAACCTTCCAAAGAGTTTTATTTTGCGATCTTCCCCCATATCTGATTAAGTGAAAATTTGATGCAATGACGAGGTTTGAATAATGAAGAATCTTTCTGTGTGTCTCCCAATCCTTGAACAACCACAACCTAGGGTTCTTCATAGCATACCATCTAAGCCATGTACCAGTTACAACCACTGCTCCTATAAGGTATTCTAATTCTTCACCATCGACAACCAAGTGATCCAATTTATTTTTTGCCTCAACACAATGACACAAATAATAATATGTCCCTTCTCCATTGTCTTCGGGTGCAATAACAACAAAAACATGGCCTGTAATGATATAAACATAATGAGGACTTTAGTTTACTGAATATTTATGATAAAGTACTAAATTTGAGATTATTTGTATGTGGAAAATACAGACCTAGCTGTACTAGATCAGATAAGTGATCAAAGTCAATGGATGATTCCATTTCTATCAGTTGTAGTGATTCATGGGGATGATAGGAGGCAAGTGGACTCAAAATACGTGTATACCATTTGTCAAGCCATTCCTTTGACTCACACCCATCCCTATCTTCATCTACACATGATGAACAAAAGCACACCATATGTCGTGTGTGGATACTCCATGAACTTGCATTACAAC
Source organism: Chamaecyparis obtusa (assembly GCA_027943335.1). Lineage (NCBI taxonomy): Eukaryota > Viridiplantae > Streptophyta > Pinopsida > Cupressales > Cupressaceae > Chamaecyparis > Chamaecyparis obtusa. Next base: position 159,915 of record BSBK01006574.1, read on the forward strand.
TTCTAAAAGAGTGTAGCTCACTCGATCCCGTCAATGTACAACAATCCTCATATGGTGCAATGTTAGTTTCATCCATCAACCAAAAAAATCTACGAACCGTAGAATCACCTTCATTACCTAGACCCATTGTAGCATTACACCACTAGACAATACATCCCGCATCTAAAAATGTTGCTTTCTCTTTGTACTTTAATTCTTCACATGCTAAGGCTCTTTTAATACATGCACCTGCACCATCATGCTCTCCCTTTCCATGACCAGCCTTTGTGAAATTCCACATATATTAAATTCCAGTAATCTTATGCATCTTGCACAACCAATAAAACATCTGAGAATTCTTGAATTATGATGCACAATTATCTGACCATATGATATGTCGATGATATTTTATGCCCCTGTTTGCCAAATGACCATAAAATAGTTGAAAGCAACCATGTACAAACTCTGTAGAATGTGAGTGATCATCACTGATATAAAAATGATACTCCCTCAATATCTTCCTCTTCTCCTCTCTATTGTCTGGTGCATGCACGAATGCTATATGAACAAATATAGCAACCTGTTGAGAGCTGTAATACTTTGCTTGCACCTCATTCTATGGTTGTAGTGTGTAGTTCTCTGCAAAGCCCACAACTAAAACAATGGTATCAAGTGGGAATGTGTTCTTGCACAATTTGAATTGCATATCCAACCATCGTGCTCTATGTGTATGCCTTGCATACTCATAAATAATTTTTTTACAAAAAATGTCCATGAACTGATACATTGGAATTTTTTCAATTACTAAATCACATCTTTTAGCCTCTTTTCCATCTTTTAGATTGTATGCCATGGTCTTATATTTTCCAAATTCCACTATTTCATTACCGATTGCATGCGTACTCTCCATATGTTGACAAATTGGCAAACGTCGCAAACCTCCGCAATCTATGCATGTACCATTCAAGCATGAGAGCTTGTAAAATTGTTGATAATGCACTCTTTCACATAAAATGGTAGATATTAATTCCCTTGAAGATCTAGGTGGGACATTTATGTTACAATCCTACAAAACATTGTTAGAGTGCAAACCTACACATATATTCCTATAAACTTCAAAATGGTTAGAAAATTCAATATGTACCCTACAACAACAAGTTGTGCATGTGTGATTTATCTTGACATAAAAAGGTTTACACATTTCAAAATATCTCTGACTAATTTTAATTTGAGGATAAATATGCATAAATTTTGTAAAGAATTGTGTCTGAGTTGAATCCAAATTTTTTTTTGGATGTGGAACACGAATTCAACTACCAATCCTCCTTCTTACAACATCTCTTGTTAGAAATAGGGAATACTGAGAGGGGAGGGTGAATCAGTATTCTACAAACTTTATCTTTTGCCCAAATATGGATATAACAAATTATCTTCACACATGCATAACATAAGAAACTAAATAACATGCGTAGGAATAACATCAAAGAACTCATAACATATTGTTTGTTCTCGAGGAAACCTTGGCCAAGGGAAAACCCTGGTGGGGATGGTACCCACAAAGATTCACTAATCAAAAGTATCCTATTAAGGATATTGACCCTGTTAGGATTCTATTACAAGCATATAGTGTATCAGTCCTAATTAAGGGACTATAGGCCTTGTTAGAAGCCTCAACCCTGTTAGGAGTTGTCAATACAAAATCTGATTACTAGATGAGCCCATTGCCCAAACAAGTAATATACAATGTATACAAAATAGGTCAAGGTACATAACCTTTTTCTACTTGTATCAATATTCCTTTTCTTCTCTTATCTTCACATCATCACTATTACATTTGCTTCACAATTACATTTATTACATCACTTTTTTTTTCGCTTCCTCTTTTCTTTTCAATTACAATTGCATATATATACAAGTTATTAAGGCTAATAACTTTACATGGTCGACTTCCATATATAATTATCTAAGAGTTAACATCTAGGATGTCATCCCTTTATATTGTTAAGCCATTATTTTGATAAACAAAATAATCCCTCAACTCTTTACCAATTCTGCCTTCATATTATGTCCTGTCGGCTTCACATTGTCTTCAGTAAAACTGTCATAACTAATTTCGTACATGTCATACTCACTTGTGCTCTGAGATGGGTCATCATTAGCCATCATAGAGTCTATTTTCAAGTGTGCAAGCATTGAACTCACTCCATTCAATGTCACAAACAAAAACTATGTCCCGGTACACTGTGAAAACATTGTCTCACACTTAGACAAATTTGTGGTGCGCTCTGCTATACTTGCTCTTTGACTTGTGCGATCTTCATGAGGATCATATGTTGCCATAATGATAACATCTATGTACTCACTTCAGCCAAATTGCCAACAATCTCCCCCTTTGTCATTGGTGGCAACATATGAGAAAATTGGCTAAGTGTAAAATAAGAAAATTTCAAAATTGTCTCAAAATTGGCCATAGTATAAGATATATACTATCCTTATATCTCCTCAAAAATAATTCTTATATACTACAATACTCCCCCTAAGAGTATACATAATACTATCAATCTTCTGCTCTATATAAATCTCAATTTTCAATTTATCTCTCCCCCTTTGACAACAATGACAAAATAAAGTAGGGAGGCTAACAAAATTGTAACACAAAAGATTATACCTTAAATGTCTTATTGCAAAGCTGGTAGGCTTGCAACACAATATGAAAAATCAACTTTTATAGCTTCTAACTCCTTTTCCCATGACTTCTTGATGGAATCTACCACATTAAGTAGTGTGCTCAGTCCATAAGCTGCAATTTGACATGCTTGGAGGGTCTCAAAGTTGAATTTCTGAAATGATATCCTAGCTGTAAGACATTCTTCCAGCTGTTCTTCAATAACACTTATCTTCATGGAAGTATGTTCTCTTAGAAGAGTGAGTCTCGTCATTTTTCTATTCCTCTCATCTTTCAAAATTCTTATTTCATCATACAGCTTCCGAACTTTCTTCTCAACATGACTAATCTTCACATTAGGATTAGAAAGAAGGTTTAATTCATTCTGAATCTTTGCTTCCATCAGCTTGATCTGCTTGTCTTCTTCTGTTGCCAAAATCTCTAGTGTTGTACATTGTATGTACAAAGACTTTCCTGTTCCCAAATGTCTTCTCAAATCCTTGATACAGATATCAAGACTATTGACATCATCTCTGATATTTTGATTGATACTCAAAAGCATTCAAGCCTCATAGTCTGCTTGTGCCTTTACCTTTGCAATCTCAAATAAATTTGTAAACTCATCATCAAAGGTTCTCATCAGTTTCTTTGCTTTCTCCAGAGGGTCTGCATCTGCAATCTACGTGGTTACAAATCCTTGTAACTTTTCAGTTAAGTCCTTCAAACAACCTTCAAGATTCTTTACCTTCTTGTTTTTACCAATAATTTTATTTAGGGAAGTGATCAATTCTAACTGATCATCATCATCAACTTCCTTTCCTAAATCTTCAAATAAAGATCCAATTTCTTTCTTCTTTTCAGTCTTAGGAGTAAGACTGATGTCTTGTTTTGTAGGAAGGGGTACTTCTACCTTAGTTTCTTTAGGTTCTTTAGTCATAGATTGTGTTTGTTCTACTTGTTCAGTTCTATCTAGTTCATCAAGAGATGAATTGTCAACAATGTTCTCTAAGTTCTGAAATACATTTTCTTCAGTGTCCAAAGTAATCTTTGTACCTTCAACATTCATAGATTCTTCTTCAATATTTATAGTAGGTGGAGAGAGAATATCCTCTTGTTATGCTTCTTTCTCTTGCTCTGCTACAACTGAACTCTCTCCAACAATTTCTACCATAACTTTAATTATTGCTTGTTCTATTTCTGTTCTCACTTGCTCATATTGTCCTACCATGATCTAAATGGTTCTCCTCTTAGTCCTCAAAAGAGTGCCAAGGGGCTTCAAAATCTATTCAAGATGCTCATCATCTTTCACAACACATAGTTTCTTCACCATATTTTCTCTTATAGTTTTATCTTCTTCTTGTGCTCTCATTTTCCTGTTAACAAGCTTATTGAATAGGTCATCAGGAATCTTACCCTGAATAGTATCAAACTTCTTGTTAGCTAGAATCATGTACTTAACAACAAAATTTTCAAGATTCAATCTCTCAAAATAGTCATAAAGGTCATAGTACTTATTCATCTTAGTAAAGTCTCCATCTTGTATGATTTCTTCATTCACTCTCTCAATTCTGGGTTTCCATGCTTTCTTCTTCATAGTGGTGTCATCATCTTTAATTACTGCAATTTTCCTAGGGACTGGTGGCACCAGAACTTTCTACCTCTTACCAGGTCCTGTAGCACTTTCCTTCACTCTCTTGCTACGTGTGGAAGAAGAGGATCTAGTGGATTTCCTTGTTTCTTGTTCTTCCTTAGGTTCCTCAACTTTCACCTTTACTTGTGTAGGTTCATGCTCAACTACACTTGATGACAAGGGAGGTACAAACAAGATTTCTTTCTGCTCAATACCTCTAATTTCTACTGTTGTCTTCTTTGCAATATCAAACTCATGCTCTGTCATGCCAGAATCCTTTAATATTTTCTTTATAGTGTTGTTCACTCTCTTCTTAGACTACTTTTCTTCCATTATAGCTTTAGCAAGGTTGAAGTTTTCTTCAAATGTTCCAAATCTCTTGCACTGGGTGTCCAACTTACTCTTAAGTAACCTTCCAACATATCCTTCTATCTCTGCCTCAGATATCTCATAGCCAAGAGGGTCTATGAACTCAATTCTACATTCCACTGCTTCAATATAGGTAAAGTCAATGTCAACCATGAAACATATATCATTTTTATATTTCTCCACAATAGACTGTGGAATCCTTGATCTGCTAGATACCAATCTCTAAAATGTCTTCAATACCAACATAACACTTTCATTCACATTATCAATAACATGTCTCAAATATACTTTATTGATTCTTTCCATAGTGTTTTGTCCATTATTCCAATCATCTGTAACTGAGTAAGGAAATCTTCTTAATAGGTGGAAAAACATATAAGTGATCAAAGAAGAAAATCTAAATTGTGCATACTTGGTCTTCTTAATCTTCTCCAAGTTTTCAAACAATTGAATTCTCAGGATTTCACACATATCTACTAGTACCTTGTCAACACACATCAAATATGCTATATGTACCATACCAGCTACCATATCATCTTCTCTAGAATTTGCACAAAACTTAGTGGTTAGGATTTTGCACAAATATCTCACATCATCTTGCTTGATTTTACTGATTACAATTCCTCTACCATTATAGGATGAACCTATGTTATCAATAACTATTTTCCTCATATTCTTATCATTTAAGGGAATAGCACTAGATTTAGATAATCCAGTTACATCATGAATCAAATCAGTAGTAATGTCTATTACTCTATCCTCTAGCCAAAATTTCCCATTATGAATCCTGCTCAAAATGATCTTAGTGCATTCTTCATCATTAAACTCATATTTCAATGAATACCTAACAATCTCATTGTCTTTCAAATGTTCATATCCTTGCTTCAAAGACATATCTTGACTGTAAATCTTCTAATACTCACTGGTAAAGTCACTATCACTTAGGTTTTAAATCTTACATCCAAGATAACTTCTTACATTTTCCAAATGCAAAACTCCGTCTGGTACGGATGATAGTGCTAACTTAGGATCATATTCCAAGGGTTCTACTGGTTCTTTCTTTAATCTACATCTATTCTTATCTCTTGCATTGTGAATTAAGGATACATCCATGATTGCTTCTAATCTCTTATACCGATTCAAAGATTTATCAAGATAAATACCTCAAATTCATGATTTTAGGGCTTCCATAGATTTGGCGCTTCAATCCTTCACCAAATCACTGCAAAATGCTTCCAATCACTGCTTTCTGCTCTACCAAACACTTCAATTCACTTTCATAGACAAATAACTTCAATCATAACCTTTTATCACTTGAATCTCACTTAAGTCTAACATCGTATTCAATTCTTTTGCCGCTTCTTTCCAAAAAGTTGTTTCTGTTATCTTGCAAAACTTAAAACTTCTTGCGATCTCGCAAAATATAATATTTTCTTTTGCACTCTTAACCATAGTATTAGTACACCATAAACTACCTTACATTAACTGTGCAAGACTTAATGCATCATAAATCTACTTCTACACTAATTCTAAGTTCCTAAACTACTGCAATTTACATAATTTAAGTGCTTAAAGATGGATCAGGTAAGGATTCACTCTTACCACTTGATACTTCATCTTTCTGATTACCTTCAATTTTGAATGTCTCCTTGATCTATGCTTTTAACAAACTTTACTTCATCTTCATTACTGCAGCAACCTTTATGACTGTTTCTTGTACTTTCATTTCTTCTTGCATGATTCCTAGGGTTAGGGTTAGGATGATAAGTTCCATTGTTCATTCTACAAAATCTTGTTGTATGTCTAATCTTGTTACATATCTAATAAACAATTTCATTGTTCTCATATCTCAATCCTTCCTGATTGATCTGTGACCTGCAATTTCTAGCAATGTGTCCAACCTTGTTGCATCTATAACATACTACTCCATTTCTTCTGTTCATATCTTCAGTAGGTATCTTATCTACATTGTTAGTATTCTTAAACATTCTACTACCATAATTATTCTCAATAACTTCAAATTTTCTACATTCAATAGCTCTATGTCCAAAACCATGACACTTATAACAATAACCATTAAGAGGTTTAAATTGTTTACCTGTGCAATCTCTCTTCATGTGACCAATAGTATTACAACCAAAACATCTACCTTTGAATTCTCTTTGCATACCTTTGGGTGATTCTTCTTGCTTCGGTGATTCTTCTTCTTTAGGTGCATCTTCAGATTTGTTGATCTCATCTGACTTCTTTTCATCAATGCTTTTACATACTTTCAGATCTGGTTCTTTTCTTTCATCATTTGTTCTGAATATATTAAATCCAAGTCCAGTCTTATCATAGGATGGTGTCCCAAAAGATACTTGTTCATTAATCTTCTCACTATTTGAATATAGCCTTTCAAGTTGTTGTTTGGATTGAGTCAATTCACCTTTCACAATCTTATTGTATTTCTCAAGTTCTGTATGCTACAAATTTACTTTCTCAAATTCAGATGTTACTTTGCCAAGTTTAGATCTTAATTCTTCATTTTCAATCTTCAATCTTTCATTCTCGGATCTGAGATTTGCTTCATTTTTATCATTTCCATCTTTCAAACTTAGTTTTAGTTTTGCTATCTTCAGTTCATTCTTAAGGATCACATTTTCTTTTTCTAAATTGTCATCACAATCTTCAATAAGAACTTCAGATTCCTTTTCAGTTTTCAGATCTTCTATCTTGTTTTTCAATTTCTCAATAAGGTTCTTTGCATCATCATATTTCCTTTTCAGAGTGTTTCTTTCATTAGTAAGCATATCAATCTGCTCAAGAGCTTCATCAAGATTCTTCTATAGCTGATCCATATCCATAGAGATCTTACTCAAGCTGCTAGGCTTTCCTTGAATGATTCTTCTCCGAGTAACTATGCTCTGATACCAATTATTAGAAATAGGGAATACTGAGAGGGGGGGTGAATTAGTAGTCTACAAACTTTATCTTTTGCCTAAATATGGATATAACAGATTATCTTCACACATGCATAACATAAGAAACTAAATAACATGCATAGAAATAACATCAAAGAACTCATAACACATTGTTTGTTCTCGAGGAAACCCTGGCCAAGGGAAAACCCCGGTGGGGATGGTACCCACAAAGATTCACTAATCAGAAGTATCATGTTAAGGATATTGACCCTGTTAGGAGTCTATTACAAGCATATAGTGTATCAGTCCTAATTAAAGGACTATAGGCCTTGTTAGAAGCCTCAACCCTATTAGGAGTTGTCAATACAAAAGCTAATTACTAGATGAGCCCACTGCCCAAACAAGTAATATACAATGTATACAAAATAGGTCAAGGTACATAACCTTTTTCTTCTTGTATCAATATTCCTTTGTTGCTCTTATCTTCACATCATCACTATTACATTTTCTTCACAATTACATTTATTACATCACTTTTTTTTTTGCTTCCTCTTTTCTTTTCAATTACAATTGCATATATATACAAGTTATTAAGGCTAATAACTTTACATGGTCAACTTCCACATATCATTATCTAAGAGTTAACATGTAGGATGTCATCCCTTTATATTGTTAAGTCATTATTTTGATAAACAAAATAATCCCTTAACTCTTTACCAATTCTGCCTTCATATTCTGTCGTGTCGGCTTCACACTATCTTCGGTAAAACTGTCATAACTAATTCCGTACATGCCATACTAACTTGCACTCTAAGATGGGTCATCATTAGCCATCATAGAGTCTATGTTCAAGTACGCAAGCACTAAACTCACTCCAGTCAATGTTGCAAATAAAAACTGTGTCTTGGTACACTGTGAAAACACTGTCTCACACTTAGACAAATTTGTGATGCGCTCTGCTATACTTGCTCTCTAACTTGTGCGATCTTCATGAGGATCATATGTTGCCATAATGACAACATCTATGTACTCACTTTAGCCAAATTGCCAACATCTCTTTGATTAGGAGATACCCATGTATTATTCTTCTAAAATTCTTCAATCAAGGATTTCATGCTTCAACAATTGCTTTATCTTTTCGCGGTAGTCTACCAAAAAATGCCCATAACTCATTGTTATTTGGATCTTCCACCCTTTGACACATTCCCAGGGCTCTCATTAGAGTCTGTCTACTTATTTTCAATGTTTTTCTTGTCTTTCTAATGAGTCAAGATTTCTTCATTTGAGTGCTTACTATCATTGATGTAAGTACACGTCATGTGACATTACTATCTTTCATGTGTGATGTAGATCCCACACTCTCATATGCAGTCATTAGATTCTTTACAATATATTTTTCACTTGACTCATCCATCGTTCTTAGCCCAAGAATCTTCATGATGGGCCTAAATTTCATATTTCTCATCATTTCAACAAATAGTTGACATCTTCTTGTCATGTTTAAATTCTCAAAAAATGATCTCCAAATACGATTAACATTTCTTTGAAAAGTACGCTTGGGAATCTTGTCAGACATTGCTTGCAAAATATTAGTATCAATATCAATCAAATATGTTGGCTTTCTATATTTAATAATTCTAGGAGCATCAAAAACATTATGTGTGAATTGTGTACCATCTTGAGTGCCTTCAACATGATACGATGTTGTGCCTACACCTTGGGATGTAGATAATGGTGTGCCTTCAACATGAGATGATGTTGTGCTTACACCTTGGGATGTAGATAATGGTGTGCCTTCAACATGATAGAAAAGTGTGTCTACACCTTCGGAAGTAGACAATGGTGTGCCTTCAACATGATACATTGGTGTGCCTCCACCTTTGGAAGTAGACAATGGTGTTCCTTCAACATGATACATTGGTGTGCCTCGAACATTGGATGATGACGTCTCTTGAACTTGGGAACTCATAGATGATGTCCCTGCATCTTCATAGTTCAATTGTCTCGTTGCACACAAGTTTCTCATTCGTTGTCTTTTTTATTCCAATTCCAATTCTCTCTTACTTGTCTCATCCAAGTAAAAATCTTCTTCTATGGTATCTAATTTTTTTTGTTCACGAAGTTGTCTCCTTCTTTCCCTTTTCTTCTTTTTATCTCTTTCATGCTCTTCTGGTGTTAAATTCTTTACTCATTTCCTTGGCATGATGATGATTTCTACATATGAATTGATTACAATTTTAAAAATATAATATAAATGTAAAATAATAAGTCAAATTATAATATAAACCTCTTACAATATGACAAATTATAATATAAATTTATTACACTTATATCGAATTATGTATTCAAGAACAAGTCTATATCATACCAATTATAAACCAAAACACTCTTTATTCACATTTGACATGTAAAAAAATAAAAAACTTACCTCAATCAATAAATTTATCCTCAATAATTGACTTTCACGATGGTGCAAAATGATGTTGATTTGTCACTATCAACACCATGAAAGCAAAAACTTGTCGGAGAAAATGCAAAATTCAAACAACATAAGAAAAAGTGGGCCTCTTTCACAAGATCCTTGGCAAATAGACTGTTTCTTCTAGTTTTACATAGGGCAAGTGCGCTATAGGGTGTACGCCCTATGAAAAACAAAAAAAAATGTTATGCATAGTCTTAAATAGGGCATGTTCCCTATAGCGCACATGCCCTATGTAAAAAAAGAAAAAGGGAGAAAAGAGAGAGAGAGAGAGAGAGAGAGAGAGAGAGAGAGAGAGAGAGAGAGAGAGGGGGGGAAGGAGATAGAGAAGGGGAAAGGGAGAGAGAGAGAGAGAGAGAGAGAGAGAGAGAGAGAGAGAGAGAGAGAGAGAGAGAGAGAGAGAGAGAGAGAGAGAGAGAGAGAGAGAGATTATGGGGAGAGAGGGAGAGAGCGATATAGAGAGAGGGTGAGAGGGTGATGAGAGAGAGGAGAGAAGGGAGAGAGAGATATAGAAGGTCAGAGTGAGAAGGTGAGAGAGAGAGAGTGATAAGGGGGAGAGAGGGAGAGAGAGAGAGAGAGAGAGAGAGAGAGAGAGAGAGAGAGAGAGAGAGAGAGAGAGAGAGAGAGAGAGAGATAAGGGGGAGAGAGAGAGAGTATGGGGGAGGGAGAGATAGAGAAAGAGCACTCCCTCTCTCTCTCTCTATCTATCTCTCTCTTCCTCTCACTTTGACTATTTCTCATCACTATATGAATCTATATCTTACATAGGGCGTGCACCCTATAGGGCATGCACACTATCATAAATTTACATATGGTGCATGCCCTTTAGAGCATGCGTGCATGGTTTGTAAAGGATTTTAATTTACCAATCCTAAGGCTTGGATGATTGAAATAGGCCTGAGATGTGTTTTCCAGTAGACATACAAAAAAATGACATATTTTTTTCTGTGCTCCTCATCAGGTTTACTCGTAGTTCAAGAACAAAAAATTAGACAACGTGATATTGCAGATCTCTCTGTTAGCTATCTAAGCATATAATTTATTTTGAATTCTGATTATGTTAAGTTTTTCAACTCTAATTTCTTTTGTGTGTATGTTCATTTTTTGTAAAAAACCAACATGCAGTATTTTGGGCATAGATTTTGGCTCGTTCATCGAATTTTGCAATAAGTTACATTTTTAGAAACTAGACTCCATTCTACACACTTTAAAAAATAAAATTTGATTTTTGATTAGTTTTAAATGATTTCTAGGGGGAGCACTCAGAAATTTCATGTTTTCAGGATGTGTACACTTTGTAAATTCATCAAAAATTATACATTCATCAAAAAATTACCAAACAAATCCGGGATAAATTACATGGTGTTAGCTAACTTTTCACTGGAGCGATTAAAAAAATTCAAAAAAAAAGTAAACATTTTAGGGGGAGCACACCAGACGCTATGTTATGTTTTTGGACAAAAAATAGGACCACTTTTTGTGCTCCCCCTTTTTGACGGCCTTTATCTGCACCATTTTCAAAATAAGTTAGTAGTTTAGGAACTAGATTTAGAGTATTACAACTCTTGTTTTTGTCGCATCTTAAAATTTTGAGTCTAACTATCTTCAATTTCTTGTTGAAGTTCAGATTTTGCTGATTTCAGGAAAAAAGTGGCATCTTATACCCCCTTTTTGGTACCACATCTTTGTGCACTTACCTATCATTGAGTATATTGACAAAACAACCAAACCCAAGAAGTTCAAGACTATGACCAGGCTCTCCGCAAACAATAAAACCAGTAGATGGACAATAGAAATTGCATCCTACAGGCCAAAGGGGGAAGATAGGGAACCCACTGTTGAAGATTTTGAAGTCACTAAAGTGGAATTAGGAGCCAGCGACCAAGAGGTGGATAACCACCATTTCAAGCAATCTTCCCAGAGAATGCTCACCTAATCTGAAAAAGAGAGCAAAGAGAAGCATGAACAGAAACAAAGAGTCAAAGATTTGGTTGAATTTATTGATACTTTCAGTTGTTTTAGTCCACTTCCATTAGCACATGCTCTAGAAAAATTTGATCCTGCATCCCTTGAGAGTAAAAAGTTGTTGAGTCAAATTCAGTGTGGAAAAGCGTTAGCAATTGTGGTGGATGATTGGATATGGAGTGTGATAAAGGATGAGACTAAGTACATTCATGACTCTAGAGATCTGTACACTCATGCACAAGCCCTCATCAGAGAAATTCAAATCCAAAATCAGAGCTGGGAGACGGAAGAGAACAAATGGCGAGCCATGTTGAGAAAAATGGTTGAGGTGGAGAAATATGGAACTCCCAGTTTCTTGGCAGAATGCTCCCTCAAACTAATGACTGATGAGAGTCAATTCTTTGTTATGAATAAGACTATTAGTTGGAGGATGTCCACTTTGAGGACCGTGGTCGCTGATATGAAAAGCTAGGAGTATGAGCTCAAAGACATACATAGTAACCTGGTGAATAGAATAGGGTGGTTAATCCGACACATGACTGGGAAGCTGGAATTTGTGGTTCAGATATAGATGAGGACATCAAAGTGTTCAAGGCTACATTGAGTTAAATAAGATCAAAGAGGACCTCATGACAACAGATATTACTCAAATCGTATGGGTCAAGTCAATGTTGTACCTAAGCATCGACCAATTGCCCAAGCACGTTGAAAGAGTACTGAAGCTGAGATGGGAGAAAGAAGTTACCAAGACCAAGATCCTCAACATAAAGAACCCGAACACACATATGACGTGCAAGAACTACTAGCCGCTTATGCCACCTAGAAAAATGTGCACAAGTTTGATGAGGAGGATTTTGTGTAACCTGATGGTGGTGTAGTTAAGCTTTGAACATATTTTCATGTTTTAATATTTGATGGGGACAACTGTCCCAAAAACATTGTTAAACTTGATAACTATCTTTAGGGAGGTCAGGTTTCAGGGAGACCTCTCTTGGTTTTCGCAAAGACTTCTATTTAATAGTTTAGAAAAGAACAGTTAGGGGTTCAAAAATTAGAAGAAGGTTTAGATATTTTTTATTATGTTTGTGAAGCTTTGGAAGGAAAACTCTGGTATGACATTGATTTAAACTAAATGAAAGACTAGAAAATCTTTTTTGTATTTGTTGCATTAGGGATATAGTAATTGATATTTCGCGCTTTCAATCTTGGTGTTTGAGTTGTGTGAATGGATATTTCTTTGTGAATATTGATTCCATTGGAACATGTATGTTACAGTTTTTTGGAATATAAAATTTGTTTGTTATTTGGAGATTATCTTTCTTTTAGTTTTGAATTCAATGTGCGAGAAATGAGTAATAGGAAACTGTGACTTTTTGTTTATTATTTCTTGAAGTCTGAAGGAGGAGCTTTAATAGAGAACTTTGATTCCCTATTTCTAGTTTCTTGAATTTCTTGTGTGAACTATACCAGAAAACTTTGATTTTCTGTTTACGACATCTTAGAGTATACATAACAGTGTGCCTCCCATCCAAGAATGAATAGGGCATCCTTATGTGCTTTCTAGTAAAAATTACATCCCACATATTAAGATAGATTATTCATTGGATAACTATTGGAGAGAGCTGCACCTAGTTAAAAATTCAAAGGGAAGTGATAAATATACACTTACCCAACTGTTGGTTTGAGATCATTTGTTTTCACAGAAGGGCAATAAAGTAATTCATTGAGTCAAGAAAAGAAGGCAAAATCTGTTAACCAACAGTGTGCTTCTTTGGATTCTATTACTTTGTGGGTCTTGGTAGGGTTGTTTGATGCCCTTGCTCGCCATTTCTTTTGGTTTGAATAAATTTTAACCCCTCTTTTATTTCAAAAATTGCCAATACTTATGGACAAATGTCCCAGTAGTCATACACATGTCCTAGTGTTCATGAACAAATGTACCAATTATGAATCAAAAAAGCCAAAAAATGATTGACTATTAGTTGTAATACCCCAAAAAATGGGCTATAAGTTCATTAATCTTCTATACCAACATATCGAGTAAAATCGACATCGAAGTCCTAACCAAAGGCACATCTAAACATTATTGAATCCTAATTGATTATCTTAAAATTCAGCATCGGGGAATATTCCTAGCAATATTCCTAATTATCCTAATTATCTTTAATTTAATGATTATTTGGCGATAAATCCTATTTATCCTAAAGTTTGATTAATTGAATATTCTCAATATTTAATTAATTAAGTTTAATTCTGCCACTTAATTATTTAATTGAAATTAATTCTATTTATTCCTAAATTATTATTATTTAATTTTGACAATAAATCCAAAATCCTATGAATAATTGATTAAATTCTTATTTAATTAATTAAAGCAAGTTGTCAATTTTTAATAATATTATTTTTGAATAAAGTTTGATTAAATGATTGATTAACCCATAAATCAATTGTTTTATTTTTTTTAAATCAATTAAATTGGAAATAAATCATTTTGTTATTAAATTAATTCATAAATAAAACATGCACAATCAAGAAAAGCAGACAACTATCAATTATCAATTAAATCTAAACTCTATTTTGAGTTCAACTCTGCTTTTGCATGTTTTTGTGAATTAAATTATCTTTATTTTCAGATAACTCAAAAATCAAGTTGAGTTTATTTGAGTGATTTATGGCTTTCTTTCATGCACCTCCAAAGCCCTAAATTTCTATAAAATTAAGGCCTCAACTCATCTCAAATCATTTCATAATTTTGTGAGCTTACTCTGCCAAAATCATCTACGAATTGCACACCTATTTTGAAGAATTGAAATTTGGAGAATCAAAGCTTACTGCGAATCAACCACGTTTGTGAGATCACTTTTGTTTTCATATCTTAGAATCATTGCATATCAAGTTTTCATCATATCATTGCATAGAAAATTTTTAAAAATAGATTAATTGCATTCATATTTCATATCAGTTTTGCATTCAAATCCTTCGTTTAGGTGTCGTCAAAGTCATTGATCTTGATAACAATCTAAGAACATCATACTCGCACCTATTAGAAGGCAGTAAATCATCTGGTTAGTTTAGCTTTCATTTATTGCACGATTTCAATTTTAGCTAACCTCTAATGTTTTACTAAAGTGTTGTGTCTATAGATCAGGTACAAAATTCACACACACATTTCTGGCACCCACCGTGGGGCCCTAAAATGGGTTTCCCTTCATTTCTATCAATTTTCTATCTTTTGAGGTTAAGCGTTTCAAGGGTTCTGGTATACTCTACGGGACGCTATTTAATTTTTTAGCACTTTTTCTATCAAAACTGTCCGTACAGTGCAATTGTTAATTTCTATCCATACAGTTGTCATATGAGTTTTGTCAGAAACTCGTATCAAGAGATACCCACTATCATACGACAGTTGATTTGATCGAGGCTCATATCATCAGAAAAACATTATCGTTTGAAAGCCTAATTGTCATATGATCTGATACCCAGTGTTGTACTAGTTTCTAGACTATCATCTGGGAGGTAACCCAGTGTTGTACGAGTTTTTGTACTATCATCTGGGAGGTAACCCAGTGTTGTACGAGTTTCTGGACTATCATCTGGGAAGTAACCCACTATCATACAAGTTTTTGGACTGTCATCTGGAAGGTTACCCACAGTCGTATGAGTTTTCATACCAGGTTTTGATTTTCGTTTCACTTTTTTAGCTAGTTTTTAAGATTTGTTTTTTTTATTTTGACTAACAGCTAACCCTAACAATTGAAATTCTCTATTTTTGATTGATTTTCACTAGTTTTGGATTGGGAAAGCGTAAGAATTGCTAAAAGCAGGTAAGAATCTACTAAGTATGTTCCGAGGAATTCAAGTAATCTTCTCAGCTGATAAGATTTTGATTTTGGATCTAAAACAAACATCTCATGTGTCTAGCTTGAGTGACTTTTATTGCTTTCCTATCACACATTTCATTTGGGCTCTAAAAATGAACATAGATTTGCTTTCAGCATCTTTGTTACACATAGTAAATAGGCCCTATAAACACTATTTGTGGCTCTTGAGAGAGTGAGTTTCCAACGAAACTCTTCTCAATGAAGGAACCCTTGTAGGTAGGGAGGATACTGAGGGCATCTCATGTTTTACTAGATCCGTGTGTCTTCAACTTTTGATCGATGCATTCTCTCTTCGGAGAGGTTGATAGATCATAAGGGGTTGATGTCATAGATCTTTGTGAGATAATTTTAGTCTTAGCATGTCGAATTAATCTATCTACTTTGTTTGGGTTAAAAGTGAAAAGGCTAGGGGATTATGCTCTACTTCCTTTTTGGATAGTACCAGAAACCCAAATCCTTGAATCTGGAACCAGTCTTCATGTGGTATATTTTGTGAGTCACCTTTAGAGAGGGTTAACCATAGTGGACATTCCCTTAATTGGGTCAACCACGTTGATGAAATCTCGAGCGATAATAGCCATTTTCATCGTGGTAGTGACAACCACTATATAAATGTCCTGTTGGAAGAAATCTCCATAGGTGTGGTCTCTTGTTGGGCTGTCAAATCTCCCTAGCAGATCTTGAAGATTAAGTTCTCGAACTGTGTCAAAACCCCAGTGTGCCTGGATTGGAGTTCGCCCTCTTCGATCATAAAAGTTGCAGAGTCAAACCATTACTAAAAACCCTAGCGAGGCCAAATTTTCATTTTCTAGGACTATGTGCATTAATGCAAAACTTTTTCGAACATACACAATTAGCACTTCTAATGATTAGCACAAATAAGTCACTTGATTGTTCATTTGCAAGGTTGCTTTTGCCCTTGTTCATCATTTTCAGACATGCTTGAAATCACTTGCTTGCTATTTTGTGTGCTTGTTTATCTATCTGGTTACTGAAAATGAACAAATCTGTTACAATCCTCTAATCTAGACATTGAAATTTGCAAACAATTTGAAACTGAAAACCCTAAATTTGCAAAATCTGAAGTAAAATTCTTTTCTAGAGTCCATTGTCATCTTATTCAATAAAAAAGTCATACGAGTTTTTATCAAATGTCATTTCATTACTGCCCAACTGTCGTATGGTGAAGAACCCAATGTCGTACGAGTCTTTCTACCAGTCAAATTCAAAAAGTCAAATCCTGCTAGCAACTGTCGTGCGAGTTTTTACAACTGTCATACAAGCTTTTCAACTTTCATTTCATAGCATACCCACTATCATACGAGCTTTTCAACTGTCATTTCATAGCATACCCACTTTCGTACGAGTTTGCAGAGTGTCATTTGGGAAAATTTTGAAAAGTGGTCAGAAAATTGTCAGAATTGCCAGATACTTAGCTTTTTCAGCCTATTTCCAGAATTTGTCAAACAAATCACTGTGTCAGGAATAGAGTAGAAACTACTTAGAATCCAATCATTTTCCTAAAGTGGCCTTTTGGATCTGATTTAGCCTTCTGTTTAATCGATTTGAGTCTTTATCATCTTGTGTCAAAACCTTGTCATAACTATCAATCTTCAATCAATCATCAAAATGACTAAGTGTTGTGATATCTTGTCCGCTATCTTTTGGAAATCTACCCATACATCCAGGGCACAGTATCCTTCACCCACGTCTAATCGTATCTTCAAACCAATCAAACCTTGACAAGGTTGCGTCATCTAGTCATCTTGATTCAATTCATTCTTCAGTTGTCTTCATCTTATTCTCTTGCTTCACCCAAGGTTAATGGTGGAAACTAGAGCTTCCTCACATAAGAAATTGAAAGGAACATCTCATATCATACCTTTGACTACTCACCAAGGTCCCACTCTTGAACAACTTTACAATTCTGGTCTTTACAAAGACGATGGCCTTGGCAATTTTTGATTGAAAACTAGTTACATACCTCCTCCATCAACTCACGGAGTTAATCAACAGACTCCACCTCGATCTATCCCAGGGAGTCCTAAAAATCCTAACATGTCTCAAAGAATCAGTACACATGAGGAAAAAATTCTAATCACCACTATGATGAAGCAGATGCATGCCATGCAAGTCAAGCTTAACAAATTTGAGAAAGAAAAGGAACCTAAAGAGTTTTCCATGGAAGCTCTATGCCCTTTTCTATTTGATGAAGACTTGTACATGTCACCATGCCCCTGGATAGAATTTGAGCAATGTGATAACCCTTATGATACCTCTTCCATAGAGAGTGACATGCCCATCTTTGAAGACTATGATGACTATGATGATAGACAATGTAATGATACCTATGACACCTATGTTCCTAAGAATCCTCCTCGTTGTGTGTTCTTTCTTACTACAAATGGGCCGTCACATTGGATAGATCATGAGGGTGATCCATATGATTCTAATTTTGAAAGAGACTTGGATGACTTTTGTGAACAATACCTAGATGACACGTCTACTTCACTTGAGGAAGAGAAAGTTTTCCGTGCTGATTATAAATGTCAATACTACAAGGATCTCTCCTCTAAGAACTCTCATGTTGAAAATAAAGATTACACTCTCAAGAAAGATCATGTTAATGCTGAACCTTTGTCTTGTGATGGTTTTTTTCCATCCCCTACTTTCTCCAATGTCCATACATTTCCTAAAGCTTCCAAGCCAATCAAATCTTTCACAAGTCCTTTATCCACCAAAGGTCCTAATACTTTTCATGTGGTTTCCTACAGTTATCCTCAAGGGCTACCTCTTAAATATACTCAAGTTAACCTTCACTTGGCTACAAATACTTTCAATAATGCTAAACCTAAAGAGCCTAAGCCTTTATACGCTATAATGCCTACTTCAGCTAGTCCTTCACCATCTCTTCCAAAGTCTTCCATACAATCCCAACATACTTCCTTGTCCTTAGAAGTGGCTCCATGTTAAGAGGACTCTAAAAATGATAAAGAAAAAAACATAAAGAAAGATCAAGATCAAGAACCCTCCATGTCATCCAATCTTTTTCATGATGTCTCTTATCCGCTTCAGGGTTCTTTTGATCCTGCACACCCTTTTTCATGCATTCCACCATGTCTTAAGTCTTCTCCTAAGCAAGATCAAACTACTACTTACACTGTTGAGCTTATTGACAATCAAAATAACCTTACCCCACTTCCACTTTCCAAATATGATACTTCCATTAAGGTTGGTAAAAATGGTGTTGTTACTTCCAATGTTAAGCCTATTGAAAATGAAGAGAAAAATTATGTGCTTATGCTATCCAAAGATCCTTGTCAAGATCAAAGTCTTCCATCTTCTTATTCTACCACTCCATGTTTGCTTACACTTTCTACTCTTCCTAAGTCTTTGCAAGCTTTGAAGAATCCTATCAAAGAAGTTGCTCCTATTCAAGATGTTCACGATTCTATTGAAAATCCTAGTGCTCACTCTAAAGATGATGATGTCCTTGGTTGTCATATAAAGGTTGATGAACTTGTTGATTATCCTTTTGCGTTTTCCATTTCCATCCTTGGACCTCCTCCACCAATACTAAGGGATTCATGTCTGCCTTCCATCTTAGGTCCTTATGTCCCTTCACTTTCCCCTCCTAACTCTCCTAATTTAACATCCATCTTGGGTCCTTACATCCCTCCATCTCCCATCTTTCCTCAAGATCAACATAGATGCATACCCTTGAATCATTTTCATCCACCCACCCATTTAAACCAGTCATATCCTCCTTCTTCCACAAGTCCCAAGTCTTTTGGAAGTAACTTGAATGTTCAATACAAGAAAAAGAAGCAATACAAGAATCCATCAAAAAAAGAAGATCACCATGTATCCTCTAATAGACATGGAAGCATAAAGTCAAAAGAGATATCTAAGAAAAAAACTACAAGAGAAGTATGGGTTCCAAAATCCATCATTAAAGATATTTTCTCTAGATCATCAAAAAGAAATGAAAAGCCTACGGCTATATGGATTCCAAAGTCTCTCTTGAAAGAGTTTGGTGTTGAGAAAAAAGTGAAGTTGACATTCAAGCTTCCAAAGACTTCCACTTCATCTTCTTCCAAAAATATTCTTTCATTCCATGCGCCTAAACCACAACCTCTGCTATCCATTCGCCATATTCCTTCACGTATTCCTTCATTCACATTTTCTCCATCCTCTCCCCACCCTTCAAAGTGTGTGTTGATGTTGATCTTGCCTTCCTTTCCATCTACCCTTTCACAATCCTTCCATTCATTATCCTTCTACCTTCTATCATTTTTCCTCATTTGCCTATTCCTCCTATCTTCCAACCTCACTCTCTTTACATAAAACCTTATCCTCCATTTTCTCTTCCATCTCCCTTTCCCTATCAACATCTTTGAGCATATCATTTTGAATCCTTAGCATATCATGGTTTATCCTTTCAAGGAGCATTATCTAAAAAGTTTGCCTTCTTCTAAAAAAAAAAGGAAAGGAAAAAAAATAAAATTGAAAATGTGCCTCGGTGAAAACCTGGAAACAGGCACCTTGGTAGAAAAAGTAAAGAGAAATAAATTCATCCTATGGTGAAAACCACTCCCTTGTGGTGCCTTGGATAATTATCGTGATGAAAACCTGGCAATCAGACATCATGCGTAGTTCTTCTACATATTTCATCCATTCCATCTTCTCTCTTTGATCTTGACAATGTTGATCTATACATGAACATTTGGCTATTTTGTGAGTTGTCTTATGATGATCTTGCTTTTATTCCTTCCATGTTTAGCCTTCATATCCATCTTCCTTTATTCATTTTCTCCTATCACTATCCTTTTCCCCTTTGGTCTTGATCTAATAAAAAAAGAAAGAGTAAAACACAGTGCTATGAAGCCTCTTGACATGTCTACTCCTTTGGACTACATCCTGTCCTTCTTTGGCATTATGCTTTTGTGACTTATCCTATTCTAGTCTTTCATTGCTTGTCCAAATGTGCTTTACATGACAATTTTTCCCTAGCTTGGGTATTCTTGAGGAGTTTTCCCTTGAGGATTTCTTCCCTTCATTCTCTTTCATTCTCTTGTCTTTCATCTCTTCCACCAGCTTGCCAATCCTTCTTGTTCTCCACCTTGCTAGACATTGGGACTACATGATATGATCGTGCTTGGGAGTTTGCAATGGAAAAAGATACTATCAAGTATACCAAGTATCAGAACACCTACTGGGGCTACACCTTTCATTTTAATTTATGGGTCTGAAGCGGTATTGCCTATTGAGGTTGAAATTCCATCACTGAGAATCAAAATGCATGGTCTAGTAACTGATGATGACTACAAAGTGTCTAGGTTGCAATAACTTGAACTACTAGATGAGCATAGGCAAGCAACGTATGATCATATTAGAGTATATCAAAAAATAATGTCTAGAGGCTACAACAAGAAAGTCAGACACAGAGAATTTTAGGTTGGTGATCTAGTCTTGAGAGAAAATCCTAAAATTCAATCACATCAAGAATGCAAGAGAAAGTTTGAACCCAACTAGCTGGGTCCCTTTGTAATCACTACTACTTTTGGCTCTGGTGCTTATCAACTCTCAATGACTGAAGGAGAATAGCTTTGAGAACCAATCAACGTTCTCCATCTGAAGAAATTCTATGCCTAAGGCATTCAGTCTATGGTAAAATATCTTGAAAAATCTTAAAAATTGGAAAAAGTCCTGAAAAAAATGAACATCTTGGTGAAAAGCTAGCAATAGGCATCTTGATGATTCACAAAAAAAAAAAAATATCAAAAGTACAAAAAAAAATTAAAAAAATGAAAAATACAAAAAAATGAGAAAAAGAAAAAAAGTGCCTTGGTGAAAACTTGGAAACAGGCGCCTTGGTAGCAAAAATAGAATCTCTGCCAAGATGGTGAAAACTCGGCAAACGGGTGCCACTTGTTTCAAAATGCTCCATCTATCAGTGCAATCTTGGTATTTCCTAGCTTTCAGTCTTGCTTTAGTTTGTACATATCTCCCGGTTTGTTTTCACGTTCTTGTTTTCAATAAGTCAGTCTGTACACCAATCAGCTCAAGCGTCTGTATCCTATCAATGCTCACAACTTGGGGGCAATCAAAGTCATATCCTATGACCTTCAATGTATCTTAGACGTATCATATCTAGTCAGAGTCCTTTGAAGCTTCATTTGAGTCAGTCAGTCAGTCTCGTCTCTAGAAAAGATTTTGCATCAACATCAAACATCAAACTGAAAATAATCTATGCTTTTTACATGCTTTTATCTCCTTGTATGCTTACTGATTCACATTGAAATTTCTTGCATATTGCGTCCCTTCGAGCTCTTCGATGATGTCCTTTACAGGATTTAGAGAGTGATGACTAGAGGCATAATCTTTTCTTTGTTTTCTGCTTGTATGTGAAAATCTAACAACTTTGGAAATTCTGAATTGAAATGGTGTCCGACTATAAGAGCCTCTATCTCGAATTGGATGGCCATGCGTACCTCGACCATTGATACCCGAAAAATTCAAGGAAGTTTGATCTAACTATTGTCTTTTTTTTAGTGAGTTCTTTCTTCTATTGTGAAACACGATCTTACCTAAGGACGTGAATGATAAAGGGTCACTACGGGTAATTTACATTGGATTTAGAATGATCTCTTGACTATTTGATGTGTTTGTAATGCAAGGTGTATTCAGGTCATCATGACGTTTATATTTTGATGCTTATACAAATTACTATATCAAAATGGACATGATATTCAGGTCATCCTCGCATTTATGCTTTGATGCTTATATCTAATCCGACATTCCAAAAATACAATCAATATTCATACGTCCATGGTTTCATAATCAATGGGTGTTGTATTGATTCTTGCGCATACAAATCGATATTCATATGTCTATGGTTTCATAACTAGTGGACATTGTATTGATTTATCCAGTTACCAAAAAAATTCAATGATCAGAATGACCGACACATGACCAATGACTAAGTCCTAGGTCTTAGGTTGCATTTCATACTGCATGTCTCTTTGCATTTTGCATGATCTCACAATGACTCAACGAACTTCAAATGCTTAACCAATTTTTCAATTGTCTCTTCAAACATATCATCAGAGCTGAATCTCACATGAAGGTTCCTCCAACAAAATAGTAAGTAGAATCTTTTTTTGGGATCAAAATAAAAATCTGAGATCATTCATATTATTAACTACTTGTATAATTGACCTTCAATCATCACAGAAATCTAGAATTCAAATTAACTGATTATCTTACATCAAACTATCAAAATTGCAACTTGGTCAACTCATGATCAAACCTAGTCAAACTTGGTCTTCTGGACCTCCAAACGATGCAGAATGCATTTTCGAACGTGTATAACCACTTCTCAAATCAATTAACATACTTCTAAACTATCAACCCTGACTTTTCTTGTCAGATTTCAATTTTAATCCCGAAGGGGGCATGGTATTGCACATCATTCAGAATCTGTAATCTAAATTTGAAATCATATCTTTCCTCAGTAATCAAGACAACAACCATGTCTAGTTGCTGATTCATCAAAAGACCTCATCGCTTGGGGAAAATCAATCATCGCTCAGGGCATATCAGATTCATCGAGATCTATATCAATCTGGTATTCTCTTAATCTTGTAAATTGTATCATTTTTTGCAACTATCAGTTCAATTGTGTTATTTTCTTGGTTATTCGGAAACTGAAGGGTTTGGATGTGATACCAATGTGATTCAATACAAGGACAATCAGGTCTGGAATCAGTCACTCACTTCTTTGCAATCATAAGGTTCAGAATCAAGCATTTTGACACTTTTTCACAATCATCGGTTCATTTGTTGTTATAGTTAACATTATCTTTGGTCACTCAGGACGTATTATCTTCAAATCTTTCAATCAGTTTTTGTCTCATATCAATTTCAAATTCAAACATCAGTTTCAATATCATACACAGACTGTCTTTGAACCACTGCACTTCGCACATCAATTCAAAGAGGGGCAAAATGTAATACCCCAAAAATAGGCTATAAGTTCATTAATCTTCTATACCAACATATCGAACGAAATTGACATCGAAGTCCTAACCAAAGGCACATCTGAACATTATCGAATCCTAATTGATTATCTTAAAATTCGGCATCGAAAATATTCCTAACAATATTCCTAATTATCCTAATTGTCTTTAATTTAATGATTATTTGGCGATAAATCCTATTTATCCTAAAGTTTGATTAATTGAATATTCTCAATATTTAATTAATTAAGTTTAATTCTGCCACTTAATTGTTTAATTGAAGTTAATTATATTTATTCCTAAATTATTATTATTTAATTTTGACAATAAATCCAAAATCCTATGAATAATTGATTAAATTCTTATTTAATTAATTAAAGCAAGTTGCCAATTTTTAATAATATTGTTTTTGAATAAAGTTTGATTAAATGATTGATTAACCCATAAATCAATTGTTTTATTTTTTTTAAATCAATTAAATTAGAAATAAATCATTTTATTATTAAATTAATTCATAAATAAAACATGCGCAATCAAGAAAAGCAGACAACTATCAATTATCAATTAAATCTAAACTCTATTTTGAGTTCAATTCTGCTTTTGCATGTTTTTGTGAATTAAATTATCTTTATTTTCAGATAACTCAAAAATCAAGTTGAGTTTATTTGAGTGATTTATGGCTTTCTTTCATGCACCTCCAAAGCTTTAGATTTCTATAAAATTAAGGCCTCAGCTCATCTCAAATCATCTCATAATTTTGCGAGCTTACTCTGCCAAAATCATCTACGAATTGCACAACTATTTTGAAGAATTGAAATTTGGAGAATCAAAGCTTATTGCGAATCAACCACATTTGTGAGATCACTTTTGTTTTCATATCTTAGAATCATTGCATATCAAGTTTTCATATAGAATAGATTCATATCAATTTTCATCATATCATTGCATAGAAAATATAAAAAAATAGATTAATTGCATTCATATTTCATATCAGTTTTGCATTCAAATCTTTCGTTTAGGTGTCGTCAAGGTCACTGATCTCGATAACAATCTAAGAACATCATACTCACACCTATTAGAAGGTAGTAAATCGCCTGGTTAGTTTAACTTTCATTTATTGCACGATTTCAATTTTAGCTAACCTCTAATGTTTTACTGAAGTATTGTGTCTATAGATCAGGTACAAAATTCACACACACATTAGTACATATGAAACATTTGTTGACCCCATCGCTAGTTTGTCCTTGATGACTTTGTGAGACACGTGCATATTATTTGGAATATCTATAGACACCTATTTTGAAGTGATATTTTATGTGGCATTGTTTTTGGCACTCATGATTATGGTGCTTGACTTGGGTAAAGCACTTGAGTTTGTACTTGAGTTAAAATTCACGGACTTAAAGATTAAAGTCTTTTATGGATCTCAAATTATCTTGTGTTTTTGCAAAGGGCATAGTATGAAAGGTTTTTGGTTGTCTTTTGATGCCCTAAAGCGGTTGTTGGTTTCTTTGTTGCTGGAAGCTTCACTCAATGAACTATGAGAAATGATGCATTTAGATTACAGTTAGTTTGGTTCTGTAACTAAAATGGTTGCAGTTTTCTTTGAAACAGTTTTCTTCTGCGCTATTACAGGTAACCATACGTGAACAGGTATGATCCTGCAAACTATGGTTTGTTGGCATTGAGTGGTGAAGTATTTCTATTGGCTGTTATGTTTCAAATGCGTATGTGGGCATTTGGATGAATAAGGGTTTCTCTTATTTTTGACAGTTGAACTGTATTTTCAACAGTTGTATTATGTTTTGATAGACTCACATATATGTATAAATCCAATGGTTTTGGAAGAGATATATATATGTGTGTGTTTATATTGTTGAAAAACAATGGTTGTGAATGAAAAATAAGAGTTCAAGTTTGATAAACAGTGGAAATGAAATATCATGAGCAATGTTGAACTTGTGAAAAACTGGAATAAATAATTTGTGTATCATTCCAAACCTCTGAAACAATTTTGTAAGAAGGAGTTGTAGCTCCTGCAGCTGTAGCTGCACATTTGGATATTGGATTGGTTTAATAAAGGATTTACAGAGTGTTTTTTCCCTATGATAGAACCTAGTTTGGTTCTGAGGGTTTCCACTCAGCACATTTCTTGTGTTATGATTTTTTGGTTCTTTTACTTTGTCTGAAACATACATGATCTGTCATGATTAAAATAGTCATTGTTCATTCAAGTATTTTCTGGTTATGATATGTTGTTAAAATTATTATTGAGCTAAAAGTTTACAGTACTCTGATTCACTCACTCCCTCCCCCTCTCAGAGTACAGTTTCACTTTCTACAACATGCTACATGCTTAACTACTAATGCTCCTCTCCAACAAAAAAATAAAATAAACTGAAACAGAAGATTAACATTCTGATCAAATAAAAAATATTTCCAGAAAGATAATTCCCATATATTCTAGGCGAAATATGTGACTATTTGGCTGTTTCAATATTAATTGTGACAGTGAATATATCACACCCAAGTTGAACATATACACATTTTTCTCTGGGAGTGGCATTGTGAATATATCTGCACATAATCCTGTCTCTGTCTGCCAAAAAAAATATTTCTATTATTAATTATATTACTGGTTTTATGGGCAGTTGACTGGATATAATGATAAAGAATTTATACAATGGCCCAGTGGGTGCTTAGGAACAAGAGTTACAAAGCTACCCATTTAAAAAGAATTTCATTAAATGTGAAAGCCAAGAAATTGCTGTTTGTGAATGATATTTATTTTTGGTGATGTGAAATGGTGAGAGGAAGTCAAAGCAACTCAGAAATCAATGAAGTTTGATTGAAAGCAATATGATAGCTGTCAATTTATTGTATCATATTTCAATCTGCAATGTTGTTAGGTGGCATTTCAGCAATGGTTGGAAAATGTCTCAAGGAAAAAAGAATATTAAGCAGAATTTCCGAGACAAATCATTGATTGAGATGTCAGCATATCTATATATTGAGATACAACCATAATGTTCCATTTTACATGCCTACATATAAATGAAAATAGTTTTACTTTTGGTATTTAGTCATGAAATTGAAGTTGATATAAAGAGCAATAAATCAAAGTATAGGACAGGTGGGTATTAGAAAATTTATATGGGGAATGAAAATTTACAAACAAGCTCGCCCATCAATTTCTTGTACTTCCCAATGGCCCAAGAAATCTTAGATTCATCATTTTATATCTTATTTTAGTTTAATTATTAGCTTTTATTAAAGGCAAGGTTTTTAATTTTGATTGGTGAATTTTTTCACAATGTTTTGGATCAATTTTTACGATCTATTATTAGAAATTAAAATAAAAGAAGAAAAAAATAATTCTAAATGATGGATCACCTAGCTTAGAAAGTAAGAGAAGAGAAAATGATTTAGAATGATAGATCAATATGGAGTATGTTCTGATTCTTGATGATGGATCATGAAATTTGATCGACAATATTAAGAAAAAAAAACTCACAAAATCAAATATAATAACAATTCATGCCAATATTGATTCATCTTCTGCAGTCCTCACAGAAGATGGGTTGCAGAAGATCAAGATTAGGAAGCCGTTTAAGCCCAATCATGGTGGACAAAAAGAAGTTTTGCAGGCTGGCCTAATTCAGATAAGGAAATTTTGATTCTTAGTTTTTGTTTGAATTTGTACTATTTTGATCTGGAGCTTGGATTTGGTCGCTTATTTGGGCACATGGCCCTCCAAAATGTTTGCTGAAATTCTGTTTTGAGTTGGTTTTGATTATTAGCTTTTTAAGTATAGTTTTATATAAAATAATACAAATTCCGGCTTCAGCCTTTTACTGATTAAAAAAAACAGAAACAACGCATGCCAATATCATTGCGGACTATAAAAACTATACATCTATGAAGTGGGTTCTTCTATTTTTTAGCCTGGGTAAAATGATTATATAAAATAATACAAATTCCAGCTTCAGCTTTTTACTGATTAAAAAAAACAGAAACAATGCATCGTTGCGGACTGTAAAAACTATACATCTATGAAGTGGGTTCTTCTATTTTTTCGCCCGGGTAAAATGATTAATCGATTGGACAGTATTGCACTAAAATTTCTTGGGCTTCTTGGATAATCATTGTAATCCTTATTTTTCAGTCTTTATTTATTTGATTATCTTTTCTTGAGTTTTGATAAGATTGCTCTTTGGAACTCTGAGAATTTTTTCCTTCATGTTCTAAATCGAACTTTATGATCTATCATCAGAAATCTGAAAACAAAAGATGATAAAATGATTCTAAATAATAGATCATAGATTTTAAAATGATTTTGAATAATAAATCATAAAATTGATACCATGAAATGTGAAAATATAAAGTGGGTTTTTCTTATTTCTTCTGCTTAGGATATGATTAATGAATTGGACAATCATGCAACGGTAAGATATAAAATTCCTCAGTTGCCCAAATGATATTGTCTGCATTGGAAATGTAAGAACGTTGAATACATATGATTAAGTGAATTAGAAGCAAATCCTACCCTATCTCAATAGTGTAATATGACAAAAGTATTTATGAGTCTTGTTCCCTCCCTTCAAGTTGACCCCTCGTTCCTTGCATTCTCTTTTTTTCATGGCATTGTCGGTGAATAAAATAACATTCTTTTCTTGGATTTCTGTTTCTTTTTCATCTCGCATTCAAGATTTCTGAACAGCTGGAGAATTTTGATTTAAAAATTCAAGGTCATAAATTTTGTTATGAGTTGACATGTCTTGTCTTGATTGGAGAATGACCTTCCCTCTGAGATGCATTTTCTACCCACTGCTTTGGGTTTATACGGAAAAAGAGAGAGAAAAGCTCGTTGAAATGAATGCCAATGTTGACATTCTATCAAGATAGATTTGACAATGCTTTCATTCTTTCTTCATTTGGAATGTGTAGAAAGGTGATTCTAACTAGGGTTTTGTGATGAGTTGAAATGAGAGTGGGTGGTATTGAATTTAATTCGATAATAGAATAGTGTTTTGAGAGTATAATTAGTCTAGTGGTGGAGAATTTGTATTGTTAAAAGAGAAGTCACAAATTCAACTTTCATATGGGGTGGGGTAAGGTATGTATGCCTCGTTTGGAGTACAGTCTCATATTGCTGTCATCATATGTAGACCCAAAAACATATGGCTGGTATCATGGAGTATAAAAAGACTTTTCCTTTCCTTTATGATGTCAGATTTAAGTGTGGGTGGGTAGTGTGCTATTAAAAAACTAATATGGAAAAAGTTTTTGGGTAGAATATTTTATTGAAGAATTTTTTTTAGGAAATTAAATTTTTACTTCGGATCCAATGAAGGAGAGTTTAGTAAGAAAGAATCATAGTAAAGGTTTAGTCAAACATTTCACAATGGACATGATGTTAGTCTTGGTGTTCTTTTTTTCACTAACCTTTAATTCTAAATGCTAACCATGATGCAAATTAGGTGACCAAACTTTGTTACACAAGAAAGATGTATATGCTTAGATTAGGGGTTAGTAAATGTCAATTAACAAGAGGAGTATATACCTCTTCCAATGGATCCCTATCATAAACACAACTTTCTAGACGTTAGACACAGACCCTCTTCTTCTCAAATTGGTATAATGCTCTAGCCTTTTACTAGAAGTCCACTTGAACTTTTGTAATAGTGTTCTGGGGATGGTACTTAGAAGTTAAGACACTCTTGATATCTAGGTCTCTTTAACTAGTTGACTTCGAGCCTTTATTTTGGTACTAACATATTTGGTGTCTTTTCTTTTGCTTTGTTTTCTTTTCTTTTTTTAATTTTATTTATTTATTTATTTTGTGTCTTATGTTATCTTTGTTAAATGTATTCTAATTTGGGTTCTTGTCTAAGTTGATTGGATCCTAAGCTTGGGGGCTTATTTCTCTCAACTTAGTGTCATCTTATCCTTTGTATGTCTTGGTCTTAGCTTATTTCTTTACTTTAGTATGGGTATGAGCATAAATTCAGAAATTATATTAGTTAGACATACATGTTGCACCTAGTTTTTTTTGTGTATCTTAGAAGTACAACAAGTCATATAGAAGATTGCATAAGTAGAGTTATAATGTGAATGTAAATTTATGATATAGCCAAACATGTATACAATTTCTCAATTCATATGTACATGTATTTTAGTTATGATTAATTTTCACATAAGTTATTATGTTAAACTATTTACTATCATTTTAGCATAATTTTATATGAGGAACCATATCTACCAATTTTTAGATCTAGTACATTCATGCAACGATATGTGTACATTAAAGATAATAATTTGCTAACATTTATTTTTTGAAGGAAAATATTACAAATTTCATCCTTACTAGATATCAAAATCATCCAAGAGCACTAAAAGAACTTTTACTTATTTGTATAACATTATCTCTTATTTATTTACATATAAATTAATAAGTTTCACAAGTGAATTTCCAACCATCCACTTTTCTTTATTTTCTATGTGAACATCATTTTATTAGTTTAAACTCAAAGCCATTTGGAACACTCTTCTTTTCTTGTGAATATTTTTTATTATTTGTGTGTTTGTCTTCATTATTAGATTGATAATTTTCATCCTTTTTTAGATCTAGAGTGTATTAAAGTTACAAGTCCATTTCAAACTTCTATATTTTCAACATATTTGGAATTTAGACACTTCAAGTTGTCATCATACAACTCTTTACTTATGACTCACCTTTAACATATTACGCTCATTTCATTTATTTCTCCAAGCATCATTTCTAGATTTATAATTACATCAATTGTTCTCATTAAAATAATTCTATTTATTTTTTATATTATAAAACTATTTTATAATATTGCAAGGTAGAAAGCTAATAACATAGTGGAATAACAATAGTTTCTATTGCTTGTTCTAGTAGGTTGGACGGTTCATTTACATTCCATTAGAGTTGATAGATTAATTTTACTTTATAATATTTTTTAAGTCACAATAATTTAATAACTTGAACTTGCTAATAAGCTACTCTTCCCATAACCACTTCGCCTTGTATTTTTCATGAGGAGCCACCCAAACCCCAATGATGATGGCTTGCAGGTATTTTTCCTCGAGGGGATTAGTCTCGTCTAAAGAGGTGTCTAGACTTACCTAATGACGATGACTTGCAAGTGGTTGTTTCCATCCCTAAAAGAATTAATCTAGACAATAGCTTGCAAACAATTGTTGGCATCCTTGCAGAGATTAGTCTCACATAACAAGAGTCATAAAACAAAATGGTAGCAGAAACACTCCTAGATTACCAAAAGACTAATTAATTATTTAAAATTGAACATTAAGTATAATCATTTTACCAATACCACTACAAATGTAATCTAAATCTTATTATTTTAAAATTCTCACAAAACTCTTGTTTACTTAAACTTTATTTTCATTGAACTCTTTCTAATTCATTTTAACTTCACCAATAAACTCATAAACATCTAAACAAGTTAAAAAAATTGAAATGAAAAGCAAACAATAGAATCGTGACATAATGTCCATACTAAATTGAAATTATGTCATACTAAACTGAAAATTGTATAAGCAGCATATCATTCCTTTGTTGGGACGTACTTGATTGGATTTTGGTTGGAGAAAAACATTCTAAGCACTTTAAAAAATTGGCTACTTATGCTAAGAGAGCAGCTTCCGTGTTCAAACAGATATATGTCAAAAATAATACGTAGTGTGGGCCAACGTGAAAAAGGACGTTAGATTTAGAATAAGCTCCTCAAATTCCCAAATATTCTTATCTTTCATTTCCTTGTTTGAATAAGCGTGTGGATTGTGAATTCCTATATATCCATTTTCACTTGGGAGTCACAGATAAAAGGACATAGCCTCATTTGCTTCAAAATAGACCAGAGCATAAAAATCAACAACTATGACCATGCACATTTCTGAATTCAAGTTGCTTAAAGTTCAAGAGAAGTTCAAGCATTGGATTCTAAATTAAAAATATCAATCTTTCATGAAATAAATCTTTAACAGAATTTAATAAGAGGAAAAGATTTAGGTGAAAGCTTATACTCTACAAGCAAAGAGGAATAACAAGAAAACTTATTATGCTGTTGCAAATATTTGTTTTGGATTTGATTGTGTGTATGTTTTTAGCATCAACGTTTCAGATCATACTCCGTGATCCATCATTGGAATGAGAGAGTGTAGGATCCATCATCAGGATGAGAGAGTGTAGGATCCATCAAAGTTTCATATCACACTCTGTGGTCCATCAACAGGATGAGAGAGTGTAGGATCCATCAATGTTTCAAATCACACTCTGTGATCCATCATTAGGATGAGAGTGTAGGATCCATCAACTTTTTAAATCACACTTTGTGATCCATCATCAAGATGAGAGAGTGTAGGATCCCACACTCTCTCATCCTGATGATGGATCGCAGAGCATGATCCGAAATGTTGATGCTAAAAAAATACACAATCAAATTCATAAAGTATTTGCATTAGAAATGGATTATGGAAATCTGATAATGTTAATCATTATGATATTACTATCAAAATTTAATTATATAGTTTTTGAGTCAAATTCATTGACTCATGTTTCGTGAGTAGTGGCTCACAAGAATCCATTTCTCATGAGAATGAATGGTATACTTAGTATTCATTTTATCTAGGTGATGCTTAGAGAAGAAAAGCATTGAGCCTTCCCAGAAGGTCACCCATCCTAGAACTACTCCAACTTAAGCATAGTTAACTATTGAGTTTCTGCCAAGGTTAACCCCACTGAGCTTGCTACACCATTTTTCTAAACCTTCAGCAAGTGTTGTGACTTATGAACCATTCATTATAAAGCCCTTTAGCTACTTAAGAAAACCATGATAGGAATGATATAGATTTTTAGACTCTATTGTTTAATGTTTTATCAAACTTAATTTTAATGGGGGGTTTTCAAAGTGATCTAGGAACTATAGGAGTGAGAGTAGGTAGTTCTACATGTAAGGGATGGGAGATTTCTCATTGGAGGATCCTTATTTTTTGGTCATAAAATGAACAATAATGCAAAGTGGGAAGGAGTACCAATGGGGATGACATTATTTTTTCTCTAATGGGATTTAAATTTTTGTAGATGAAGGCAATTTTTTCATAGCAATATATGCTCTAGGGTAAATGCAAAATAATTTGTCGCCTTTTAGGATAACTTGATAGACATAGCCTAGTTGGACTCGGTCGAGCCATACATGGCCGAGTACACGTAGGCACCATGCGGCACTGAATGGAGCCTACATGGCCTCGTTGACTGGGTCGAGTGTTACTCAGCCGAGTAGGACTCGACCGAGTCCAAATGCTATTTTAAATAGCAAAAAAGAGCCCCAAGCCCCTCATTTGCACATTGAGGGGCTATGGGTACTTGGCCTAGTAGGACTCGACCGATTCCTATTGGGCCAAGTTGGACTCGGCTGAGTCTGCCTAAGTGGCATGCCATGTTGGTAGCCAAACCTCCAAAAACATAAAAAAAATAGAAGTTTGCACTTTTGTTGTTCCTTTCTCTACTCAAAATAGAAAATGTCAAAAAACTAAAAGTACCCTTTTCTAGATCTCGGAACTACGATTATGGACATATAAATTTTATATTGTTTCAACTAGAAAACATTAAACAAATTTGCTAAAAACTACATGTAGGTATATTAAACTTTGAGAAGATGTTGATTCGAAAAATATTGAAAAATGATAAATCAATTCAAAAAAAAATTAAAATCATATAGAACACTAGAGAAGAGAGTCATCTTCAAGAATATGTAATTTATTTCATTTTTGGTATAGTTTTGATAGGGGAAAAGTGGTGGGAGACAAAAACTGTTGATTTCAGGTAAGTTCGACTTTGAATACTTATAACAGGCAAACTATAGATCAAAAACACTTCTTTCTTTTTTACTGCACTAGATATACATGTCATCTAAAATATATTATGAAATTGGAGGAAAA
Source organism: Chamaecyparis obtusa (assembly GCA_027943335.1). Lineage (NCBI taxonomy): Eukaryota > Viridiplantae > Streptophyta > Pinopsida > Cupressales > Cupressaceae > Chamaecyparis > Chamaecyparis obtusa. The sequence goes on from BSBK01006574.1 coordinate 193,791, forward strand.
AATAATGTTTTACTTATAATGATTTGACGGGAAGTAAACTCCCTGATTTGTAGTATTTTTTAGGATATGAAAAATGGACCTAAAAAATTAAAAAAACATATTAATTTTTTTTCAAATTAATTTTAAAAAATTATAGGCATAAAATTCATCCAATTTCACACATTTCATCAGTTTATATCATCTTCAAATTCTCAACAGAAATGTGACTTTTATGCCCTTGAAGTTTTCAATTTGGTGTTGTTAGCCTTTTCCTTTGTAAAAGGGTGACAACTTATTGTGCTTTTACCCTCTAGCACAAATAATCTACCATAATCAAAAGTTATGGAGATATTTGGAGGAGACTCCTTTGATAAATTCACATTTTAAGGAAGTTTCTTCCTATCATTCTCGTTGAAGTATCAACACAACAAATTATTATGTGGTCAACAATGGTTATGGTTATAAAATGATGTGTTTTTTTATTTTATGATTAGAGGATTGTGGCATTTTGTGAATCATTCACACTTGAATATATTTGGAGGTCATAGGGTGTTTCTTTTAAGGTTTTCGGTGTTCACAGTGCAATGTTAACAGTTTCCACTCAAGACACAACATGGAAGGGCATGATTTTTTATAGAATGTTAGAAGCAATTTAATCATGTCAAAATCTCATTGCATTAGGGTCTATCAAATTTGTCCTAGGGGAAGAATAAATGAGTAATGGTGGTGCACCTAAATTTAATGTACCACATTTTAGAATGACTTGATATCTTAGTTTGTGGAGGCTATGCTAATTATGTTAGGATTAGGTGTTCTATGCCTTGCATAATATTGCATTACTTTAATTATGTACTTAACTAAATATTTATTTGTGTTAAAGTATCTAAGAGATGTGTTTAGCCACATTATGTATATATATATATATATATATATATATATATATATATATATATATATATATATATATATATATATATATATATATATATATATATATATATATATATATATATATATATATATATATATGGGTCCACTTGCAAAATCGTATGCAACATTGGGTTAGATACTTTATGTGGGCTAGGAAATAACATTTAATATATGTATCCTAGAAATAAAATATGGGTTCAATTATTTTAGGAACTCATGGTTTTGATGCATATGATTTTTTTATTGCTACTTGGTTGTATTTGTCTGAGCTTATTTCTATCAAATCAAGAAAATATTTAGTGCTTTTATGTTGGCCTGTTGGGGTTTTGGCTTGTCTATCATTGTATTGAGTATTCTTCTAAGGAGTGCACATGTGAATTATTGAATGGGAAGTGCAATTGCATGCTTAAACAAATGGAGGATGAATTAGATCTAGGCTTAATGTTTCAAAGGTGTTCATGGATACTATGTAATTGTATAGTATTTTTTCATTGTTTAATGATACACTAAACATGGATGTTTTGGAGACTAGATTTTGTAAGGAAGTTAAAGTAGTGAAACAAATTATTACACTAATCTTGAGAGAAGGTTTATGCAAAAGCTTTCAAATATATTATATACCAATTACAGAAACAAAATATAAATAAATGTAAATTTAATGCATACTAGAACATAGTGATTTACATTGCGAAGACCCTTTGAGGAGAAAAAGCCCACACTCCAAAAGTCATCCAATATATTATTAAAAATCAAAAGATTAAAATATAATTATAAATAAGATTATCATAAGAGTATCATCAACCAAATATTCAAGGGAAACTCAATAACTATAAGAATCTTATAGAAAACCTCCATCTCATGCACCTAATATATAGGATTTATACGATACATGACCTTCCAATGACATTACTAAACCATGAGTTAAAAATATTAACAATGTGGTGTCCAATATTATATCTAACCAAAAATTCCCTATGATGTTACAAATAACACAACAACACATCTAACTCTCTCTTGTAGCTCATTTATGTGTCCAACACATTTTTAAATCTCCTATTTCAGGAGACCTAAAATTTGAAAGGTTGCAAGTTTTGACCCAAGAGTCTAATTGATGAACCACTTGAAGTGTCAAAAAGGTTGTGAAGTGATATATGAACCTATAATAAGGTATAGTAGTTATGATACCTTTTCAATGCAAATCATACCTCTAATTGCTTCAAATTCAACATTAAAACTTTAAAAAATAGAAAATTTCATATCATCAAATCTATACATGATCTTGCAATGAAAATTTATCCACATGTACATTTAAGCAATCTATTGCTTTGAGGAATTTTTTAGACCAACTTTTTCTCAAATATAAACCTATGATAAGTAGTAATGTTTTGTAACAACAAGACTAAGACACCATTTTTCCAACATTCACCCACATGTAAACACCTTGTAAAAGTAAAGGGAGTATCTACACCATAGTTAATCACTACCTGGGTCATGAGGGCCTTAAATGCAAAATGCTATATGAATTTATCTATGCTCACAACCTTAGTTAAATAATTCATAACATTCATCAAATTAACTACCATTACCATCTTTACTCTGCCATCCCCAAACATATCTATCTAAAAAAATTACATTGTATACCAATGTGCTTAGTCTTTACATGAAATTTATAATTCGTAGCTAGGTAGATCACACTTTGACTATCACAATAAATTGTCACTACACCTTATTTAATTCTAATATCTAAACACAAAATCTTAATCCAAAGACTTTTGTTACAATTGTGAGTAGCTAACATATACTTAGCTATAGTTGTGAGAAAAAATAACAAATTTTGATTCAATGATCCAACTAATTACACCACCAAATAAAGTAAACACGTAAACATTGGTGGATCATATTAGATATAAACATCACCTACTCGACTGAAATCAACATAACTATGAATATGAAGGGAAATATCATCTCTTATAAAATTGGCATGATGACATGAAGAATAATTTGAGCTAAGTGACGAATATTAATGAGTCTTTAATTGCATCCCAATGAATTCTACCAAAATTAGACATATATTTGAAATAAATTCTTGTTGCTTGTGTAATATTTTTTCTAGAGAAAACCATACGATACATCAAGCTTCCAACTACACTCTAATAAGTCACTTTTCTCAGGTATTCCATCTCAAGTGGGATGTAGAATAATTTGAAGTAGGTAACTTCATTCCAACTATAAAAGAAACATATATTGGTTTACAATTATCCATGTTCATCCTATATAGAACTAAATTGACATATTTATTGACCAAGCCATAGCTTTACAATTTAACTATATCTATTCGAATTTCTACTAGAAAAATATGTTTATCTATACCAAGATCTTTTATTTTGATATTTAGCTACATTTTTTCACTTTAGATCAGAAACTAAACATTTTCATTCACTAATGAATAACATATCGTCAACCACTATTGCAATAAATAAGAAATTATCACAATTAATTTTATAATAAGCACAATGATTTTATTTAGAGTTCTTAAATTCCAAACTCGACACATATGTACCATTTTTTGGTATAACATGTCCTAAGATTCTATTTATGGCCATACAAAGATTTCTTTAGTTTACAAACTAATTTTTTTTTACCTTGATCAGATAGTTCCTTATTTGTGTCATACATACATACATACATACATACATTTACATGCATGCATACATGCATACATACATACATGCAAGCATGGATACATACATCAAAAAGGCAATCACACGAGTAAACCTTAAACCAAACTTGTAATAGGCCAAGTTTGAAAGTCGGCATGTTACTATAGGAGAAGGTACATGCTATGCATTACTTGACATACACTCTACTTGCCCCAAAGAACATGCACACACTACCACTAGCTTGTACACATTACAATCCTTTGGCACATCAATCTAGAACATAAACATAGTTGGGTAGCTCTAGTACATTAAATTCTCTATCACTCCTAACTTTTTGTCTATCGAAGGTCAACCTTTGAAAAATTGGAAATGATGCTTCAAATGTATGCTTAGTTAAATTCAAAACCTCAAGAAATAACATTTGATTGTGGAAAGATGGAGAGCCAATCATCTTGATTGTGGAAAGATGGAGAGCCAATCATCTTGATAGTCCAATGAAGTGCACATACTAATCTTGAACAATAAACCTTAGAACCATACCATAGACACTTCTCAAGAATAGTATAAGAGTTATAGTTAGGAACTACCAATAGAAAATCATAATGATACCATTAAAAGAGCTATCAACCATATCTTTTCATAGCCCTTGTGAAGCCCAATGCTCAAACATAGACATCAAAGTAAATGTATTCTTCTAGATACCTTAGAACCATTGATAGAATTGACTATGGTCTTTGACATCAATGAAAACCTTTGATCTAAAATCTCCCACGTTGACATTAATGGAAAACCCACAAAATTCCCCCTCTAAGAATAAATCTCTTCTTGAAGAAGATCTATCATCTAGACATTTTGGCTTCCTCTCCCCCACTTTTCTAGAACTTGTGATATTAGAGTGAGTTTTATAAAAATGAGAGTATGTATAGAATTACTTTAGTTTGTACAATGACTATTTGTGAAAATAAATTATTGGTAATTAGTTTTAGAAAGATGTGTGTGAGCATATAACCCCATTATTTGATATACAATTATTTTTTCATTGAATATTTAATCAAAGTAATACAAACTCATTATTTTTATTGTTTCTAAAGTTACAATTCAATTAGAGATGTCACACTTAGCTGGAAGGCATCTAGTGTTGTATGATAGATTATTCAAGTATTTAGTACAACCACTAGTTTTTAAAATTTACCTTATACATCAATGGACTTGACCCTTGACATTTAGAAATTCAAATTCAAAATTTTGTCTGTCAAATGTTTCTTTTTGAAACCTTGAGATGACTAAGTACATGTTTTAAAAAATTTAGTGCTATGAGAATAATGGTGAATTTAGTTACATTCATCTCGCATCCTCTCATCTTTTGAGCTTATTTAGTTATAATTATGTAACATACACCAAAAGGAACTTAGATCTACATGTGAGCATTCTAGAAACATATGCATGTTTGAAGAGTGTTTTATTTGATCATGTTCTCAATTTTTTCATGGATTGATCTAGGGGAATGCACTTCCCCTTATAACACTAATTCTATTCCTTAAATCAAGTACAATGGAAAATTGAGTCATACAAAATACTAGACCAATTTTGCAAGTTTAGGACATTTATGTGATCATGAACAACCTTACATAAATAAAACAAAATATCTTGATCACAAGATAAGAAATAGAAAAATTTGCATTATTTTAAAGCTTAAGATATATTGAATTTCTATGTTTGAATACACATATTATTTATTTATTTATTTCATTTAATTACCAATAATCACTTCTTCAAGTTTCACAATCAATCTCAAATCCAAATCACGCTTAATTTTATATTTTCTATTCTTTGCTTCATAATGAATCAACTAATTAAAGATCACACATCCGCACATATGAATATGAGATTTATGTCGAAACCTAGAAGGAGAAAAACACAGTGAGAATAGATGCTTGGATCTATTGTCCAAATACATCCTCAAAGCTAGTACACCCACTAGTTTAGACTTAACCTCGTGACAATGGACTTGACCCTTGGAAATTAGAAATTTAAATTCAAACTTTGGTCGATCAAATGTTTCTATTTACAACCTTGAGATGACTAAGTACATGTTTTACAAAATTTAGTGATATGAAAATGGAAAGGCATTTAGTTACATTAATCTCACATACCCTCATCCTTTGAACCTATTCATTTATGATTACGACCCTTCAATTCATACTCCCAAAGGAACTTAGATCTACATGTGAGCATTCTAGGAACATATGCATGTTTGAAGAGTATGTTCATCAATCTTATTCTCAAGTTTTTCATGGATTGATCTAGGAGAATTTTCTTCCCCTTATAACACTAATGATAATCCTTCAAAAATATTCTTAAACATTGTCAACACTAGATATCAAGAAAGGAAAGAGAAGAAAAGGTAAATCAAGTAAAATGGAAAATTGAATTTTGTTCAAATTACTAGATCAATTTTGTAAGTTTAGGACATTTATGTGACCATGAACAACCTTACATAAAGAAAAAAAAAATCTCGATCACAAGATAAGAAATAGAAAAATGTGCATCATTCCAAAGCTTAAGATATATTGAGTTGATATGTTTGAATACACTTATTTTTTGTTTATTTTCTCATTCAATTATTAGTACAATACTCAAAACATAATAACCCTTAATACACTTATTTATTAATTAAAATAAATTTATTCTTCTATCTATACATCTTATTAAATTAGTCTATAGATCATCTTAAAAAATCTTGCTTTCCTTCACAATATTATATCTTCTAACCAAAGACTAAATTTGGTTGTTAATTCTATTACCAAAAAAAATGTATTTTAATGATGGTAGTGCATTTGAAATTGTCCTTCAAATACTAATACATGGCTCATTATAATTAAAATTATATAGAAATTAAATACATATTAATATATAAATTTTAATGGTTTATCAAAAAAATATCCTTTATCAATGTATTGTAGTTCAATTGGTTTAGCTCAATTGGTAAGGATGATGGTATATTTCTTAATTACACCATCCCCAAAAGGTTCAGACTCCTAGAGGAATGAGGTCGAGATCATTCACAAATCACTTTGGTGGAATGGATACCCCCTCAATTCTTGACTCTTAACCAAAGAGATATCAACACAAACTCATGGAAGTAGGATACAATACCTCTCAATTATTGACTCTTAACCAAAGAGATAGCAATAAAAACTCATGGAGGTAGGATACAATACCCCTTAATTCTTGACTCTTAACGAAATAGATCAACACAAACTCATGGAGATGTGATATAATATCGCTCAATTCTTGACTCTTAACCAAAGAGATTGAGCACAAAATTGTGGATATATAATCCCGCTCAATTCTGGACTCTTAACCATTTAGAGATATCAACACAAACTCATGGAGATATGATATACTACCGCTCAATTCTTGACTCTTAACTAAAGAGATATCAACACAAACTCATGGATATATGATATAATACCACTCAATTCTTGACTCTTATCCAAAGAGATATCATTGCAAACTCGTGGAGGCATGATATGATACACCTCAATTCTTGACTCTTAACCAAAGAGATATCAACACAAACTTGTGGACGTATGATATAAGGGTTTGGAATGGATACCCCCTTCAATCTTGGCTCTTAGCCGAAGACATATCAACACCGATTCATGGAGCTATGACATAGGCAATGAGGTTAGGATCGTGTGTACTAGACTTTGGTGAAATAGATACTCTTCTATCCTCAATGCTTAGCCAAAGGGATATCAATATAAACTCGTGCTCTAGTATTAGATAGTAAACTCATGGTTGATATAAAATACTCCATACAAACAAACAATCTCTCATTTCATATTAAAAACTTCTCAAAGATTTATATTTTAAGGTTAAAACTTAAATTCAATCAAATAGCGATCAAATTGAGGCACACCATCCAATAAATATAAAAACAAACTAAGATCTAGAAATCTATGACATATGACATGCATGTATAGGATCCATTAGGGCCTGTTTGGTTGGGGAATTGGAAAATGATGCAAATCATGGTTATCCATAGCCTGGTTATGCTTTTTTGGGACTGTTTGGTTGTCACGCAAACCATGGACACGAAACCGTGGATTCGGCAAGATATCCACGCAGTGATCCGGACCCGACAAGATATACAAACCAATATAAAATCGCAAACCTTGGAGTGCGCCGAACCCGATGGCGAAGTTAAAATGGCTTTAATCTTCTCCAAAACCGTGGAGATGAAAGTCATTCCACCTCCTCAGCCGGAATTCCGGCATCCATGTTTTTTCCGAAATGGGATTATGCAAATTCGTATTCGCATTCTTTAAAACGGTCACCAAACAGGAAATTGCACCCCAAAACCGGGTTATGGGTCACATAACCCGGTTTTGGGGTGCAATTAAGGAAGTTGTTGAGATGGTGCACTGAGGAATGCCAAAATGAAAAACAACTCAAATAGAAAATGATATGTGAAGCAATGGACAAGGGTGAAAACGAAGTAGTAAATGACCACACGTTCCCAAATATTCTAAGTCTTCTTGTGTTGTTCAAAGTCCAGAGGAAATGAATATTTTTTATGCCAGCATTGGATGCAGCCGAGCATAAAGACAAATAGACGTTGGAGGGCGAAGGAATTTGGAAGAATTTACGAGTTATTCTGTGAGCATGTGCATTGTGAATGTGAAATAATAGTTTTACTGGTTTTGAGATGAGAGTTAAATGAGTGCGTCAGCGCTTATAATGGCGGCTGCTGCGCCATGAGACAATGCTTGGAAACAACCAAATTATACCCAATAATATATACATATATTATATATATGTATATAGACATATTTATATATACCCAATAATATATAGAGAGAGACATATTTGTTTGTGAATGCCAAGAAATACCTGCTCCTCCTCCTCTATGGTAAATGGAAGTCAATGTGGTGCAGCAATCAAGGGCGGTTAATTCAAATGGAGTTTGGCGAATATGATAGCTGTCAGTTTAGTGTATCATATTTCCATTTGCAGGCATTCCTAGTGGTAGCCAAGGCATTTTCATTAATGGAGGAGTATGAAAGAAGAAGATATTCCAAAAGAAATTCTAGTTTATTGGTGGTTTTGTTTGTCTCACTATCCATTTATTGTATCATATTTCCATTTGCATGCATTTCTAGTGGTACCCAAGGCATTTTCATTAATGGAGGAGTATGGAAGAAGAAAGCTCAAACCAAATTCTAAATTATTGGAATTTTTGTTTGGTTCATACAAAGTTTAGGAGTAATTAGTTTTTAGTTATAAATCTTTTATATAACAATTTATTAGAAAAGACTATTTTTTGATCAATAGTGTAAGATTTATATTAATATAAAATAATGTACACTATTTATAAAAAAATTAGGATACAAGGTCATTCTTCAAATTCATAGGGTCAGTGTTCAGAGAACAACAAAATAGGTAAAGTTTCCAGAATGAGAAATATGGGCAAAGCATAGAGAGTTAAAGAACAATAAATAGCCACTTAACTAGCAAGAGCAGCACTGATAGGCGAAGGAGGAGGATCACGATCATCTGGCTTCCCCATACATTAGTGCAACAGCGTCCTCTTTGTCTTTATCTTCACACATGGCTATGGTCACCAATGCTAATTTGGGGAGCTATTTGGAAGAGCTTAGCCAACCACCATTTGCACTAGAAGTTGGTTAGCCACTATCACCACTAGTTGATGGCCCAACATACATTCAAAAAGACATTTTTTGAATGGAATATTTTATACCATCCCCAAGTTTGTTTTGTTATTCACTAACAAATAATAATATAGTTGTTGGCATTTCTATCTTTCTCTAACAAACTCCAATGATTCGAGTAAGAATACATTCAAAAAGTCATTTTTGGTTACACAGACATGAATGGGGAAGTCGTCTAGGGATCAAATCTAGTCCAAATGTGCCTCCAAGGGTTTGAACCTTGGTGGATGGATTTTCTCAGCATTGATTGTTTTTATATGCAAAAGAATTTTCTTTATGAGCTAACATTGTATTGAATTTTTTGAATGGGAGATTTTATACCATCCACAAATTTTTCTTGTTATTTTTCATGAAAGCACAAGTTTATGTTTATATATTGAATTAAAATAATTTTAATCATACATTCAAAAAATGACCTAATAAGTAGCCATATGTAGGGGATCCAATTTGTCAAAGTCATCTAGGGATCTAATTTGGTCGAACATGTCTTGAGAATTTTGAACCATAGTGGATGGTTTTTTTAGCAATTCATTAGTTTTGAATGTAATAGACCTCTATTTAAGTGTACTTATTGTACTTGATTTTTTAAAAAGATGCATGATGATTTTATACCATCCATAGGTTTGTTTTGTTATTCAATATGGAAGCATTAACTTTTATGTTCATATGTTCTTTGCATAATAACCAAGGGCCAAAGCTTATCCATTTCACCAAAGAATAAAATGTGTATATTTTGTATTTTATTATTTATTTTATATTATTTTGTGTGGGTGTTTAAATATATGATTCTTAGTGATTTGTCTTTTTATTTTGTATCAGTTCTCTAATTAATTCTTAGAAATATATCCAACCTCTTTTTCAAACAAATAATGATTTTCTTATCATTTATATGGATTGATATTATTTGTAGAGCCAATGTTTTTGTAGACTTTCTTTCTAGGTTCACAAATGTAGATTCTAAACAAGCCATAGATGATTCCTTTCTAGATGAGCATCTCTTTCTTTGCAAGTATAGACTCCATGGTATTTTGATATAACAAACTACCTTGTCTTTGAAAGGACATCTTCATACTTCTCTTCTAAAGAAATACATTAGCTGGTGAAGAAAAGCTCCCCGTACTCCTACATATCTGGATACCTATTTTATACAGGGCTTGATAATATGATAAGAAGATGTATCTGTGAACATGAGACCCATGACATATTTAATGCTTTCTATGATAAACCATGCAGGGATCACTTTTCTTCCAAGAGGATCTCTTTAAAGATTCTTAATGTGGGTTATTACTAGCCAACATTGTATCAATACTTGGTCAAATACACGAAATAATGTAACAGATGCCAAAGAATGGGTAGACCTACAAGATCTGACAAGATGCATATATGGAACCTCAATTATTCTTGACACCCTTTAACAAATGAGGAGTGGATTTAATAGGTCCCATTGACCCATCTTCAAACATTAAGGAACACATATTGTATTATGTATAGATTATTTTAAAAAGTGGATCTAGAGGTTAATCTATAAGGCATGCAAGGGATAAGAAGGTTGCATAATTTATCTACGAGCCTTGATATTCACTAGGTATGGTGTCTCAAGAGAAATTGTCAAGATCAAATACCACAATTTACTTCAACTATGATCTCAGAATTGATGAATAAATACAACTTGAGAAGCAAAAAAATATACACCTTATCAATTATAGTCCAATGGATAGGTAGAGGTGACAAATAAAGAACTACAAGCAATCCTAAAAAGATAGTTTCTCTTCACAAGAAGGATTGAGCCTCCAGACTTCCAAAAATTGATGGGGCTTATAGGAAAACCTAAAAAATCACTACTAGCTTCATACCATTTGTATTAGTGTATGTGAAGAAAGTCATTCTCCAAATATAATTTGGGAATAGAACACTAAATGCAACATTAGAACTCAACATGGATCTATCATGAGTACAACAAGAAAGGGTCCATCAACTAAATTCATTGGATAAATTAAAAAAGGATGCACTTCACCATATTGAACTAATCTAGAATTAGAGAATAAAATGACATTCAATAGATTTGTTAAGACAAGACAATTCTAGAAGGGTGATAGGTCCCTACTTTATGAATTTGATGAAGTAGAATAGGTGTATTATAACAATGCATTTAGTCACCTGAGCATCGACACACTGATTTTTTTACTATCAGTCAATGGTCATAATATTCAATTCTATAAGAAACCATCAGTAAGCATGAATTCGTGAAGAAACTCACCATTAACACATCTCTAGTGCATCCTAAAACATCTATACCAGATAATCAAACATTATAGACATGTGATTTTTTTTTTTTGAATAAATTCTATTTTTAGTTCCTTAATAAAGTTTCCACACTTGGGTAGACTTCAACATTCTATAATGATTTTTTCTCATGTCGTTTAAATCACCTAGGATTGTCATTAATCACTTTAGAAGGGACTTGTTCCTACAATAAGGAAACTAAGACCTATTTGATTGTAACTTATGAGAGATGGCTCTACTCCACATCCACATCTTCAATCCATATCATAGATTCTCATTTCAAAATTCACCTTTTAGCCAACTCATTATACGCTACTACATCCAATGTATATAGATCACCATTCCTTGCACAATCATTTCCTTATGCCATAGTAGTCACATCGATGATTTTGCACAAGGTGATCATCATCATTCAATAATATGCATTCCTTTTACATGAGATAGTTGTATTAAATTTATTTCAAATTTAATAATAACTACATTTAAATTATCTATCTTTTCATTCTAAATAATTATCATATTATCTACTCAAATTTGAATAGTCGACCTCTACCCTTGTCTACTCACATTTGTGCATAGTTAGATCGTAACCTGGAGGGAGGGTCATTTGTTGATGTTTTCAAAAAATTAACTTGAGATGTTAAAAATTTAATTAGCTATCATTTTCAAATTTATTCATCATGACCCAATAATTGCCTTTGTACTTCCCTAAGTAGGATAACCAATTCACGAATCACTCTATTTTTATTGTATACTTGTAGCAATAAAAAACTTACCCTTAACTAAAATTTTCAAATTCTTATGTATAATATGGGTCATAAGAAAATTGAAGCTACAAGTTCTTGATAGCAAAGGATTTTAGCAACAATCCAGTTAGAATTTGGGATAGCAATAAACTAGAAGTAAGGGAAGAAACTTGTCAGGAATTCATAAAGGAAAAATTAGAAGGAATTGAGCATGGTGGTAAGAAAAATTTGGAGATGCTATTTGAAAGGATCCTACAAAGAACTCCATTATGGAGAATGATGTGGAGTATATAAGGGAGATAGAAGATGTAGGATGGCTAAGTCATTTTCACAAATTGATTGACTATAATGAAGACATTGCAATATAGTTTAATTTAACCCTTGAAGATAATGTAGCTACGATAAAGGGGATGATGGTATATGCCACTATTATGGCTAAAAATGAGGTATCTAGTTCACCCGTGGAAGGAGAAGTGTACTAGAGCACCATTATGTAGTTTTAGAAAGGCCTAATTTTATAGACTCAGAATAATATCTAGGTGTACATAGTGAAAAGGGGAGAAAAGGTGAAGAGGTTGATTACTCCTTTTCAAACTTGCACACTCAAAAGGAATATGTCCCAATAGGCTCAATTAAGGACCTAAGAACCGAATAGGGTAGTGATCCTTCGCTAAATATCTAATTTGAAAATGGAAAAGAGGAAAGATGCAGTGTATATGCCTAAATAAATGAATAGAGACAAAACTAGAAATAATAGACTAATAACTAACTGCTCGAAATCAGAAATGGGTTGAATCAAGGTCCAAACTGTGGTACTCACCTATGATTTCAGTTTGAGATGAAGTTGTAGGGTACATATCATTTTAGACATTTTGTAACTAGTACTTTTGGCTAAAATTATTGGGGGACCTTCGACTCTTTCCAATAAGCCTGTAAAGTTTATGGCAACCCTATAACCTATTCCTACATGAAAAAAGGGGGAATAGGTTGGGTAAAAGGGGTTCTCCTTGGTAAAACCAATGTTTAGAAATAAACCTTTAAAATGAAAGGAAATTGCATAAAGGAAAGTATGTAAAAAGGTAAATGTTTAATTCACCTTGCATAAACCCTCATGGATGGATGTAGGAATATCCCGTACCCATGAAGATATTTGAATATGCTTGAAATCAAGGATTTTCCCTTGAAATGTATAATAGGAATTAAGGATTCCCTCACAAATACATAGATCTATGAATGTCACTCACTGATCTTCAATGTAGATATGCTTGATAATCACTTGCAATGGAGGAGAGATGAATGCAAATGGAAGGAAGGATCTTCTTGCTTGATTGAGAGTTCCTCTACTTGGACATCATGGGAGATAAAATTGCTTCAATGGAGAATATTTGCTTAGAATTGACTTGAATGAATTGGAGAAACTAGCTCTTGGATACTTTCCTTCAAATCTTGAATCCAATTGCTTGAATGCTTGGATGCTCTTGATCTCTTGATTTCCTTATGGAAACTTGATTGCATAAGTTAGTGGATGTCAAAATGAGGAGAGATAAGGTGTTTATATAGTCTATCCATCATTTGGTTCAAAAATAAGCCAAGATGACCACATGATCTAATTTCACACTAACAGCTTGACATGGGGCTCTGAGCCAAATTTGGGTGAAAAAGTGTAGGAACAAAATGTTTGAAACATTCTATTCTTTGGTACAGAATGTTTGAAATATTTTTCTCCTAGTTACATAATGTTTCAAATATTTTGTACCTAAGAGAATTAAACCAAATTTGAACTGGGTGTCGAGATGGTGGAAAAATGCAAGAAAAGAATAATTAGGTTACTTGGATCGTGCATAATGAACATCATATCTTGCGGCCTAATAGAGAATCCAATTATGGGTCCTAATTTTGTAGGATGGTGCACTAAGTTATATGCCCCTTGTCACTTTAATCACGCCCTACCTCTTCAAATCAATATCTTGTCGTATTACACTCTCTCACATGCCTAGCATAAAGATAACACATAATACTTATCCTAGTATGGATGTATGTATGTATATATGTATGTGCATGTATTTTATGGAACTAAATTTTAATCATGGTTCAATAGAAAGTTATTTTTTATTTATTTTGAAATTATGTAAGTTAATGAAATGTAAATGCTTGTGTATTTTATGTCTAGAAATATCCTCAAACACAAGAAAAAAATTACAAAATAAAAATTGAGGATTGAAAAGAATAACAGGACTAGATGAGTTGTTAAAGGGTGTTGATAAGAAAGAAAAGGATTATAAGTTGTTAAAGGGAAAGTGGAGTCAATAGATTTAATGTCAATTCTCAATGAGAGGATGAAAAAAAAATGGAATTTGAGTGGTCAAATTAAATATTCCTTTATAAAAATTCCTTTCATTTTCAAGGTTGATTCCTTAACAGGGGTTTGACAAAGGAAAACCCCTTTAATCCAATCTTTTATCCATTTTTTGGTGTGCAATAATAGTGTACAAAGTTGTCAAAACTTTTCTAGGTAGATTGGGAACAATTAGGGAGTCCTTGAAAGTTTTAGCTAAAAGTGCTTGGAATAGAACATTTGTTCTATTCCTAGGTAAAAATCATTTGAAACATTTTGTACCTTTTAATTTCAGTCCAAACTAAAATCCCAAGTCAGTAGAGTAGTCTGGGTCTCGATTCAACTCATTTATGGTTTTTGGTAGTTAGTTATTGGTTTGTTATTTCCAGTTTTGTCTCTATTTTTCTATTTTGCCTTCCACATTGCATCTTTCCTTTTTCCATTTTTAATTTACACATTTTTAGTGCAAGATCATTGTCCCATTCAGTACTTAGGACCTACTTGAGCCTATTGCGACATCTTCGACAAAGAGCATATCATTGAAGAACAACTAGGGCACATTTTCAACTTCCAAAGCCAACATTACAGAAGGAATGTAAGGAAAATGGTGGGTGATGAAATTATTTACCCTCATGCAAGTAGATTAATTTTCCCATCACAGTTAATTTCTATTTTTCTTTCAAATGCTCTAGATATGTTACAATCATGGAAAGCCTTAGAACGGATTGCAAGTAAGACCATCAAGCCATATTTTTTAATGGGGAACAAATTATTGTTAGCAGTCTAGCGATATGACTTATGGAAATGACAAGCTTATGTTGATAGTCTTTTTCCTCGACATTTTCTATTGAACAAAGAATCTTTTGTAGTTGTCTATGATAGTATTAAACAATCTTTGGAGCAACAGAACATTTGGCCCCTTCAAAAAACCTTTTGAAATCATACAAGGGATTTGGACTTTGAAATGAGAAGTAAAATTTACTCTAAGGTACATGCCCTACTGGCAATTATGAGGCATGAGCATGGATCCTCAATCACATATGTTGATCATTCACCAACAACGGGCCTTTGAGTGCAAGGAAAAGTCAATCCTCTCATTTATCCTGCAAGGGATATGCCTCAATCATCAATGCCTAGCACATCTCAGGTACATTTTGAAAATGCAAATGAATCTTTTGAAAGTGAGGATGAGAATGTAGCTCACGAAAATGACTTGGATTTGTAACCAATGGAGGAATAAATGAGTGAGTTTACCCCAATTTTACAATTTTGTGCTCATCTTTATCTACACCAAATTTTATAATTTTATGCTCTTTTACCATTGACCGATACACATAACAACTATAGAATGATATAGGATAAATGATAGGTAATGAAAGACAACTACACTTGAAAGGTCTTTGTTGACTTTGGACAATATTCAAAAGATTCGAAAGCATACCCCAAATATTGCCTAGAATGTTTGATAACACTTGTATATCAAATGGTAAATAGTGAAATGTATAATCAGTGGTCTAAGGTGATTGTATATAAAGGGAAATGTAAGGCTAAACAAAGTCTTTGCTAGTCTTTAGAGAAATGTTTTTGGTGCCACCTTTTTTGGCCATTGTACTCAATTTGAATGTAATCTGGAAAGATGATGTCATATGTAATTGTGTTTGTTCTTAGGTAGTTGATTAAGTCAGTCACTTTGTTTGTATTTTGAGCAAGGAATGGAAGTTTTCTTTACTAGTTCTTTCCTCCAAGAGCTCTTGAACCAATTTATATATATATATATATAATAATATATTAATAACTTGCCACTTTTACCAAAAAAGAAAATAATAAGACAACCAAAGAAAATAGTAATAATCTGATATATTATTTATAAAATTAAGACACACAAAGTTAACTATAACTACTCCTATTACTCTCCCCTACACTCATGAACAATCTAAAGAAAGAAATAGTTATTCAAAATCTTCTTGTGAGCATTTGGGTTTTTCGATAGTTTTCTTCAAAGAAAGTGGAATATATTTCTCTCAACTTTGCATGTGGCCGAGCACAAAGACAAATAGACGTTGGATGGCAAAGGAATTTGGAAGAATTTACGATTTATTCTGTGAGCATGTGCTTTGTGAATGTGAATGACATCTCATATGTTTGTGAGAAATAATAGTTTTACTGATTTTAAGGGTGGCAGATGAGCAAATGAGAGCGTCAGCGCTGATAAGGGCGGCTGCTGCACCACTTTCTACTTGTAAATGCCAAGAAACACTCATTTTTCTTTGCTGTAAGATGCTTACTGAATATAAAAGTTGTCAACTTGTTCTCTCTAGACTGTCAACTTGTTATCTATATATATTTTTCTAAGTAGTAATTAGAAATGGGTTATTCTTAAACATCATTCAATTCAATAGTTTAAAGTCATTTTTCCTCAAATAAGGTGTATTAACTATTTAATTAGTAATCAAAATGATGTTTAAGTAGTGTTACAAAGTTTTTTTTCAAGTGTCAGAAAGTTGTTTATTATAAGATTGTCACATTTCTTTCTCTCAAGTGGTGGTCATATTTAGTTGAATAGGAATGTGACCCTATATAAAAGTGTTATAGGTTCTTTTAAAGGATAAGAATCATTCTTTTGAGATAATCAATGTTTGTGCTTGCAATAATGCTATTGAAAGATTTGTCATTTGCCACGGATTTGTAGATTTTGTACATCCAGCTATGTAGATTATGTAGAAAGAACTTATGGTTGAGGGCAACTCTCACAAGTGGGGTACCCTTCTTGAGCAATAGAAAACTAACAAGAAAGAAACTTGGTTTCCTATGTGGAATAATTTAGGTATCTTTTCACTATCAAAATTTGATTATGGAGTGACCTCTACTTCCATTTTGAATGGATTCTTAAAAGACTTGAGAGGGCCATGATGGCAACTCAATCTTTTTTCTTCTTTCCTAATCTTTGTTTTTCTTTCTACCTGGCCTTTGTCAAATGTTTCCCTTTTAGACCATTTTCTATTAAGCCCTACATTGAATGACAATACAATATATTCAAAGCCAAAAAATGAAATTATTTTTAGTATGTCCTTGTTAATTCGTCAACCTACCTTGGTGCATGTCTAACGTGTCAGATGATTGGATTGATTGGTAGAATAATGTAATTAAATGCACCTCTATGTTTTAAGATTATATGGACACCAATTGACTAAGTTTTCATGTGAAGCTTAAATGAATCTGACATTGTCAAGATATGTCATGCCATTGCTAAGATCGAAAAATAAGCATTTGCTCCTTCTCTATGACTTCATATTGTATCTATATCATTATAAATAGATTAAAGATAACCATTATACTAAAAAATCCAAATTAAGGCTTGCACACATTGGCTGAAAGTTGGTGATTGACCTTCCATCAAAATTTCCCCTTTTCTAGGAGTCTGTCATTATTTCTAGGTGATTAAAAGCATAAGAGAAGGCTCTCAAATTTTTATGTGCTCATTTCCATCACTCAAGACTTTGTCAAGCTATGGATAATTTTTCAATCCTCAATGACTATCCATGAAGTGATCCAATGCATTTAAATAATATATTTAAGTGGTACTTTGCAATGCATATCATCCTCTCATAGAGCCTTGTTTGACTAATTCCTCACTTAAGAGGACCACTTTAAGGCTACTTTTGTAATGGTTAACAATAAAGCTTTTGGATGTGATGCATTCAAATCCAATTCCTTTAAATTGCCTTAATTCAAAAATTACAATATAAACAATCATAACAAGTTACATAACTTTTCACTAAACATTAAACAATACAAATTATTGTCTATAGAAAAAAATATTCTCCATTTTATTACTATCATTCATCTATAAGATCTCCTTGACCATGGAGTCTATTATTCTCTTTCATATTTCTTTCCATCTTAGCTTCTCGAGAATCCATTTTGTTAGGCCCCTTTTCATAGCCTCAAAAACTTCTTCGCATGCTACTTTATTATGCCCTTCATTGATTCAAATACTCTCTATTTGTGCCACTTTCTCAGCGAATGGTAAATTTTCTTCTTCAATTATCTTTCCAAATCTTCACAACCTTAATCTAGATGTAGTTCTCAATCAACCAAAAGACCCCAGTCTATAGTTCTATCAGTTTTATGGACAAAAGACCTTAATGAATACATAATCTATTTTCCTTTTAAATTTTCCTTCAAGTAGTTGAACCATTTCAAGAAAATGGAAGTTGAATTGAATTTCTTTTGATGATTATATGTTCAACTGAATCAACTTCAAAAAAATTTGTTTTTTCTTTTCCACACCAAATTTCATTGTTGTAGTCAAGGTCAAGCTCCCTTAATAGGTACCCCAATCACATTGCCAAAGCCAATACTTAGAAAGTAACATATATATACATATTTATATTGTCTTAATTCAAAAATTACAATATCCACAATCACAAGGTATAGAATAATCCATTCAATCATTCATAACAAAATTATTGTTAACAAAAAAATCTACTCCATTCTATTCTTCTACAATCATGTTGACTACTTCTCATCTTCTTAAATCCCCTTCTATCACACCTTGGCGAAAATATTTCTCTACACTCCACCTTTGTCTCTTTCTCAATCAACTAAAAGAACTTGGGAGATGCTTCTCTCATTTTCATGGCCCAAATACCTTGATCATTACATAGGTTTCCCTTTTATATTTTCCTTCCATCATTTGATCAATTTGAAGAAAATAAAGTTGAATCACATCTCTTCTAACATTTATAACAACTAAATTAGTTGACCTCATATTTTTAGCAAAACAAATCTTTTGTGAACCTATTTTGGTGAGAAACTGAGTTTTATAACCAACTTTTTTACCGGAATTGTATTTTTATGAAATTTTGAGCTCATGACTTGCCCTTGTATCTTTTCCTTTAGTGAATCAACATTTTAAGAAAAATATGAACTCTTTGACAATGATTTGGCTAATTTAAAAATATATGAACCTACATATTAGAATCATCACTTCATCAACATTGAATGTGATTATGCATAATTTTATAATTGATTGAGGTAAGTGTATGAAAGGAGAGGACAAAGGAGGTCAAATGTGATCAATTAAACTTGTTGGATGACTAGTTTGAGATACATGCACTTAAAATTTGAAGATAGGACAAAAACAAAGATTGTAACTTATTCTAAATTTAGTTACTAAACTAGTATTTTTTTTAAACAAGTTAAGATTAAGACAAACTTTTTTATTAAACTAAATGAAAGACAAAGGATGCCAAAAGGAAAGGTAAAGTAGACCCAAGCTAACTAAGAATTCACAAAAACAACATAGCCAAAATTGGCAAAACAACAACAATCATATGAAAGAGTTGAGACCCCCGGGTCCCACTTAGATAATGTCACGCCTATATGGTCAAATTTTGTGTGTGCGTAGAAAATGGTCAAATTTTTCTTATTAAAATATAACATATTTTTTTGTTGTGCACATCCCTTTTTTCGTTGCATTTAAATTTTTTGAATCACTTGATAAAACTATAATTAAACAAAAAGTAATACAAGTTATAATTTTTAATAGATTTTTTATTATTTTTCAAATTGCTTCATCCTAAAAATTGTATCACTAATCATGTATATAACATAACTTTTTTTTTTTAGTTTTACTTTTTATATTCTAAAATATGATAGCATTTTGTGATAGCATACAATTGTGATATAACTTGGTATTTTCCAAGCTATATAAAATGATCAAATTATTTTAAAAATAAAATAAATAAAATATGATATGAATAAAACTACTCATTTAACCTTTTTTATTTCTTATTTTGACCATTTAAAAATTCAATGTATGAATTATGGTTTTATTGTGTAGATAAAAGTAACAAACATTCTTTCTTAAAAAATATTTCATTGAAATGAAATTAGAATTAAATTAGTAAATTAATTAATGGCATATGCTAAGAACATTTGTTGAATTTGCCAATATGTAATGTAACCATCTAAAACAGAAAAAAATAATGAAACAGACATTCACATTATATATATTCAATATTAAATAAATAAAATATAATTATTAAATCATATTTTAATTTTGATTAGATATTTTTTAATCATTTAATCTACTTAAATAAACCTTTGTTCACTTATTAACATGTACTTTTATTATTGGATTAAATTAAAAAAAAAAATCTCTATGCTTACAAGACATAAACAATAAAAGGAGAAAATTATTATTTTTATTTTATATTATTGTTAAATCCTCTAAATTTTGGAGGTAACCTTATTTCCAAGAAATATTAATAAATGGACAAGATTTTTATGAACATGAATTTCAGTCATTTTATTATAATTTTTTTTTCCATTTAGAATTATTGAGAGAATATGAATTTTAACACATTTAAAAGTTTTTTATTAGATAAATTTAATCTATTTGATAAATCATACTAAACATTTATATTGTGATGCATTCAAAAATTTGTAAATATAATTAAAAAATTGCATTATTCTCTATTTAATTGGATGTTTCTATTTTTTCTTAGTAAAATATAGCACAATATTTATTGTGCACGTCTACTTTTTGTTTCGTTTAATATTTTTTTAAACTTTTTGATGAAAATATAGTTAAGAATGAGTATAGCATGTGTGTCATGTAGCTAGAAAAAAAATTTTAAAATGTTTTTATTTATATATAAAGAGTAAAATATAGAACAATCCTACATACATTCTTTATAGAGTAAAATCAATAAATGTGTATTTGATGAATAGAAAAATATTAGTAAATAAACATAAAAATAAAGATAATATTGAATTCTAAATAAGATATATATGATTAAAAAGTTAAGATGTTCAACATTTTTGTGGTGTTCTTTAAAAAATATTATAAAATGAATCAAGTGATGATGTTAAAGTTAAATAATGTCATTAAATATTAAAAAACACATCAAACAAGACCAAATTAGAATTCTAACCCTTCACACTCAGTATCCAAGTTTATTCCAAAATAGATAAGGAAGAAAAACATTTTGAGTGGACAACATTTGTTTTCATTTTCTATGTTTTAAAAATGTGATTGCATTTTGTGAAACATGAAATAAAAAACGTTTTCTATTCTTCAAAATATGATCATGTTTCATGTTCCACCAAGTTCGATCACATTTTTTAGGTCACTGTTGGAGCAAATAGTTTTGTTACATAAAATAATTGTGCACATGCCAAGAATATTCTCATGCATAATTGAGCATATGTTTGCATATGCATGTCTGGCTTAAGCTCCTTAGGGGAGCTTTAGTTGAGCCTAATTTAGCCCAATACAATCTAGTTTGGCTCTAGTTCACTTTTTTAGTTTGAGTTATCTTTTTTTCTATTATTAGGGTTGGTGATTTCTGTAAATGGAATTAATTTTATACATTGTAATCAATCCATTAAATCCCATTTTGTAATTCCAATTCATTGTGTGCAATCAATACAAAATTATTAGGTTGTGCAAATGGTCATGTTTGATCTTCCCTTTGTGAGAACTGGTGTTCTTGATAAGGATTTTGGGCTTGTGGGTTGATATCATCATCAACTCCTACAAGGTATCAAAGCTCAATCTTTATTCCTACATGGTATCAAAACCAAATCTATTAAGTTCCCTTCCAATTTAAGTTTTGTGAAATGACTTCTTGCCAAATATTATAAGGTTATTTATTGAGTCACATATTGTAGACATATTTGAGGATATTCATTTCTTCTTTGATGACCATTTGAACATTCATGTCATCCAATATTCAATACCTTCAAAGGTTTCTTAGGTATATTCACATTTTTGGGATTTACTTTAGTTGATTTGGCATATCATGATTTATACGTGTGGACAATTGGGAAGTTTCTAGGGGCACGCATAGTTTGGAGCTGGATTCCTATGTCTTTTAGTTTGTGGGAATGGATTCTAATATATCTGGTGAATTTATTTGTTCCTAAGAGGAGAAATGTTGTTTATAGGTAATGTATCATGTTCTATCTTTAGGCGTTCATCATTTGCATAGGAGATACTTCTTGGTTGGTGGTATCTCTATCCTCATTTTATCTCTCTAATGGGGGGATATTCTTTGTACTATTTTGAAATTAAATTTCTTAAGGGGTCACTTTGAGTCCTCCTTTTTCCTTATTTCACTAGTGCATTCACTGAATTTTCTCTATTTTGGCTCAAAGGATTCTTCTCACACTGGGTTTTTCTCCTTTGCTTTGTTTGTAAGAGATGCATTGGTTTATGATACATGGGTACCTTGTTTAGCCTTATTTATAGGACCCATTCATTCTTGAATTCCATTCTTAGAGATTATTACATCTCTCTAAGCTTCACTTAGAGGGGATTTTAGAGCATGGATTTATGTTGCACATACATGTAGTTTTGTTGCATTATTCATATTTTATATTGTTGTATAAAATAATTGTGTACATGCTTAAGAATATTCTCATTCATAATTGAGCATATGTTTGTACATTCATGCCTAGCTTAAGTTCACTTAGGGGAGATTTGGTTGAGCCTAATTAAGCCTAGTTGCATCTAGTTTGGCTTTAGTTTGTTTTTCTGCCTCTAGTTTTCTTTTGTAGTATGAGTTATCTTTTTTGCTACTATTAGGGCTAGTATTTTCTATAAAAAAATTCATTGTATGCATTATAATAAAACTATTAAATCCTATTTTGTAATCCCAATTCATTATGTACAATAATACAAAATCCTCATATTATGAAAATTATTGAATTCATTAACCCATGTTTCATGAGTACAATCAATACAAGAACCCATCTCTCATGAGAATGAATGGAACATTTGCTAAAAAAATTTAAAATTGGGTTTCTATAAAAGTGGGCTTAACGATAGAGGAAACTCTGTAGTTAAGTGTGCTCAAGTTGGAGTGGTACTGGGATGGGTGACCTCCCAGGAAGTCCCAGTGCTTCACCTTTGTGAGCATCACCTAGATGCAATGAGTGTTAAATGTTACATTCATTCTCATAAGAGATGGGTTCTTGTGAACCACTACTCATGAAACATGGGTCAATGAGTTTGACACAAGAAACTACACAGTTGAATCCTAATAACAATATCACAATTCAACTTGCTATGGAAAATATCTCTTACTTAACAATTGATGAGCTTAGGGGGATTTCTAATGAATGGTTTATAAGGCACAACACCCTCTGAAGGTTTTACAAATGAGGTTGCAAGAAAAGTGGGCTTAGCTATGGAGGAAACTCCATAGTTAAGCACACTTGATCTAGAGTAGTACTGGGATAGGTGACCTCCTAGGAAGTCCCGGTGCTTTGCCTCTATGAGCATCACCTAGATGCAATGAGTGCTAAGTGTTCCATTCATTGTCATGAGAGATGGGTTCTTGTGAACCACTACTCATGAACCATGTGTCAATGAGTTTAACTCAAAAAGCTTTACAGTTGAATCCTAATAACAATATCACAAATAAAAAAGAATATTCTCTCTATGTTTTCAAAAGATCATAAAAAATAAAATATTATCCTCATCTCATTATCAATTTAAGACATCTTTGATTTGAATGTAAATTATCTCAATGTAAATTTGTGTTTTAATATTATTATAAAATTGAATCAATGTAAGGAATTTAAAGTTAAATCATACTTGTAAACATAAAAAAAATACACTTAAAATGAGACCAAATTAGAAGTTCAACCCTTTACACTAATTCCCCAAACTTATTCCAAAAAAGAAAGGGGATGGGAGAGGCGGCAAGGGTAAGTGAGGGATATTGAATATAAATGAGCAATCTTTTAAAATATGATTGCAGTTTTTTCAATTTTTAATGTTTTAAATTTTTTATTGCATCTTGTGAAACATGAAAAACTATACATTTTATATTCTTCAAAAGATGATCATGTTTGATGTTCCACAAAATGTGATTGTGTTATGACTTGGTATTTGCCAAATCATGAAATGATTGTGTTATTTCAAAATTTTGATAACACAAATGTAATTTGATCAAAATAACACATTTGACCTTTTTATGTTCATTGTTTTGATCATTTTATGATTTTCAAGTTTGATTATTTAGAGAAAAATTAGAAGCATTCCTTTCTACAAAAGTTTTCATTTTTATAGAGATTAGAATTAAATTAATGTATTAATTAACAAAGAATATTACCTGAATATTTGTCAAATTTGCCAATGTGTAATGTAACCATCTTAAGAAAGAAAAAAGAGATGAAAATGACATTTACAACATATATAAAATATTATGTTAACATCAAAGATTATGTTATTACTAACTTTGATAAAATAGGTTTTACTCACACACAAAATTTATTCTCACCATATTAAGAAAATATAACTATTAAATCACATTTTAAAAATGATTTCATATTTCTTAATCATTTAATCTACCCAAATAAACCTTTGTCCACTTTCCAACATGTGTATTTTTATATTTAGTTTGAACACAAAGAAAAGTAACAAGCATTCATTTCTATAAAATATTTCGTTGAATTGAGATTAGAATTAAATTATTGTAGATCAACAAATGAAGAATATTAGAAATATTTGTTGATTTTGCCAATACATAATGTAAACATTCTAAGAAAGAAAAAGAAATGAAAAAGACATTCACAACATATCTATAATATAATATGAACACC
The DNA here is from genome assembly GCA_027943335.1 of Chamaecyparis obtusa. NCBI lineage: Eukaryota > Viridiplantae > Streptophyta > Pinopsida > Cupressales > Cupressaceae > Chamaecyparis > Chamaecyparis obtusa. Next base: position 219,082 of record BSBK01006574.1, read on the forward strand.
CAAAAAAATATTATTACTAGCTTTGAAAAAGTATGTTTTTCATGTATATGTTCAATTTATTCTCACCTTATCAAAAAGCTATGTCCACTTTAGTCTCACCTTATCAAAAAATTATAATTATTAAATCAATTTTTAAATTTGATTTTATATTTTTTAATCATTTAACCTATCCAAATAAACATTTGTCCACTTGCTAACACATATATTTTTATACTTAGATTGAACACGGAGAAATGTATTCCTTTTTTATTGAATTGAGATTATAATTAAATTAATGCATTAATTAATGAGGAATGTTAGGAATATTTGTTGAATTAGCTAGTGTGTAATGTAATCATCTTAAGAAAGAAAAAAGAGATGAAAATGACATTCACAACATATGCGTTATATTATATGAACATCAAAACTTATGTTATTACCAACTTTGAAAAAACATGATTGTCACATATACATATTCATTTTATTCTCATCATAACCCCAACATACAATTATTTAATCAAATTTTAAAATTGATATTATATATTTAATCATTTAATATACTCAAATAAGCATCAATTCATGTACTTTTATACTTGGATTGAACCAAAAAAATCTTCACTCCATGTTTTCAAAAGGCAATAAACAATTAAAACATCATCCTCATCTCACTATCAATTGAGAACATGTTTGATTTGAATGTTGAAGCTAATCTTCCAAACCACCCTGAGATTTGGAGTGTTGCTCGTCATAATTCTCATCTTTTGATGTGTAGCATTCGACTGTATGTGAATGGACTGTAATTGTGGAGGAATATTCTTGCTTGAGGATAACAGCAAGAACACTAAAATACCAAATCTTAGGTAACCTACAAAGTTGATTTGTAGAGTATTATTAGTCAGTCAAAGAAGAACATACGCCATGATTGCCCAAGTGAGGGGCCATTGAAAAGATACGTTGATGACTAATGCTCTGAAAAATGCTTTAAAAAATAACACTCACATACTGTTCTCCTGTTTAAGAGGAATATTTATATCTCATATTTTGCATGAGGTCAAGCCTAAAGACAAACAGACTGTCTAAGCCCAGAGAATTTGAGAGAGTTTTGCAAGTTATTCAGTGAGCATGTGAATTCTGAAGGAGCATGGATAACGTCCTTATGTGTGTGTCATCTTGCATTTTCACTAGAGTTTTATTAGATAGGTTAAAAGGATTGAAGGGTGATGCATGTGATGTCGATTGCTTGGCCAATCCATAACTTATAAAAACGAGGAGAAATGTGTGTGGGGGTTGTGGTCATTTTGTGGCAACCTTGTTGTTTCTAGAGACTTGGAGTTTTAAGATGGTGAATATCAGTTAGTTTACATGAGTTTGGATGGGTTTTTTTGGTTTTATATTGTTGGGTTTTGGTTCTTTCTCAAATGTGATTGGTTTAGTTAGAATGATTGACCTTAATCACTAGCTTGAGAAAAATGGTTGGTCTTGATAGTGTAATAAATGTTCAAAATTAGTATTTTGATGAGATTGTGTTTAGATTTTAGATTGGGTATCTATAGTTTCTAGGTGACTGGTCTGTTCTTTAAGAAATGGGAATTGGGCTTTGGTTTGGAGAAGGAATGTTTTAATAGTTCTATTTTGGTCTTATATTTGACGGGTTTGCATAGAGATGGTTTGGTCTTAATCAAGAGTTGAGGAGTTGATGAGAAATTGTTGATCTTGATATTGTAATGCATCTTTAAAAAATTTGTCTAGACCTTTTCTTTCATGAAGATTGTGTTTAGATTTTATTTTCTTCATAAAAATTGTGTTTAGATTCTATTAGATATTCACGATTTCTAGGCAATTTTGGTCTATTCTTCAAGAGATGGAAATTGGACTTTGATTTAAAGAAGGAATGTGTAAATTCATTTAGAGTTCTAAATCTAGTAGGGTTACTAGGTTGAACAATAATATTGGATAGAGGAAGTTTAGTCTAGTATTGCTAGTTCTTTTGAATAACTCATTATTGCTGATGAGTTGACCAAATCTAGTAAATGTTTATTATTTTGTAGTTTATATATAAATATTCATGTGGATTAAAGATGATCCCCTCTTTAATTACATTGTCCTTTAAATTGGGTGAATGGGTGCAATCGATTATTTATGAGAATTCCCTAGTGGTATATCACAATCACTAGAAGCCTATTTATGCTATTGTTGGATGTGGGATAACAAGAAAGATACAAATAAATAAGAGTAAAAAGATCGTAAAGAGACTCATTTACCTTGGGATATAGTGATGAGATACCCCTTTGGTGTAATGGTGAAATGGTTTTTCATCTAATTTGGATGTTTTTATCTCATTCTTTAGAGCAAGTATCATTTTGACATGAGATGGTTACATGATATTTATAAGGAGGGGTCTAATAGGGAGGAGCTAGATGGTAATATCCATGAAATGAATTCTCTTAAATCTACTCTTTGGTCTTAGTACTTGCCCACTATATTATCCTCTAATAAGGAAAATAATGAGATGGGTTCAATCGAGAATTAGTGTAGAATAACCTATTATATTATTTTGGTACAATATTATCACATAAAAATCAAAATATCCCCATTAATGGGATCACCTCTATGAGTCAAAGGATAGTTGATGTAGGGGTGTCTAGGGACATAGACCACAACCCTACATTTCCCAAAAATATTGTTAATTTTACTTTGTATTAGCGTAGGAGGTTAAAATTATTTAACATTTGTGGCCTATCTTCAATGAAAATTATAATTTCCAAGAAGAGGCACATTTCTCTATCATTTATAGTGATAAAATCATAAAAACTACTTCTTGACATGGGAGAAAGGGAAGGGAAGAGTCATGAACTCATATTTATTGAATGGTTACATAAAAAAAGGTGAAAAAATACCCTTTTAGCCACCCACTTTGGAAAACTGAAAAAATACGTCTTTTAGGATCCCTTCTAGGGAAGTTGAAAGATCGTCTATATTGGCTATGCGTTTCTTTTCTTGATAGCCACATTTTTCATAAGAAAGTGAATTGGATTTCCATGAGGCACAAGAATGGTATAAAAGGGAGACTTGGGCTAGTTGTTTAATCATCCAAATTTGAGTGGATTATTGAGAGTTGATCTAGAGTTGATTGGATCATAGAGAGTTGATCCAAGGTTGAGTAGATCATCTAGAGTGGTGTGGACCATTCAAATTGGAGTGATACTTTGAAGTTGAGAATAATTTTCCTCCACTTGAGATTCAAGATGTAGTTTTTCTTCCAAGATTGATAAAGCCCATGAGCCTAAGCACATTAATTTTTGAATATTTGTTTCTCTTTATTTTGAAATAATAGAAATTTAGTCACTTCTATTCTTTCAATTTCTATGCAATTTCATTTTTATGCTATGGATGAATCTTGGGTGGAGTAATATTTATGGTATGAAAAAGCATATGTGTTTTGAGTTTGATAGGGGAGTCCCTTGCATCAAATGCTACCAGCACAAGTGTTCCCGAGTGCATCTAGATAGATCATCAAATATGAGGTAATCTACACTAGGGACTTTGGTTGGATGAAATGTTTATGAGAAAATGTTTTCTTTTCTCTCCAATAGTGATTAAAGTTAGGTAGAATGTGCACATAGTTCACATCCACTAAGAGAGAGTGGGTAGAGGAAGTGAGAGGTGTTTCTTCCAAAAATATTTATTGGATAGAGGATAGAATGTGATTTTTGAAGCATGTTGGAAATTGTATGTGAGGGCAAAAAAGAATAAGAGTTTGGGTTTGGTTGTGGGAAAAACCTTAGGAATTTAATTCCTTATGAAGAGAGAAATAATTTACACGAATGAAATGAGTGGTACGAAGAGAGGATTGAGGGAGACCAAAGTAGCAATGGAAAAGATAAGAGAAGAGGAAAATATGCATGTGAGCGAGTCTCGTTATTTTTCTAACAAATATACATAAGTAAATGAACTTGTTGTAGGTTCAGAGAAAAGAAGAAATTTTACTACAATATGCCTTAATTATAGCATGAAGTAAGAGATAAATTTTGAAATTATAGAGTTGGGAATGAGATCAAGGAGGTTGCAAAAAAGACAAAGAAGATGGACTTTAAGGATATTTTGTTTGATGAAGATGAGGATACCTTTTTAGAAGAGGTTAGAATAATCAATGTTTTATTAGAGGTTGAACCTAAGAAGGTGGAAGATATTGTAGCAGGGGAAAGTCTTTTTGAAGGCTTGAAATATTGAAAACAAAAAGGGAAGGAAGAGAAAAAGTTGTAGCAAAGGATTTTGTTGCAGAAGATGAAGATGTAACACAAGATGAAGGAGTGTGTCTTTGGGAAAGTATGAAAGAAGAGGGTATGTGCAAGATCATGAGGGGCCAAAAAGTGGCGATGTTAGTTCAAAACTTTGACAATGTAGCTGACGACTTTTTTTTCACCTGAATTTGATAAAACGAAAAGGGTATCTTAAGGAGATTATAAGCTTTCTATCGATATAATTGCTGTCAAATTTTGAATTCGGTAAGTAATTATTAGTTATTTTCTAATTGAGCTACCTCTAAAGTGTTGATTTATATACTGATTGAAAAATGACTATAACTTTTAGATGGTATAACATTTTTGAAATCCGAAAAGTGTGTCACATTCTATGCTTTGCCTACTATAAGGAAAATTTTTTTTTTAATTTTGTAATGTTTTGAATGAGTTAAGGTGGTCAGACACGAGATTTTTTTTATTCTAGAAACGTTGTAGCAAAAAATTCACAATTAATTATTTTTTTGGAATAAAATTACAAAAAAATATGCGTCACATCCAGGCATGAGTCTACTACTTATATATAAAGTCTTGTAATAAAATATTATCATTTGATTATGATTAAGGTGGTCAGACATACACCTACTTCTTATTTTTTTCCTAAAATGTTTGTACTGCTGCATTGAAATCTATACTTTTCACCAATCATACTAACTTTTTCTCAAAAAAGGCCTAGTACTTTAGAAACTACATTCAATTTTCTATATATTCTATTCTTACAAATTTTTGATATTAGGCTCATAGCTAGTTGAAATTTTCACGTCAAGTTGACTAATCCTAATTTGCTGATTTTTCATTGCCACTTAAGGGCATAGTTTGGCCCCTCATGATCTTGCACATACCCAAGATAAGAAAGGGGATGGAGCTATTCATAGTGTTTCCATAGATGAAGAGATAATAGAAATTGAGAAATATCCTTTGAAGGGTATGCCAATGATGGTGAACACAAAGCAACCAAGTAGAGTGAGGTTAGTTCTAAAGGAAGAGGATGCTAGAGAGCTGTATATTAAAGTGGTAGGTGTAGAGGAGGTTAAAGAATACATTTGGTGAAGGTGGATATAATTGGGTGGGTAATTAAAACCTACAAAGAAGAGAAGAGAAATTTTGAGTGGTGATATGACTAGGGATGCTTAGTGGAGCAACATTTGGAGAAGGGGTTGGACTATGGCGGAAAAGTTCGCTGCATTTACAAAGAGGATTCTAGACCAAATATGGCTGAGGAGGTAAAATTTATGGTAGAGTCTTTTCCACTTTGAGGAAGATGACAACAAAGACAAGTTCTCAAATAAGGACGATGCTTGTTATAGCTAGGTGTTGTAAGAGGAGAAAGAAGAATCACTTGGAGAAACCTGCTACAATGGTAGAGTTTACTAAATATTGTTATAAATTTTAAAGGGTGGCCCTACCATCTAGCTCTATTTTGTGAGACCAATCTCACAAAAGTTTCCTACCCCAGGTGTTTGATGTAGGAGCATCTAGGGGTGTAGGGAAATCCTACATCTCCCAAAAATATTGTTATTTATATTTTCTATTATGGTTCAATAGTTAAAAAAAATGCAAGAATATATAGGTCTGTGTGCAACTAGGAAAGTGTCCAAGAGATCATAGGATATTGAAATTATTTAATATTTGTGGCCTATGTTCAATGAAAATTGTACTTTTAAAAAATGGACACCTTTCTCTATCATTTATAATACTAAAATCATGAAATACTTAGTGACATGGGAACAAGGAAGGGGAAGAGTCATGCACTTGTATTTGTTGAATTTGGTTACACAAAAAATGAGAAAAGACACCTTTTAAGTGCCCTCCTAGGGAATTTGAAGGGCCATCTATTGGCTATGTGTTTCTTTTCTTGATAATGTTTTTCATCAAGAGGGGGAGTTGAATTTCCAGGAGGCATAATAAGATTATATAATGAAGACTTGTTCTAGTTATTTAATCATCTAGAGTCAATTCGATCATTGAGAGTTGATCTAGAGGTGAGTGGATCATTTAGATTGTATCTAAGGTTGAGTGGGTCATCTAGAGTGGCATGGATCATTCAAAGTGGAGTGATAATTTTAAATTGATAAGGATTCTCCTTCATTTAAGAGTTGAGTTATAGTTTTAATGCTTGCAAGAAATTGGTAAAATCCATGAGGATAAGCATTGTATTTTTTGAATATTTATGTTTTTTTATATTAAATTAATAAAAAAATAGTTATTCTTGATCTTGCAAATTTCTAGGGAATTTTATTTTTATTATATGCATTTATCTTGTGTGGAGTAACCCTCATATGGTGTAAAAGAGCATATGTGTTTTGAGTATGATAGGGGAGTCCCCTACATTAATAGCATTGATAGTAGTAGCGTAGAATTTTGTAGGTTTATCTTTGATTTTTCTTGTCATATCATTATTTTTGTGTGAATCACCTTTGATAACAAATCTAAAAACTTCAGTTTTTACTTTGTCATTTTTTCCCTATAATTAGTTCTATGATGTCTTGCACCTATTCATAGTACTTCAATATAGATTCATCATTTCCAAACAAAATTGTGTAAAAGTTACAAGTACCATTTCGTTTAGTCTTATGCAATATAAATATTTTGATCTATCAAAGTGTTGGTATTGTTGTCTTTCCAAGCTATTGGGTTTCATCCCTCACTTGTATCATCCCTTTTGTACCCACAGTCGACCCTCAATAATCTATAGTATTTTAGTCTCTTTTATTGGATTTTAAAACTTTATTGACCCGCCATAATCCCTTACCCTCAATAGTGATAAAAGTTTAGTCTTTATTTGCAGGCTTTTAGACTTGGTCAACCCACCATCCAACTTAGGTACATTCCAACCCAAAAAAGTTGATCCTTCATTTTTAAGTTTATTTAATTGTATTAGTGTCAAGGTATTAGCCATCCCGTGATCCTTATGTCATTTCCAACATTTAATAATATTATAAATAAATTATTAAACCTTTGAATCATGAGGGACCTCATGATTCAAAGGTTTCATAATTTGCCTATAATTTTTTAAATGTTGGGACTATTACCATTTCCACACATGCTTCACTTCATTATTCCTTGCAATTATAGAATAATTGGATGCATTTCAATGGTATAATTAGTTTTGTTAGAATATCTTTTTGTCTAACTCCAACATGCCCTAATGATGACATTATGCTAATGTCAACTTACCATCAATGTCCTAACAAATTCCATCATTACTAATGTCATTATTATTGTTAGGAATAAGGTGTCTCAACCTTGGATAATTCCTATTCTTATTATTTGTTTTGTAAAATGTATTTCTTGCAAATAATGTTGATGTGTCGGCATCTTGAATTGTGTGTAAGGAGATCATGGCTAAAACGGTTATGACAGATTCTTATGACACGTAAGAGCTATCTGAGGAAGATTCAATGACAGCTGAAGACATGTGGAAACTGATAAATTTGAGTACTGTACACTCTTCCCCAATCATGGGAAAAAAATTTCGGGGTTCCTATTTTCTCGGAGAATGGTAAAACCCTAATACGGTTATCTTGGGAGTAGCCCTAAAAAGTGAAGCACATGATATAAGCTTTTTTAGGGTTGCGAAGAGATATGATGCGAGTGTATGGTTGGAACAATTTTATGCTGTCGTGATTTGTCTTCAAGTTTTTTGGAAATCTTCTTAAAGAACTTGCATTGCAAGTGTATTGTAAGCTGTAATAGTTTTGATCAATACATTGTGCAGGTTTTGGAGTGCTGGGGTTTTTTACCGAAAGGTTTCCCCAGGGTATATCATTGTGTCATTCTCTATTTTTCTGTATGCATGGTATGTGGTTGCAATATCTTTGTTAAATTAGTTAACAAATCTAAAATTGTAAGGATTTATAAGAATTTGCACAATACTCTCCTATAGAGATTAGCGTAGGAAGTTGTTTCCACACCTGAGTTTCCTTACAATTATATGGTGATTATGTCATCTTATTTTAAAATTTCTTACAAAGTGATTCTTGTTGGTATCATTTAGATGTCACCTTTTATTCATACCAAAAGGTTTCTAAGGCTTTCACAATTAGAATTTCCATACAGAAATACCCATCAAAAGGTTGCCCCAACACTTTGATCCCAATAGCCCTAAAACATTTCTATTACCAAAGTTTCCTCTTTGCAAGTCCTCTTCCCTACATCCCATTTTGGCATGATTACTAAACCATTGTCCAAGCTTCACCATAAGTAGTTGGCATGAGTTCCTCCTAAGCTTTAGAGGTGGTAGTTCTATTTATTTTTTGTTAATATCATTGGCAATCCATTGGAATGGTCTAGAAGGACACATGGTCCCTAAAAGGACCTAACATGACAAGAGAAAAGTGTGTAAAACTAATAGAACCATATTTTGGCATCCATTTAAACTAGTTTTTACTAGTGATTTATTGTAAGCATTAAGGTTTCCTTCAATGATTGATTTGTCTTTGCATCAAACTTATGGAATATTTTCTTTAAATATATTTTGTAGATTCTTCTATGATTTTCATGTGAGGATTTGGATGTGGGCTAGTGAGAATTAATTTTAAATCTTCATGAATAGATTCTAAGTGATGATTGGAATGTTCTTCAACCTTGGGGAGATTATTTCAAGGTTGGATAAATTAGATGTCAATGACAAAAATAATTTGAATTAACATCCTACGTGATCATCGAGCCATGTGGGGTTGTCTTAATATTCATATATACAAGGATTTTTTGATTCATTACAAAGGGTTAGATTTTGACGCAAGACAGGAAAAGAGGATCCAATTAAGGATAGACCTCACAAGAAGGCAAACACCACAATGTGGAATACACAACAAGATTTGCTTCAAAGTAAAATTTTCATTAACATGCCTGGCTGTAAAGCCTTCCGGGTTAGGGCCAATTATAATCATAAATAGTTCTATAAGATCAAAAAAGATCCAATCTAACTCTAGCTAGTCCAGCTCTGAAACAAATCAGCAACTGATGGAAACCCTAAGGCATATTTGAACTTGAGCTCGCAAGCCACCAAGCAATCTCCTTGTCTCCAAGAAAACAATTACTAGCTCTGATATTACAAACTATCAGATAACCATCTAATCTTCAAGATCTCGCAGGATCCAGATCTAGCTTCCTTAATTCCATCTAACCTCTTAACAACTACCCAAACACTCCTTAAAATCTAATCCTCAACCACAAGTCAGTTGGATGACATAATTATTTCCTAAGCCAAGTTGGCTCTCATTATAAATAAATGTTAAATGCAACAACAGTCGGCTCTCAAATAGCCTTACAAACATTTAATTCTCCATGTTGGCCACAAGATCTACATAGAAGAATACAACAAAAGCTACCAACAATAAATACACCAAGTCGACCAACCAAATCACCAAGAACTCTAGTCAGTAAACTAGAACTACCGAGCACCAATGAAACAACCAAGCTAGCTAGGCATTACCAAGAAATCACATCGACCGAGCACCATAAGCATCACCGAGTACAAGTTCTATCGAGTGCTAGATTTTACTGAGTTCCCTTTAGTGATCGAGCCCCTTCAAAGACCAAGACCATCAGTCAAAGCTACAACCGAGTAACACAGGACCAAAACAACACACCTCCATGCAGATTCACCGAGTACCCTAGAATGCCCCTGCATCAAACACCCCAAGTTCAAATTAAAAGATGTTCTTGTATGCTGGAAGAACATCTTCCATGATTCAGCACATAAACCCCAAACTAGTTCTTCACATACAAGTCCTCCAACTTTTCACTCTACATACTCTTCCACTTTAGTTTCCTTTCTCTTCAAGTCTTTCCTTGATAACGCACAAGCTTGTTCTCCATACTGATCATCCCTACCTTCAAGATCCGCTAACTCAACTCAGCTACCAATACTCAGACTTCTCCTACCGAGTGTTGTATCCAGCAAAGGCATCAGGGAAAACTTCTTGTCATCCTTCTCAACAGTAAACACATTCTTAACATAATCATACATAACTCTGCAATCATATTGCCAAGGTCTACTAAGCAATATACCACAACTATTCATCTCCACAATATCACATAACAAAAGATCCTTATACTGGCCAATCTGAAAATTAACAAAGCATTGTTCTCTCACTTCTAGAGCATGATCATCTCACAACTAGCCAATCCTATACGGATAAGGATGCTTCATTCTTTTCAAACCAATTTTCTAACCCATGTCCTCAGCAACAGGGTTATCAATACTACCATTGTCAATAATTACATCACAAAGTTTACCTCCAGACCTGCACTGATTCTTGAACAAGTTACTCCTCTGACAAGGTTCCTCCTTTGTACCGAGCAATGTTCGTCGAACCGAAAAGTTCTCAAATTCAGGTTCATTCTGAATGTTGTCAATTACCACAGTAGTTCATCGGTCACCAAGCTTCTTATGTGTACACTCAAAAGAATGGTGTCCTTCTTCATGACAATTATAACAAGTACCCTTAAATATAACCCTACTTGTCTTCTTCTTCAATTCCATAGGTTTCGGTTCATCTTCAACAGCTAGTTTATCCTTCGTCGAGTGATCAATTTTCTCCTTCCCTCAGGAATTGCTATGTTGTCTCCTTTTCAAATTATCTTCTACCTTCAGAGCATACTGATAAGCACCTTCAACTAAATCAATCTTCAGCATACCAAGCTCAACCTAAATATTTAATTGCAAACCATTCACATACTGAGCTACCTTTTCCTTACCAAGTTCTTTGTGTCTAGACTGAATAGTAAGTTTGTAGAACTCCTCAGTATAGTCCTCAACAGTCAAATATTTTTTCTTCAGATTCTGAAACTTCTTAAACAAGTCAAGATCATAGTCGACAGGTATGAACTTAGTTTTCAATTTATTCACCATCAACCTCCACCGATTGATCTTCATTTCACCTTCATCTTCTGTATCTCTTTATAATTCTTTCCACCAAAGAGAAGCATGTCCTTTCAACTTAGTTTGTTCCAATCTTACTCAAAGAGGATCTTCAATTTCTTCAAACTCAAAGAAGTCTTCTAATTCACCAATCCAATCAATCAGATTCCTAGGTTTCAAAGTACCAAAGAAAGTAGAAACTTCCATTCAGTAACTATTACTTAACTGAGCTCCAGATCTATGCAAATGAGCAGTTGTTTCTTCACTAGATCTATCTCTCTAGTCATCACCACTAGATTCATCAACTTCAAAGTCTTCAATAGCTTCTTGATAGCTATCCTCAGTATCAACATTATGAGGTACACCAGTCATAGCCCTCATGATCTCAGTGATCATGTCATTCTTCATCAATTCCATCTCAGATATAAAATGATCAGATTTCACCTTCTTTGTAATCTTTGATTTCACAGCATCACAGAGATCTGCAATCGCTCTAGGTTCCAATATTCTTAGAGGCATCCTTCAATATTTTTTAAAAACCCAAAGCAACAAGTCACCAACAAGGTCCTAGTCCAAATAGTCTCAACTAATTTACACACTCAAGATCTTCAAGCTCTGATACCACATGACTTAGGATAGGAAAGGAGGATCCAATTAAGGATAGTCCTCACAAGCAGCCAAACACCACAATGCGAAATACACAACAAGATTTGCTTCAAAGTCAAATTTTCATTAACATGCCCAGCTGTAAGGCCTTTCGAGTTATGGCCAATTACAATAAAAAATAGCTCTACAAGTTCAACAAAGATCCAATCCAACTCTAGCTAGTCCAACTCTGAAACAAATCAGCAACTGATGAAAACCCTAAGGCAGATCTGAACTTGAGCTTGCAAGCCACCAAGCAATCTCCTTATCTCCAAGCAAACAATTACTAGCTCTGCTATTACAAACTATCAAATAAACATCTAATCTTCAAGATCTCATAGGATCTAGATCTATCTTCCTTAATTCCATCTGCCCCCTTAACAACTACCCAAACACTCCTTAAATACTAATCCTCAACCACAAGTTGGTTGGATGACATAATTAACTCCTAAGCCAAGTCAGCTCTCATTACAAACAAATGTTAAATACAACAACAGTCGGCTCTCAAATAGCCTTACAAACATTTAATTCTCCATGTCGGCCACAAGATCTACATAGAAGAATACAACAAAAGCTACCAACAATAAATGCACCAAGTCGGCCAACCAAATCACCAAGAACTCCAGTTGGCAAACCAGAACTATCGAGCACTAGTGAAACAACTGAGTTAGCTAGGCATTACTAAGAAAGCACGTCGATCGAGCACCATAAGCATCACCGAGTACAAGTTCTATCGAGAGCTAGAGTTTACTGAGTTCCCTTTAGTGACCAAGCCCCTTCAATGACCAAGACCATCGGTCAAAGCTGCAACCAAGTAACACAGGACCAAAATAACACACCTCCATGCAGATTCACCGATTCCCCTAGAATGCCCCTGCATTATATTTGTTGCATTCATAAGGGAAAATCACATAAGATTTGAGCTCAAAATTTTATTATTTGTAACTTTATTTGATACTTTGTAATGACCCGATATACAATTTTGTTAGAAAAACAATGTAATATGTGTTTTCCTTGCAATATATTATGTTGTATGTATTGTTTAAAAGTTTATGGAGATTTAAAGAACCCTTGAGTTCATATTTGCTAATTTTTGTGTTAATCTAGTTACATTATTTTATACTTAATTAGCATTGTAAAACTACTTTGTGTTGATGCACTTGTATGCCAACGAAAAAATACTGGTTAGTTAATATGTATGGAACTCTTAAATTTATTTAGCATGATTAAGTAGAGGTATACTATCAGAAAAAGATGATACATTTGAGGGTTAAATAATTGCAAGATGTATGTACAAGTACAATAATGTTGTCATAAAGATAAAATATGTTGCAACAAGTGGTTTATGATAGCCTCAATGAATGTATTGAATTGAGAAAATTTGTAATGAGATAGAGGATTTGAAGGTGTCAACTATATGTTAGGTAGGTGGAACATTGTGGTAAGTGCACAAAGGAGATAGTTGATAAATGTTTTGAGAAGCAAAAGGGAGATTGCTTGTAGGAAAAACATAAGAATATCGATAGGGTGTTGTTTCTTCTCAGGTTGATATGGGATCAGCAGATATGGAGTTTGGGTCACAGTCTCATGTATCTCCTATTGTTTCTCCAGAGGTGTGTGGGTATAGGCCCCTATTATCTTCATCCTCTGATAGTGTTATAACTATCAATTCATATAGCTTCCTTGCTAATGTTGTGCCTTTAAGGAAAAATTATGATGTTTCCTCTGCAATAGTGAGTGCTATTGGCCTTCTTTCTTAGGATGGAGAAGTTCCTGCATTGGGTTCACTTGTTTGGTAGGATTTTTCTACTAAGGTGGAAGAGAGATGGATTATGGTGAAAGGAAATAAATCTAAGACTTGTACTCCCTCTTTTGACATGACTCTCTATTCCCACAAGGGAGGTGCTAAAGGAGAATCTTGATAGTTCCCTATTGTGGGTTTTGAGATGGAGTTTCTTGTGTCCTTTCTCTAGTTTTTGGCTTCTTGCTGACTTTTTGTGCAGCTTTTGGTTCAAGTTGTGGGAGCTAGTTGGTAAAACCCATATTGTGGTCTTGGTTTTGTTCTTTCTTGTCCTGATGGACTTTCATGGTATATCTTTAGCAATCCTTTTGTAAAGGGTTTTGGGTCCCTTCAAAACCTATTTGTTCTGATTTGGATAGAATCTCCAATTTTTGTAGTGGTATACATGATAAAACATGTGCATGTAGAAATATTGGCTATAGAAGAAGGGAATCTCCAAGTTCTTTCATTCGACTAACCAAGGGAATCCACTGTGTGAGCTATGCTATGTTGAATTTTTACACTAGTATATTCATCACTTTGAATCAAACTCCTTGAACCTTCAATCAAGGCATTTGACGCTTAAGCCAAATGCTCTTTTCTTAAAAATTGTTGAAGATTTGCCAATTTCTTATCAATCTTCACCAATTGTTCATTAGATACAAGTGTATTTTAGAGTTATCTATTGCATACATTGTCATTGATGTTAGTTGTGCATAAGTGTTGATGGAAGACAAATAGAAAATATTCTAGGTAAACCTTAACTTTGGAAATTTATATAGTATGCATACTTGTTAGGCTTAAATCAAGTTAAGGAGAAAAAGGTACTAAATTGATCCATATTTAAGGATATTGTATTTCTATATGTGTATAAGATAGTGGATGAGGTGATGAATGTATTATTTTTAAGATACTAAACATATTTCCCACATATGTGTCTCTGGATTTTTCTATAGAGAAGACTACATTATTGGTTGTTGGGATGGGTTGGAGGAATACTCCACATCTCTCTGCATTTTCACTTTTGATCCTCATGACTTCTATGAATGGTTGAACACATTTTCATTTTGTATCGTGTCAATTTTTAGGTATTGAGATACACCACAAATGTGAATTGTAATGTTCTATCTCAACATTGTGTATTTTAGTTTATCTATAATGTCAAGTCCAATAAATATTTGTCTAAGCCAATGCTCATGAGTATGTTTAAGAAAAAAATACATATGGGAATGTTGTTGAAAGTCGTGGAATGCTTCTTGATGATGTGCACACTTTTTTTTGGTCTCTCTAGTCCAATTTCTTGTCCCATGTAAATATTTGGAAGCTTAAGTGGTTGTTGAGCCAACTTGGAATATATGCACCAACCTTTTTATATTTGGGCTCACTTTAAGTCATGTGCCATAAAATATTGGATTTTTTTAATCTCTATTTTGGACCGTATTTTCTTCCCTTCATCTTGGTGGCTTTTGGTACCAACCTTTGATGTATATTTTGAATTATTACACATTTCTTATTTCCTAACTTGGAAAAAAAATAGATGCATGGAGAGGATATATATTAAAGATCAAACCTATTTCAAACCTGAATAAGGTGTACAAGTGCAAAGAATCATTATGCTAGAGGGAATGTGCCAAAGGAAACAATATTCATAGATGCAAGAAAGAGTGTTGTAGTGAGCAAAATCATATGAAATATTAATTGCAAAATCATTACGATGGTTGTTGATCATTATCTCTTATTGTGAGATTGTAGCCCCCTTTTTGTACAAGTTAAATCTTGTAGGAAGTAGTGAGCACCATTTTCTTGTTTCCATAAAAGTATGTTTTAGGAAGTTGTAGCTTCCTTTGGGTTTTATCCCATATATTATTTATATTTATGAGGCTAGTTTTGGATAGTAGCCTCAAACAAAATTCTTACTGTGGCTTTTCCCTTGTTGGGTTTTCCATGTAAATATGGTGTTCTCTTGTATTTTTTTAGGGTTGAAAGTTTTTCTATATATTCTATCTTTATTGATCTATTTCTTTTATGAATAAATTTATTATTTAAAAGGAATTACATTTTAAATAAGGTAATGATTCACCATCCCCCTCCTAGTCTCAGTACTCTTATGCGTCCAAAAATTGGTATTAATGATGGGATCCTTAGAAGAAAGATTAATAGCTTGAGGAAGGTTTGTGATAGCACAAGCTGATTCCCACTCATACAAGGAACCTAGGTTTGATGGAACCAACTATAATTTTTTTGTATTTGAGGATGGAAGTCTACCGAAAATATTTAGATTTTGGTATTTTGAAATTACTTAAAGATTATTATACTCATCCTATTGGTCCTCCAACTAATCCAATTGGTATTAAGGCACATGAGAACAATAGTAAAGGAAATAATGATATTTTGAGTGGATTAAAAAAATCTGATCTTGTGAAAGTGATGCACTATTGCACTAAGGATGCATGGGAAAAGCTAAGAAGCATCTATGGAGACACTAAAGTAAGACAAGCTAAGCTACAAATTTGCAGATGTAAATTTGAGAACTTGAGGTTGTTAGCAAATGAAGATATTGCTAGTCATCTGCTTTGGGTAGATGAAGTGGTCAATACTATTGGAGGTCTTAGTGAAGAATTGAGAGAAGAAGTTGCACTAAAAAGTTACTTATATCTCTCCCAAAAAAAATTAGTTCTAAAGTGTCTTCTATTGAGGAGGCTAGAGATTTAGATAGATTTTGAATGGATCAATTGTATGATGCTTACTTATGAAATGAGATAATTGTAGTGTTGACCATTAGTGTTTCACACTTAGTCATTTATCTAGGCAATGATGGTCGGTCATCACTACAACCGAGTCATTTTATAAAGGCTGAGTTTTGTATTGTATACTTACCGAGCAGTAGTACTACCGAGTAAAGTCATGGTCACTATATGTTTGTAATATGCCGAAAGTATAGTTATTTTTGAGTTACATCTATCAATGATTACCAAGTGATAGAGAAGTTCAACCAATGTCGAGTATAGTTAATGTTGAGTGCTGGGAATAACTTTTGCCGAGTTAGCCAGAATTGGCATACAAGTTTGGAATGGCACAATGATCGAGGTAAACCATTTTTGGTGATAATAATGTTTTGTATTTTGTCTATTGAGGTAATTACAGAGGTAATTACGCATCCATATTGTTATCATTGATCCCTATGTAAAACCTAGAACCAATCAAAAAATTGTATAGTCAAGGTGGCAATAGAAATAAATCTGATTCATAGATCTTGAAACGGTAAAATGTTTTTGTTGTTATATAAGGGTAAGATCTAGATCAAAGATAAGTGTGTGAATCAGAGAGATAAGATTGAATTAGTATGAGAAAATGATCAGAGAAGTATATTCAGAATAGCAAAGTATTCAGACAGAGTTTAGTGACTGAGCTAAGCAGTGAAAGGACAGAATCAAGAAAGATCAGATAGAAGAGATCAAAATGTGAAGAAAAGAGGAGATCTGTAATTTGCATAGTAGTGCAAACTGAAAGATTAGGTACTAAGACATTTTGACCAGTGTATCAGGGTAAATCTCTTAACTGAGTAGTCTACACAAACTTTTGTAAATCTCTTTATTGAGTGCTTACTTTATTGTAAGTTTATAAATCCTTTAACAAGGTAGACTATACAAGTCTTTTAGCTTTTAACCGAGCAGACCTTTCACAGGGTAGATCATGATTTGATCACATTTTGTAAGCCTTAACAGGCAAAACTTATTACTGCAGTAGTGAAGATTTTTGGGTGTCATCCCCACCCCAGTTTTACTATGATCAAGTTTTGTTTATGTCATGCATAAAGTTTTATCAGATCAAAGGATAAAAGTAGGTAATATCTGATTCACCCCCCCCTCTTAGAATTACTATCCCACTTATATTTCCAATAATTGGTATCAGAGCAGCAAGGTTTCTCTTAAGGAAGTCTAACCACTTGAGGAAAAAGATCTTAAAATGGAATCTTACAAATTGGGAAAGATCATAGAGAATCAAAAGATTGAAGTACAACTGGCATTGTAGCAACTAGAATCAGCTAGAGGAGAATTGAAGAAATCTTTGAGCAGGAGAAGAGAGATTGCAATTCAATAGTATGAGCCACAGTACAAAGAGGAAGACATCTCGGGACTATTTGACAATGGTAACTCTATCGAGAGTGATAAAGATATAAAACAACTACTAGAGAAAAATACCATACTAAATGATGACATCAAAACTCTAAGGAGAGAACAAGAAATTCAATCTGTCATACTCTATGAATTAGTGGAACAGAAAAAGAAAATTGAAGATGATAAGATAATGGCTGAGGAAGACAAAAGACAAATTGTAATCAGACTAGATGAAAGAACAAGTGACATGCAAAGATTGACTAATAATCAACTAGACATGGTAAATCAGCTACTGATGGTTAATCAGGAATTGGGTAGAAAAGATATGGAAATCAATCAACTAAGGTCTAAGAATGATTAGTTGAAACATGATTTGAGAACTAAAAAAGAGATCAATGAAAGGATGAACAAACCCAATGAAGATGCAAAATATTGTGAAGAGCTGTTAAGATCACCTAGAAGATCCACTGATAGAGCAGGACTTGGACTGAATGAACATTCATCTACTGAAGAAGGAGAATCATTAATAAATGGAGAATGGAAGATGGCTAAACCAAAGAACACCAAGCCCACATGTCATCACTATGGAAAGCCAAGACATACAACCAATATATGCAGAAGCAAACATGGTAAGTCTGATTCTAAGCCTAAGTTTAATGGACATTGTTTTAACTGCAAGAAGCATGGACATCAAGCACATGAATGTAGATTCAAAGCGAGTAATTCATTCACCTCACCCAAGTTTCAAGGAAGTTGTTTCAATTGTCAGAAATATGGGCATAAAGCATTTGAATGCAAATAAAGACCAAGGTGGTCATCAAATGAGCAAACAAAGCCAGTCACAAAGCACAACTGTTACAATTGGGATTACAACACCTAGTATAATTGCCATTATTATGGCAAGTATGGACACATCGGAGAAAATTGCATGAAGACTCACTTTAGAGGTAAATCTAAAAGTTGGATGAATGGAAGCATTGTTTGTTACAAATGTAACAAGGTCGGTCATTTAAAGAAAGATTGCGGATCACCTATACCGAGCAATGAAAATGAAAATGGAGGTATCCATGAAACTAAAGAGTCAGATGGAAAAGACATGGAGGAAGAAAGAACAAGAAAATTCAAGCGAAGCTAGCACATCGGCGATCACCCAATCCAATGGATCAGGTGATCACACTTCTTCTAATTAAGCTTGAAAGGTATGTTCATAACTGAGTCTTGAAAAGCCTTTTCTTTCATCAGTTCCTAACATAGAACCGAGAAAAAGTCCACATCAGCATAGATAAAGATGCACTAGGACATATGTCAGCAATATAGAAAATTTCACTTTTGATGCCAAGCATCAGTGTCAACGACCGAGCTATCAATGCATGTTGTGCACCTGCTATAGTTGAAATGTTATGTACACTGAGTTGTATCACAACGGTTATATTGACCGAGCTTGTGAGTTTTCTGAGATAGCTGTAATCTACCTAAATCTGTACGGACCATTTATGAGGCCCTAATCCTATTTTTTTAGATTCTATAAAGTGGAAAGTTGCCATTAATTTAATTTCACCAGGCTATTCAAGATTTCAGAAAGCAATTTAGAGTTTGAGCAACCTGATTAAGCAAAGCGATTATGAATTCTCTCAGCGTGCTGTCGGAAAAATTCATCTACAGGGTTATTGACAAAAAGGTACTTTACTGAGCAAATATTTTCTTTTCGAAAATTACAATTTTAAATGGTATCATCTTCATCCATACCAGTCAAGAAACAAGGGATGGAAGTTTTCAATGTGCAACTTGTAAGGAACGGAGTTTGCAAACCAAGGGTATTCAAGACTGAATAGTGGTAATTTGGAATCACCACTATTTGTGTAAGTGTGTGGGGAAAATGTAAGATTCACTCCTAAATCCAAATTCCCAAAAGAGAGATCCAATTTGATCAACCAAGAGGTTAATACACAATCGAATCAATCTATGAAGAATATGAAAGAAAGAATAAATCCTATACTTCCCTATAGTTGGATTAAGCTTGAAATCTAAAGTAATTGAAGTGCAAATACTAACCTTGAATTAGGGCAGATCTAGAAAATGTTGAATTATGGCTTCTGTATGAAATTTTTGAAGATTTCATCATCTGTTTTGGACTGGAAATGTCGAGGCGGACAAAACCCAAAAATATTTTCTCCAAATTCACACAAGTTGACTTTGACCTTTTAAAAGGTCAAAGACCACATTATTTATTTGAAGTCCGATTCTGATTCTATTCGCAGATCCTGAAAGATTTCTGAAAAGGGTATCCAAATTTGCTCTTAGATCTAAGATTCCACACCTGTACCTGCAAGAAAAATGGTTTTGTTGTTTGTTTGGGGGGTTTGCCTTGGTCAAACCCCGGTTTGGAATCAACCTTAATATTGAAATTGAAATAGGAGAATGCTAGCAAGTAGTAGAAATGAATCTAACAATGAAGCTATGCAATTCAATAGATATGCTAATGTATTTGGAATGTAATCAAATATATTGATATGAAATCTTGAACATAACATTATCAAACCTCCATGATTGTATGCTTGAAATCCACCTTGAGGAAACAATGATATGGATCTTGAAGATGAACAAAGGATCTTGAAGGAAGATCACACCACCATGGTGGCTAGATCTAGGGTTTGATTGAATGCTTGAGCCAAATCCCTTCAATAGCTTGAATGCTTAAATCTTTGATCTTCAATGGAGAACTTGGATGAAGAAGAAGACTTGAATACTTGAATGAATGCTTTCTTGATCACCTTGAGAACTTGAGAGCTTGATTGCTTAGATGAGATGTAAACGTGATGATGGAGTGATGTGAAAACTTGATGTCAAAATGAGAGAGGAAGGCCTCCTTTTATAGTGATCTAGGGCACACTCCTCTAGATGGGCCACCTTGGAGAATTAAATCCCAATTAGGTCCTCACCTTTAGAAAATATACCTTGATTAAATACCATTAAAGGATTTACCATTTCAAAGCCTGAAACAGCTGACCCGGAAGTGGGAAATAACTTTCCCGAAAACTAAATTACCGGAAAATGAAACTTTGAAATTTTGGCAGGAAGAGGTCAAGGTCGAGGTCGACCCTGACCTGGTCAGGGTCGAGGTCGACTTTGACCTCAAACCCTAACTTTGCCAGATTCTGCAACAGGAGTTCCAGGGGTGCCAGAAATGCAAAATTTGATATCTGAGCAGAACCCAGTGTCAGGAACAGACAAAAAATCCATGAAATGATGTGATGAAGGACTAGGAAGTCACATTTCTAAACCCTACCTAGAAAATAGAGCCATGGAAGAGAGAAAATCAGGAAAGTCCTTAAGACCTTAACCCTAATTTCACCTAGAATGAAAAATCAAGTGCAGAGAAGAAGTGGAAGACAAGGGAGAATGAAAAGATGCCAATCATGACCCTAAACCACTTACTCAGAGGGCTAAATGCTCTTAACATGGAAGTGCTTCCATTTTAAGATGATACATTAAGCCCCCACTTTAGCAAGAGTATGGATTCAATGCAAACTCTTAGTAAAGGAGAAGGGAGAAGAGATCCTAGTGGATTCAAAATGAGATAAAATAACACTTAGCTAAAGACACAAGCCCCTAGACCAAGGATTCTAACTCAACATACATATATAAGGGTATACAAAAGAACAAGGGTTAGTACAAAACAACCCAAATCAATTAGCATAAGAAACCTTGCTAAGAAATATTTCCCATACCAATATCATATTTGGAAAGCTATCATAACAACATAAATGATTACATAAGAAAGACAAGAGCAACACTATAGACAACATAGCTTCATGATCCAGTCCTACTAGCATGAAAGTGAAAAGAGAGAAAAGAGAAAGTGATTACCTCACCCGATAAGATGCCCACCTTACCGTGAATCACCCTGGAGGGAGAGCCCAACAAGTTCACCCATAAACTGTGCTTGCAATTGTAATGCATCTTCTGACAGCTTCTGGAATACCCATAGATCCACCTTCCTATATCACTATGAATATGCAATGTGTGTCTTCTCAGGATTTAGCAACTTATGTGTGTTACCTTCAAAAGATTTAGCATATAGGTGCGTGTCTTTTTAGGATTTAGCAACTTATGTGCGTTACCTTCCAAGATTTTTTATATTTGAAATTGGAAATGCGTGTCCCTTTAGGATTTAGCAACTTATGTGCGTTACCTTAAGAGGATTTAGCATATCAAAAATTTTGAAAAATGTGTCTCCTCAGGATTTAGCAACTTATGTGTGTTACCTTCGGAAGATTTAGCATATGGATGTGTGTCTTTTCAGGATTTTGCAACTTATGTGCATTACCTTCCAAGATTTAGCATGTAAAAATAAAAAACTACAATACAAGGGAGACCCTACATATGCCCCCCTCCTTAAGATGGCAAAAACATACTATTTTGTCATGTTAAGGAAAGAAAAAGAACAAGGATAAAGCCTTCTTCAGCATCAAGACAATATCCATAGACAACTCCCAGTCCAAGCCAAGAAGGTCACAACTCCTATTAGGCCATGGAAGAGATGAATGTAAAAGATATCATGCAAGAAGTGAAAAGAAAGTAACCCTTAATGAGGGATAGCACACTATTCAGTTTCCAAGGTGAGAGATGTATCAACCATGGAAACCCAATGTCAAACAACAAATAAGGTTTTGCATAAAGGACATAGGTCCACAAATGCACACCATAATTTTCATGTATGATTGGATATCACATAATAGATAGATACTACTTAACCAAGGAAAGAGGTGAATCCCTAGAAAAGAAGAGAATACCGGATGAAATAACAATGCATAGATTTGAATAAGATAGAAAAGCATACCAAGCCCCCAAGGCTAAAGTACTTCTACCAAACTCACAACCCATATTTGTGACTCCATGTGTGAATGTTTGAAGATAGAAAAGAAGGATAAGGCATCCTTGCCCCCCAAGTGTAGGAACAAAGATGGAAGAGGATACCTACTTCACAAAGCAAGGAGATATCCTGTGTACAACAATGTATAGTATATCCTTAGCGAGAGATATTGACCCCTACATCCAAGAGTATAAATAATCATGAAAAGGATATGTCACTTATGGAAAAGGACCCTCAATGAAAAATATCTTATCACCAAGACCTCTATCAAAGAAGAGTGCGTTTAGATAAGATATCATCTTTCAAAAGGCGGGAACAAAGATTCAATCATTAAGCCCCCTGTGAAGAAGAGCAAGAGGAATCTTAGGAATGAAGGAAACAACTCTAACACTAAAGCAAGGGTGAGAGTTTATAAAGAACATAATTTGCAACATAGAGAAGAAGTGACAACCTAGGACAACAACTTCTCATATAAGAAGGTTATCCATAGTAAAAATATCTATCAATATGATGAAATAATATTGCAATATAAACAAATACCACTATGCTAAGGAAAGAAGTTCCCTTAGAAAAAGAGAAGGAAGAACCTTTCCCCCCCAAGGGATGAAAGACAAGGGATATTTTTACAAAACACATGTCCTAGAAAAGATTTCCTAAGAAGAAAATATAATTCCTAGGAATGGATAAAAACATCATGCAAGACTATGGAAGAAGGAAACATAAAGAATACCAATTAAATCTTAATAAAAAGACCTAATGGATCCTAAAAGAGTGGATAAAATGATGCCTCTTGCCCCCTAGTCATGAGACAAGAGGATAGGAACACTTAATCTAGCTCTAATGGAGGGGAATCCCCTATATCAAAATTATGAAGAAGTTGTAAGACGACGCGAGAAAAAGGTATAATACCGCGCGCAGCCCTATCCCTAACATATAATTTGAAGTTGTTACAATTGGCAAGCAAATGAGTATTACGATAGTGGAAAGGACATTTAAATTTACACAAAGCATCAATAGGTATAGGTCTAAATCTTTCCTTCTTAGAATTCATTAACTCCACATATACTTTTTTAGTAATTTCTTGACGAGTGTTAGGATTATCCATTAGAGATGTAGAGAGATGAGCGTTAAGGGGAGGATGAAGATCCACACCGCTTAACTTGACTTGAGATTTAGAATTTCCAACACCACACATATCCAGTTTAGGAGGTATATTAATGGGAAATTTAATACCATGTTCATTAACTCCTAACCCTAAACCTTTATAGCCTTGTTTATTCACCATATTATATCTAGTAGTGTACATATCATGCAAAGCTTCTACAGGAGGTGATTGTTTATCATGTTCATGACTAAAGGTCATATAAGGTGGAATAATAGGTGTGGAAGAAGTTTCTTTATCCTTTCCTTTAAGATCATCATTATTAGGAGGAGAAGGTAAATCAAAGAAATCTTGCACATCCGCATCCTGCAATATAGCTTGAATACCATCATAAGTACGGGAAGAGCAAGGATTCACAGATGGAGAATCAGGTATCGAAATAGGAAGATTAGGATGAAGAGTAGGAAGATTAGGAGATGGATTACGATTAGGAAGATTAGGAGATGGTGTGTCATCTACCAAATTCTTCACATAATCTAAAAGATGAATAAGGCTACCACATAAATCCCTAAGAAAAGTTTTAAATGTAGGTAGACTAGTATCAATCAACTTCACAAAAGCATAAGCAAGAGCAAAGTGAAGGGTCATCAATGTTATGAAATGAATAATACCCTCATAAACATCATATGCATTATAAATAGATGCTAGAAGAAGAGTAATAACAAACATGATTATGCACCAAAACATCTTAACAATCTTCATGATAAAAATGCAAGAAATATGTTTTTGTATTTTATTCAATATATAGATTTTTTTGAATTTTTGAAGTATAGATGCAAGAGCAAAATGTAAATCTAACACCAAAAAAAGGAGAGTAAGCTAGTCGGGTTCACCAAAATGAATAGTGGTAATTTGGAATCAGCACTATTTGTGTAGGTGTGTGGGGAAAATGTAAGATTCACTCCTAAATCCAAATTCCCAAAAGAGAGATCCAATTTGATCAACCAAGAGGTTAATACACAATCGAATCAATCTATGAAAAATATGAAAGAAAGAATAAATCCTATACTTCCCTATAGTTGGATTAAGCTTGAAATTTGAAGTAATTGAAGTGCAAATACTAACCTTGAATTAGGGAAGATCTAGAAAATGCTGAATTTTGGCTTCTATATGAACTTTCTGAAGATTTCGTCACCTGTTCTGGACTGGAAAGGTCGAGGTGGACAAAACCCAGAAATCTTTTCTCCAAATTCACACAGGTCGACTTTGACCTTTTAAAAGGTCAAAGACCACATTATTTATTTGAAGTCTGATTCCGATTTTGTTCACAGATCCTAAAAGATTGCCGAAAAGGGTATCCAAATTCGCTCTCAGATCTAAGATTCCACATCTGTACCTACAAGAAAAATGATTTTGTTGTTTGTTTGGGGGGTTTGCCTTGGTCAAACCCCGGTTTGGAATCAACCTTAATATTGAAATTGAAATAGGAGAATGCTAGCAAGTAGTAGAAATGAATCTAACAATGAAGCTATGCAATTCAATAGATATGCTAATGTATTTGGAATGTAATCAAATATATTGATATGAAAGCTTGAACATAACATTATCAAACCTCCATGATTGTATGCTTGAAATCCACCTTGAGGAAACAATGATATGGATCTTGAAGATGAACAAAGGATCTTGAAGGAAGATCACACCACCATGGTGGCTAGATCTAGGGTTTGATTGAATGCTTGAGCCAAATCCCTTCAATAGCTTGAATGCTTAAATCCTTGATCTTCAATGGAGAACTTGGATGAATAAGAAGACTTGAATACTTGAATGAATGCTTGCTTGATCACCTTGAGAACTTGAGAGCTTGATTGCTTGGATGAGATGTAAACTTGATGATGGAGTGATGTGAAAACTTGATGTCGAAATGAGAGAGGAAGGCCTCCTTTTATAGTGATCTAGGGAACACTCCTCTAGATGGGCCACCTTGGAGAATTAAATCCCAATTAGGTCCTCACCTTTAGAAAATATACCTTGATTAAATACCATTAAAGGATTTTATCATTTTAGAGCCTGAAACGGCCGACCCGGAAGCAGGAAATAACTTTCCCGAAAACTAAATTACCAGTAAATGAAACTTTGAAATTCTGGCAGGAACAGGTCAAGGTCAAGGTCGACCCTGACTTGGTCAGGGTCGAGGTCAACTTTGACCTCAAACCCTAACTTTGCCAGATTCTACAACAAGAGTTCCAGGGGTTCCAGAAATGCAGAATTTGATATCTAAGCAGGACCCGGTGTCAGGAACAGATAGAAAATCCTTGGAATGATGTGATGAAGGACTAGGAGGTCTCATTTATGAACCCTACCTAGAAAATAGAGCCATGGAAGAGAGAAAATCAGGAAAGTCCTTAAGACCTTAACCCTAATTTCACCTAGAATGAAGAAATCAAGTGCAGAGAAGAAGTGGAAGACAAGGGAGAATGCAAAGATGCCAATCATGGCCCTAAACCACTTACTCAGAGGGCTAAACACTCTTAACATGGAAGTGATTCCATTTTAAGATGATACAAAGACAATGTTGGAAAGTGCAATTAGAGGAGATTTGAACGGAGCCCTATCTTCTATTCCGGAGAATGTGTTATTGATGAACGACATTAGGTCTTGCTATATGTGCAAAATTGGATAAATTAGTGATTCTGAGATCAGGGAAGCATATGAAAAACTATGTGTCAACAGAGTGCTAAAGCCAGAACATAAGGTTGTTGTTGATCAATTAGTGCATGTCCTAAATTTCCTGCAAAATTTCAAAGTGGAATGGATCAAGATCATTTTGGGTCGAGTACACGACATGCAGTTATGGTTAGAAGAGGGACCGGTGAAGATCACAAAGGAAATGATACACAAGGTCACTGGTTACCCTACAATTGATGGGAAGAGAACAATGAAATGTGCAGGAAAAGAGGATATTCAAGCAAACACCCAGGTAGTTTGGAACAAACGTGGCATGACAATTTCCACCATTACCGATCCAAAAATTGACCAGGCATGGAAGATTATTAAGAAAGGGCACACATATGACCTTGCCGAGCTCCGGCTGACTCAACTTGCCAAGAATTTGAACTCCATCTAGACGGCGAAGAACTCTATGTGTAAGTTCGGTTCCCTACTGATCTGTATATTCTTTTATGTTAAGAAGTGTTTTCCTACACATGGTTATGTAACATGGGATAAGAAGAAGCCCATCACAGTTCAAATTAATGATTTTATAAACCAGATTGGTGATGATTTTGAAGGGATTATGGATAATTATTTCATTGAGTTTAAGAAGAAGATGAGGAATAGGACTAGAATCCCTGTGTCTTTAATTGAGAAATACAACAAAGATATATGTTTTTTGGTAGACACAGACTTTACCTATGCACAGGCAGTCCTACCTAGGGTTTCATGGTTAATGCCATTACCCTATGAACTCAACATAGATGAAGTTACTGCAACAATCACATCCCTCTTAGCTAAGGAAATTGATACAAAGGCACCCTACTTTGGAATATTTGAAGAGGCCAAATCCAAGATTTCTTTGGGATTATTGGCTGCCACCACTAAAAGGAAAAGAAAGAAAATAGTGAAAAATCTAGAAGAGTATGTTAAAGAATCTAGAAAAGATGCACCATTAGAGTTGACCCAAGGATTGGGAGAAGATGAATCGAGTGCAACTAGTAGTAGTGAGAAAGAAGAAGAGGAAGAGAAGAAACTAGTAATTGTCGAGTCCCCGCTAAAGAGAAGACTGTTGAAATGAAAAGTGTCAGTGACACCATCACTAAGGCCTTAGACCAGAAGAGCTACTACCGAGACTCCAAAGAAGACTGCTACATCTACAAAGCGAAAATCCACTCAACCCAAGGCAATGCCGACCAAGGTTATGAAGAAGCCAAGAAGGAAACTTGTTTTAATAGAGGATGATGAAGAAACATAGAGTGATGAAGCAATAAAGGGGAAGGCTACACAACAAGGTGCACATCAACTCACTGTTGATGAGTTATGTCTTAAGATTACTAGCACAGCAACAGTAGATGAGGTAAAAAGATTAAAGTTTGGCAAAATGATTATTGGAGATAAAGAGAAAGTTGAGGATGCTATTCTTGAAATGTTATGCATTTTCAAGATGTTGCCAATTGAGATTGAAAATAGAATTCCAAAGGAAATATGCAATAGGGTCACATAGAAATGGGAGTATGCTCTGCAAACAAAGAAGGAAATTAGGGAGAGTACACTAGCACAAGTTGAATCCACTCTAACCCCTGTAGACATCAAATAGACAATTGAGCAATATAGAGGCAAGTTTGATCCTAAAATTAGAGCCTATCACATTCTTCAACACAAGGTTGTAGATGTTGTGTAAGAAATTTTAAAAATTTGGAAGGTATTGTATGGTTTGTTACCCACTCCTGATGAAGAAAAGGATGAAGGAAAGAATGAAGGAAAATATGCTACCACTTCAACAGTTGTTGAACCTAACATCAAGAAAAATAAAATGGAGACTAATACTCCTAAGGAAGTGAAATCACATGATACATTTGAGGTTCACATTGTTGACATACCGGAGGAGAGTCCTATTAAGAATTCATTCTTAACTGAGGATGATTTAAAGAACACAAAAGCAACTGACACACCCCTACCTGGTAGCTGTATGGTGAAAATGTGACCACACTTCTATGAATCTTTACATGCAAGAAAACTCAACAATGAGCCCTCACAAATTGATCCATAGCTCTCTATGCATGGAGTTGCAAGATTTGTAAAATTGCTCTCAGCTAAAGCTATAAACTCATGACCTTGCTAGTCAATCACACAATGAGAGATTCCAAATCAAAGACAAGGGCAACAATGCCAATATCTCCAATGAAATCAATATGGATGCAATGCAATGCAAACTAATCTATGAGAATGAAAGATGCAAGCTATGCTATGAAAGGAAAATACAAGTGTTACAAATCCTCCTATTAAGCTATGTGAAGCTAATCTATTGCATAAAAGAAATCTATACTAAAAATGTCATTATCATGCAACTATGATGTAATAAAACAAGCTAAATAAAATGCAACAACAATGTCTTCAAAGCTTGAATGCAAGAATGTCTTCAAAGAGCTCCAAATGACTTAGAAAACCTATAGCATAACATTAGCATAAAAACCTAAGATATGAAAATGAAGGAGAGAGCTCTCCTTTTATAAGAAATGAGAATCAATGGACGATTGAGATTAAGAGGCAAAAGACTTAATCAACGATGGAGAAAAATGGAAGCTTGATCCTTGTGCACAAATATCCTCCAATAAGAAAATAGGAGTTGACTTTTGTGTCCCACATAAGACAAAAAGTGCTTTTTCCTTTTTTATAAAATAAGAATAATGCTTTATTTGTGCAACATAGGATAAGAAGAAAAGTGGGGGATTTTTTTATTTAAATAAAAGGGGAGGAAATTCCTTTTAATTAAATAAAAGGGAGCATGTTCTCTTAATTAAATAAGATTTTTATTTTTTTCTCTTTTAAATTAAATAAGGCTCAAACCTTAGGAAATATTGAATTGATTATGATTTGATCAAGGAAATTGATATAATTGATATTGTTGATATTTGAAAATATTGATTCAGGGATTTGACAAATTGCTAAATGGGGGCCTAAAGTCTAGGTGACCATTTTAGGGTGCATACATTTTCCCCTCTTTGACTAATGTGTGATCATTTCGGGAACACATGTAGTCAAAGAAGAATTGAAATGTGAGATCGATTTGGGATCACAAAACAATTCAGATGTGTGTTCATTTTGGGAACACATCAGGACAAAAATAAGTAAAAAGATGAAAGACAAGACCAACACCATTGCTGCTAGGTGCAAATCAAGCCTTAAAAAAAACTATCACCGTCACTGCTAGGCAATAATCAAGTCTGAAAAATAAGAGATAAAAATTGAAAGACAAAATCACCACCGTCGCTACTAGGTGATAATCAAGTCTAAAAATAAGAATCTCAAGTTGAGCTAAATGATAAAGTTGAATCAAAGATTAAAGCTGATAGGTACTGCCCCCTCGGAATCGAAATCAAAATCAGGTAGAGGAGAAGTAGAAAATTGATAAACCTGATCAAGTCACAATAAATCATAATCAAAGGATGG
The DNA here is from genome assembly GCA_027943335.1 of Chamaecyparis obtusa. Classification (NCBI taxonomy): domain Eukaryota; kingdom Viridiplantae; phylum Streptophyta; class Pinopsida; order Cupressales; family Cupressaceae; genus Chamaecyparis; species Chamaecyparis obtusa. The sequence continues at coordinate 248,907 of BSBK01006574.1, forward strand.
AGCATGATAGGATAACCATCAAATAGTGAAGATATGCCCCAAGTTGACTAGGTTTGACTGAAAAAGATATAGGATAAAAATTAAGTCAAACCTCAAAGAGAGGAAGCAAAAGGGGTGAATGAAAGACTAGAAGTTTGGAAGACATGGAAAGGAAGAAATTCCATCAAAGATCAAAAAATTATGCCTCAAAAGGTCAGTCAATTGCGTAGAAGAATGAGAAAACTTGGAAATGTGACTCAAATTTTGATTTCGAGTCTGAAAACAGATAGAAAATGATGTGATATGAAAGACCAAAAATGAAAGATATGACCAAGAAGAATCAGAAAATGAGCACAGTTGACCAACTAGTCCGTAGATGATAAAAAGGAGAGCTCTCTCCATATGTAAGATGCAAAAACTAAACTATGATAAACCTAAGAATGCAAGCTGCTATGAAAGTGGTTGACTTGCAAGGTCACAATGCCTATAGACATCTAATTATCATCATCAAGCGTTATTGGTAGCGTCGTAAGATCATACAATGCACACTAGCATAACTATGTGGATATGAATATGATCTTTATCAGATAGAAATGTGGAAATCCCACCTAGGCATCAAAGACATGGAGGTCAAAATGACTAATGCAGTGAGATTACCTAAGTTTGATATGGTGAGATTATGCTTGTATCAAGACACATGAAAGTCAGGATAACTAGAAGCATGCACTTGCAAAACAATCAAGGATAATACCTTGTCAATCCATAGTGTCAAGTAAGACCAGCATAAATGCTCATGATAGTTAGGATCAACAAAATATACCCACAAGAAGATAAAGAAATAAAACATGTTCTCATACCCTCAGTCTTCTAGCTATGCATCATCGAAAACTTCTCAGGGAGAGAACACTCATCAAAGAAATCCTCATAGATAGCACACAAAGAAAAATAAAGTCAACATATCTCAACAAGTTGATTGTTTAAGTGCGTGTGTGTTGGTCATAGAATCAAACTTTGAGGATCAAATTTGATAATGAGCGATATCGCATCAAACTTAGACTGGTGGGTAAGACATCTGATAAGTGTTGAGAAACACTCGACGCAAGGGTAGTGTTGAAAAACACTATTTGAGGTGGTGTTGAAAAACACCTATTGTGAAATGCCCCAAGAGAAAAACGCACCTAAAGGACCAATGCTAACAGTTATGCCCCCTAGACAAAGATAAAGACCAATTCCAGACTATGCCAAATAAGGTCAAGACATGATGGAGAAAGGTTCAGTGTCGAGGACGCATGCTAACAAATAGGAGTGCAAAGGCCTCAAGTAGCGCCTATTTCCAGGTTTTCACCACTTGGATTTTTATTGCAATTTTTTCTTTTTTCATTTTTTTTGTATTTTTGCTACCAAGGCGCCTGTTTCTAGGTTTTCACCAAGGCACTTTTTCTTTTTTTTTTTGTATTTTTTCAATTTTTTGATTTTTTTTTTGTATTTTTTTAGGACTTTATATGCTTTTTAGGATTTTTTCAGCATCATATATGAATTTTTTTGGTATTTTTTCAGGATCAATAAAATATATACAAAAGATGCCGCCAAACAAAAATGGGCATCAAGGATAGAACTTCTTTAGGTGCAAAATGTTGATGGGCTCAGGAGCTGTTCTCCATCTTCATTCGACAGTAAATATGCACTTGTACCAAAAGTTGCTGTAATAATGTATGGTCTAAGCCAATTAGGTTCGAACTTACCCTTTTGTTCTCTGTTTTGTTGATTCTTAGGGTTCTCTCTCAAAACAAGATCACCTATCTAAAATTCCCTAGGGTGAACCTTCTTGTTGAATGCTTTGGACATACGCTTTTGATATACTCTCATGTGATCAAAGGAAGCCTTGCGCTTCTCATCTAGAAGTTCTAGTTCTTGTAACCTCATGGCGCGGTAATCCTCATCTATAATCAAACCTTTGAGAGAGATTCTAAGTGAAGGTATCTCTACTTCTAAAGGCAACACTGCTTTAGTACCATAGGTAAGAGCAAAAGGAGTAGCTCCTGTAGGTGTACGAATGCTAGTTCTATAGGCCCATAGTGCCGGATTGATTTGTAAGTGCCAATCCCTACCATTCTTGTGTACTGTTCTATGAAGGATTTTAAGAATGGTTTTATTAGAGGCTTCTACCTGTCCATTTCCCTATGGAAAATAGATGGAGGACCAATGTTGCTTAATTTTAAACTTCTTGCATAAATGCTTTAGGTCCTTGTTCTTGAATTGACATCCATTATTAGTAATAATCTCAGAAGGCACTCCAAATCAGAAAATAATATGATTCAGAATAAATAGGGAAACTATTTTGCCTGAGGCAATAGAAAGGGGGACTGCCTCTACCCATTTCGTGAAATAATCAGTAGCTGTGATGATAAACTTATGTCCACCTGATGAGTTGGGGTGAATTTTCCCAACAAGGTCAAAGGCCCAGCGCTAAAATGGCCAATGAGAAATAGAAGGAATTAGCTCCCTCCCTGGAGCGTGAATCAGGTTTCCATGTTTTTGACATTTCTCACAAGATTTAGAGAAAGCTACGGCATCAATTTGCATTGTGGGCCAGTAATACCCCGCCCTAAGCAACCTTCAGGCCATGGCAAGACCATTAGAGTGTCCACGACAAATTCCCTCGTGAATGTCAACTAACACTTGGTTGGATTCCTCCTTTTCCAAGCACCTAAGAAGTGTCCCATCTAAACCCCTCCTATATAAATCACAAAAGATAAGGGTGTGGCGAGAGGCGTTACGGATGAGGTTTCAGCGTTCAGAATGGTTGAAAGTGTCAGGGACGATGCCATCACGTAGATATGAATAGATAGCACCATAGCGGGAAGACTCATGTGTGACAAGGGTACAAATGACATTGCTTTTAGATGAGTCAAATATGGGGTGGTGTAGCTCTTCCACCAGGAATTCAAATCTAGATTCATGTTGTTCCAACTGTAGGAGTGAAGCTAATGTAGCCATAGCATCTACAACTTTGTTTTCTGCTCTAGGGATCTGTTGAAATGTCATAAAGGTAAAGTAACGTCTCAATGAATCAACCATCTTTTTGTAAGGTATCAATTTATCATCTTTGGTTTGATACTCCTTATTGACTTGGTTGATAATTAATTATGAATCCCCAAAGACATGTAACTCTATTATGTTCCATTCTATAGCTAGTTTCAATCCATTGGTTAATGCTTCATATTCTGCAATATTGTTTGTACATGGGAATAAAAGTTTGTAGGATTTTGGTATATTATACCCATGAGGAGAAACAAACAATACTCCCACACCTGATCCATTTTTCATGTTGGAACCATCAAAGAACATCTTCCAAGTGCGAGTGGTCATGTATAGAATGTGTTCATCTGGGAACTCTACCTAAATAGGCACACTATCCTTAACTAGAAAATCAGCTAACTGATCAGTAATAGCTTGCCCTTTTATGGCCTTTCTCTCAATGTACTCTATATCAAACTCAAATAAAACCATCATCCACTTAGCAAGTCTACCCGTGAGGGCAGCCTTACTAAGAAAGTACTTAAGGGGATCAATTTTTGCAACCAAATGTATAGTATGAGCAAGCATATAGTGTCGCAACTTTTGGGAAGCAAACACTACTGCAAGACAAGACTTCTCAATGTTATTATAATTGATCTCATAAGATACTAGAGTACAACTAATGTAGTATATGGCCCTTTCTTTCCCAGTGTCATCTAATTGAGCCAACAATGCCCCCAAGGAAGACTCTGTTGCTGAAATGTACAAAATCAATGGTTTCCCTGGAATAGGAGGCATCAAAATTGGAGGATTAGTCAAATACTATTTTATTTGATCAAGGCTCTTTTGGCAATCCTCATTCCACACACATGTGACTCCCTTATGAAATTTTTTATTGAAAGGTTGTTCTCTATCTGCAAGTTGTGAAATAAACCTCCGTATAGATTGGAGTCATCCTTGAAGACTTCTCATTTGACTTATGTTCTTTGGAGGTGGCATATCTAAGATAGCTTGGACCTTTTCAAGATCAACCTCTATTCCTTTTGTTGAAATTATGAATCCTAGAAGTTTACCTGAGGTAACTCCAAATGCACACCTTTTCGGATTCAATCTAAGTTGAAACTATTCCATGCAATCTAGAATCACTTCCAAATCGTCGAGGTGTGTATCTCGTTTCCTAGATTTAGCCAAGGTATCATCCACATAATCTTCCATGTTCTTATGCATCATATCATGAAAAATTGTGGTCATAGCTCATTGGTATGTTGCTCCTGCATTCTTTAGGCGAAATGGCATGACGTTCCAACAATAGGTTCCCCATGCACATGTGAAAGCTATTTTCTCTTGATCTTCAGGAGCTATTTTTATCTGGTTATATCTGGAAAACACATCCATTAAGGAGTATATCTCATAACCCACTGTCATATCCACTATCATGTCTATGTTTGGGAGTGGAAAGTCATCCTTTGGGCATGCTTTGTTGAGGTCTCTGAAGTCTGTGCAAATGCAAATGGACCCATCATGTTTTGAAACTGGAACAATATTAGAGATCCACTCAGCATAGTCAATAGCTCAAATGAATCCTACGTGTAAGAGCTTTTCTAATTCAGCTTTAACAAGAAGAGCTACATGAGGGTGCATTTTCCTCAACCTTTGTTTGATCGGTTTTATTCCTAGAGCTATAGATAGATGATGCATAATAAGATCAGTGTCAAGCCCTAGCATATCGGAATATGTCCAAGAAAAATTGATTTTCTTCTTTTGCAAAAACTTTGTAGATGCCTCTTTTTCTTCAACTGATAGAGACTGAGCTAGGTGCACTATTTGGGGAGCCTCTTCTATATTCAAATTCACTAGTTGTGTGGGCTCAATGAGAACTGATGACCTGTCTTGGAAGTAACTTGGCAAGTTATTAAGTACCCCATCCTTAGGCACCTCAAAGAGGTTTTCACTCTCGGATATGTCATTTATTTTTACTATTTTGGGTTCTAACACTGCCATAAAGTGGTTTTCGCCATCAGGCCTTTTTTTCTTTTTTTCTTTTTCCTTTATTTTTAGACTGAGGTACTTAATATCAGGCTCCGTCATACTTGTTGTTGGTTCACTAGTGGAAGAGACTACAGGTTCAAGAGCATTTAGATAACAGACAATTTCATAGTCATTCTGAAAGTTTAAGAGTTGAGGCTCTTGGTAATGTTGAGACCAATCAATTAGGTAGAAATGAACAAGGGGTAGGTCAATGACTAGTTCAACATTGTGTATGTGGAAGGTGTTATCTCTGGTGACCATACAATTGGGATTCATCAAGTCTCCTTCTAAGATACCCGAATCAGGATTTTTCCTACCAAAGAAAGCGTCATCCACTAAGGCAATTCAAGGAGTCCAATCCTCTAGTCCTACACTAGGCTCGTTGGTCACATTGGGTTGAGTACTATAAGTATGGACAACATCCATGTCCAAATCAATGGTTGCATCTGAAAGTGAGTCCCATTCAAACTCATGTGAGTCTGTCTCTAAATCATTATTTGGGCCTCATGATGTAGAAGCCTCAAGGTTAGGAAAGGTTTCCCTTTCTCTAGCACTAGCATTTGACTATTTGTCGCAGCTAGGATAGCAACACTTTCCATTGTTAATCTAGCATTCATATAGTCACTATCTGTCACAGCTAGGATAGTAGGACTATCAATTGTCAAATCTTTTGAATCTCCCCAAAGGAGATTTGTTGAAGGCACCCAATCATCAGACATGTCTTGCTGATTAGAGAGATTAGGTGTGTAGTCTAAGTCATTGTCACTGTCCATCGTAGCTAAGATAGGGACACTTTTCTGTTTCTTATTTGCAAAACCTAAGCCAACTATTAACTTATTCCTTCATCCAAAAAGGGCATGGTTAAGAGGTTCAGCTTTGGCATCCAACCGATGACTAAGGGGACCATGTCCTGGATAACCCATATTCTTGACCAATGTATACCCTCTCCCATAAGCTCGAGGGGAAGGTGCAAAATCCTCATTATGTCGGTATTTCTCTTCTCGGTAAATCTAGTCCCTAACGACAACCTCTTCTTTTTCCTCTTGAATTGGAACTGAGGATTCTACAAACTTGTCGAACAATGTCATGGCTAAAGATGAGAATTTCATATCTTGAGAAGGTTTGCCATAAGACCTAGGGGAAATTGGCAATTTTGTGAATGAATCAATTTTGTAATCCCCCATGCCAAGATCCATGGCTTTGAATTTGTCTTTGCATTGTTCAAATGTAGTATCAAAAGTGTCAGCCTCCCTATTCAAAGGAATGTGAGACCCTGCTGAAATTGTGTTGACTGACAATGTGTTATCCCCAGGTATGCAAACTTCTACTCCATTGTAAGGGAACTTCACACACTGATGATAAGTAGATGGGACTGCTTGCATCTCATGTATCCAAGGTCTACCCAACAAAATATTGTAAGCCAAAGGACCGACATCAACAATCTGAAACAAAATATCTTTCTCTACAGGACCAATTCGGATAGGAAGAACAACCAATCCTTTAGAACTACGTTCTGTTTCATCATAAGCCTTGATAGTTATCTTCTTCCTTGTGTCAATGACTTCTTCTGAATAACCCAAGGCCTTCAATAAGCTCAAAGAACAAATATTAAGCCCAGCACCCCCATCTATCAACATGCGCCTAACACGGATCTTGTGGATCATAACCTCTATATGAAGGGCCAAATTGTGTGGGTGGTTGAATGACTTGTCATCTTCTTCTAAGAATGTAAGGTAGTGAGGGCTAGCCAAGTGGTTGACCATATTCTAGAATTGATCTACATCTATATCATTAGGGACATTAGCCACTCGCAAGGCATCCTCAAAGACACGCTTATGCTTAGGGGACAATTCCAAAAGCTCAAAGATTGAAATCTGCACTGGTGTATGTTGTAATTGGTCAACAAGATTATAATTCAACTCAGGACCAACAATAGATTTAGGAAGAACGCCTTTTGACACTGGCTGCTTAGACTTACTAGAGTTAGGACCTCTAATAACAATGGGAGCTTGAGATTGACTCCTAGTGACTTCATTGAGGGGTTGAGACATCCTTCGTGAGTGAGGACCTCTTAGTACCACAATAGGTCCTTCATCAGGCATAGGAGTTGAATCCACATAATATCCATAAGGGTCTTTCCTTCTAATCATGTTGACATTATCATCAACAACTTCAAGCATATTAATAACATTTTCAGCATTTGTGTAGGTGTAGTTGATAGCAGCCTTGCCATTCTTGTTGTTATAATTCTCTCCTTTCTCATATTTGGGAAAGGGTTCTTTAAAATCTTTGTGATCCGCATTAGTGGTTAAACCATCAACTTGTAATCTTCTGCTTTCAATAAGATCTTGGACAAGATGCTTAAGTTTAAAACAATTTTCTATATCATGTCCAATTCCATTGTGAAAGACACAGAAAGCCTTCTCATCCCACCAATGAGGTTTAGGATCTAGTATGTAGAGCTTTGTAGGATCCTGAGGTTGTGCCAAATTATGAGCAATTAATGTCTTGAAAATGTCTACATAGGAGTCCCCAAGTTTGGTAAATTGTCTCTTTTCTATTTTAGGTCTCCCTTGATACTTGGGTTTATTTTCTTGTTGTGCTGAAGATGTTTGCAACTTCATGGCTTGGACTGCATTAGAGAGATTAAGAACTCCTTCATTCTTAGGTTGTGATGAGTCAACAACTCCATCATTGACCACTTGCTTATTCTTATTCCAATAGGAGTTCTTTTTGTCCTTATTACCATTATTATTGTTGTTTTGGCCATTGTTGTTATTAGTTGTTTTGGCCAAAATTCCTTGTTCTTTTAGGACATCCTCTATGTGACACGCCACTTCTACCATGGTATCAAAAGAATTAAATTGGATCTTCCTTACTTCATACCTTAATTCCGGTACCAAGTTGCTCACAATGATGTCTATTCTTTCCTCCTTAGGAATTGTCCTAGGATACTTCGAGCACAACCGTCTCCATCTTTGCAAGAAGGTGACAAAAGGTTCTTCTTGATTTTGTTTGAGTTTGCACAAATCAAGCATGGTGACTGACCTTGATAAGTTCTAAGAAAAATGTTGAACAAATCTTTTCACAAGCTCTCTAAATGTCTTAACTAGAGGAGTAAGGTTAGTAAACCACTCCATGGCTTGACCCTTGAGACTCCTTGGGAATAATCTCATCAAGTAGGAGTCTTCATGGTGAAAAGAAAAGCTCATTATGTAGAACTGTCTAACATGGTCATGAGGGTCACCAACGCCATCATATTTGTCATAGGTTGGAAACTCAATTTTCTTAGGAAACTCAACCAACACCACACTCTTGTCAATTGGGTTGGGACATATGGAGTCCAAATTAAATGTTCTCTTAGAAGCCCTCATCCCTTCTATATCCTTTTGAAGTTGTTTGATCACCTCATTAGTTGATGGATCTTGCTTCTTGACCTTTCAGTCCACATCAAAATTATATGGGACCTTAGCACCTTCGTTGATGAGACTTTCTAGGAACTGATCCTTGTTTTGTTCCACATACCTTTCTACATATGCTTGAAAGGATGGTTTTTGTTTCATAGTCATAAAATCTATATGATCAAAGTTGACATAACTTCCTCTATGTTGTGAGCCATGATGTGCTCTTTGGGAGGGTTGCTTTGAAAGTCTAGGAGGTGACTGTCTCCTATGGTGATCATACCTTGAAGTCCTTCTACCTCTGGGACTTGGGGATCTTGAGGGCATCCTTGACCTTCTTCGAGGACTTGGTGAGGGAGTAGACAGGGGTGAGTGGGTCCCACTATTAGTACTCCTCCCATTGAATTAGTTTTGGAGTTGTTGTGCACAGAGTCTATCTTCTTCTTCTTGAGTGACTCTTTTTCTTATGTCCAATAATGTGCATTCCTCTTCCTCTAGTTGTCTAAATTTCTCCTTTTTAGCAGCTTGTTCATCTAGATAGGCTTGCTTCTCCCTTTCAATGCTCTTCAATCTCATATTTGCATGTCGAGAGGTATCTCTAAGTGGAGAAGGTTGCCTTGACTATTTGATTGCATTGGCTACATTGATGTGGTGGTCACTAGACTCGTTGCTTTGGTCTTCATGTTGTGACCCTGAATCTGAGTGAGTTTGTTGGTGATGTCTCTCAGCTCATTGGTGAGCATCAAGATATCTTGTGTTGATCGGGGGGGATCCAGGTGGACTAGCATATGTAGACCCAACAGACATCATGTTACCCCTATGCCGTTGAAATATGTCATCAAGAGTCTGGTTCATTGCTTCTCTTTGTTGTTGAGTGAAGGTGTAACTCATGTCCATACTTGATGAAATGGGTGCTAGAGAGGTACTCACTTCACTAGGATTACCTTTCGGATTAAAACAAATCTCAGATTCACTCTTAGGAGATTGATCAAAAAGGGGTCCTTTTCCCTTATGCTGTTGACGAGTCTTAACTGGTGGCAACTGGATAAAGACAACAGGGGGTCGCTTCTCTTGATTGACTTGGTACCTTGTTGTAACTGACATGAAAGAAAGAGATTCTTAATGATAGGGTGACCTCACAAAGTGTCAACACCAAACTAAGATAATCAAAGTTCTCTATTGTCCAAAATGAAATGAAAAGATACAAATAAAGGAGCTTTACCAACACTGTCAAAGAGGTGCTAAAATCAAAGGATGAATATCCTTGCACTTTTGAATCAGGAGGTTGGACTAGGCCAAAATATAATTGAAATTGATTAAATGAAAGTGATTTGGATAATAAGAGCACTAACATTCTCCAAGAATGTAGCTAACAATTCTAGAGATAAGCTTTCTCACCAAGAATAACTTTCTAACCCGACAACTATTTCCAAAGTGGCCTTGTAAATCAATTGATGCTATTCCTAGAGGGAAAAAACTAGAGATTTAAAGTCAAAACAAGTCTCTAATGATAGGATAGAAAATTGAGCAAGCTGTAAAAAAGTTGGGTGTTTCAACTCAGGAATTCAATTGTTTTGTGGTTTAATCAGACACATTAATAGATTTCTAACATTTTATCAAGCACATAAGACAGCAATCAAGGAGTTCAAGCAAGCAATTGTCTTCAAACAATGAGCAAGGGGCAAAGCAACCTTGCACATGAACAAGTATATTGACTTATTATTTCTACTCCTTAAAGGTTCTACTTGTGTATGTTCTTGACAATGTTTTAACAGGCACTTAGAACACAACAACACCTTATCAAGTTGTCTACAAGGATATACATGGCTTTCTAAAAGGAGTCATCGATATATGCAAGGTACGTGATGCCCAAATCTATAAATGAGAAGAATCCAAAATCACATAGCCGGGGGGAGACGGTAACCCAAATCTCCTCCTTCACTTCTCAAAGGTATAAAGTTCTTTGAGGCTTAGCCAAGAGTGATATCAAACTTAATTCCCAAGAGAAGTGTCTTTGGATTCACCTCCTGATATTTATACTCCGCCAGAACATAGGAGTTAAGGTCGTCCCTTAAGGTGGTGTGTCCCCAAGCAAGCCTTCTAGAAATAAAAACTAAGTAATTCACTATCAAAAGTATTTAGAGCACTAAAGGTGGAACACTTAACTCTTCAAGTAAATGCGAAGTGAGTCCAAAAGTGGGACACTTAACCCTTCAAGTGAATGTGAAGTGAGTCCAAAAGTGGAACATTTAACCCTTTAAGATAATGTGAAGCGAGTCCAAAAGTGGAACATTTAACCCTTCAAGAGAATGTGAAGCGAGTCCAAAAGTGGAACATTTAACCCTTCAAGAGAATATGAAGTGAGTCCAAAAGTGGAACATTTAACCCTTCAAGAGAATGTGAAGTGAGTCCAAAAAGTGGAACACTTAACCCTTCACACAAACTCAAAGTGAGTCCAAAAGTGGAACATTTAACTCTTCACACCAACTCAAAGTGAGTCCAAAAGTGGAACATTTAACTCTTCACACCAACTCAAAGTGAGTCCAAAAGTGGAACATTTAACTCTTCACACCAACTCAAAGTGAGTCCAAAAGTGGAACATTTAACTCCTCACATCAACTCAAAGTGAGCCCAAAAGTGGAACATTTAACTCCTCACATCAACTCAAAGTGAGTCCACACCTTAAAAAATAAATGAGTTCCAAAAAGCACAAAAGGGTTGCCTAGTGGAGCAATTAACACTTCTTTCCTATAGACCCCTCCCCTTTAATGTGGTGGTGATCTTGTAACCACGGGGCAGAAATGAGGGGCTGACAGATTAGCGAGTCCAATAACCCAAGATAGCAATCTAGATCAATCACAAGTAATCTAAGACTGCTAATCAATACTACTCACAAATGAAAAAGGGTTGAACAATGGAATATTTAACTTTCTAAGTAAACATAGAGTGAGTCCACAAAGTGGTGCATTTAACTCCCTATGTAAACAATGAATGAATCCATGCCCTCAATCACTCAATGAGATATTTGATATTGGAACCAAGAATTACTTAAGGTTTAAACACAAGCATTCACTTACACAAACTTGTATGAAAGCAAATCTATGTTCATTCATTTCCCATTAAGAGCATCAATTGAAATGTGTTCTATGAAAGAATGTAAAACACTCAAGCCAAACACATGAGAAGTTCAATTTTAATCCCAAAATCTAAATGTTGTAGAGATGGAACAAAGTACCTCAAGTCCAACGCTTTGTTTTAAGCATTTTCCATGAAAGCAAGAGCACCTTCAAATGAACAAGACAAGAAAACAAGCAAACAAGATATGCAATGTATATCCAACTTATGCAAACCCTAGGGTTAGATCTAAAAATAAATTGTTAGGAGCAATGATAACTAGAAAATAATCTAAATGATAACTCATATCATGCATTGAACAATGAAAAATAAGTGCATACCCATCACAAATTTTATTTTATTTTTTGCATTTGACCTAGTCAACAAGATCTGATTTTTACCACATGAATTCAGACCCTAAACCCAAAATGCAAAAAAGAGACCTCTATCAAAAAATAGAGAGCTTTTCAAAAATGTAAAAATTTTAGAAAAATCTCTTCATTTGTGCCCTAGAGACCCATTTTATCAAAATAGACCAGTTTTTATAAATTGACCAAATGAGCTATGATATGATTTCTAAATTAAAAACACAATGAATGAACCCCTTGTATAATTTCAAGACCTTTCCAGAAATGTAAAATTTTTTGAAAAATACGCTGATTTGAGCCAAAAATCATTTTTTTATGAAAAATCAAGAAAAACTCATAAAAAATACAAATCACCTCCAAAAATTCTAAATTTTTTTTCGAGCTTCTCTGATATGTCATCAACCTGCAAAAAAAATTTCAAATCAAAACACCAAGCCGTTTGGGAGATATGATCAAATCTTTCAAATCTAGGGTTTTTCATCTCCAAACAAATCTGCACAAGGGTTAGCTCCAAAATAATCAAAACTAGCATGCAAGAGGTGGGTTGCCCCATGATGGATGCCAAAAATATATGGTGAAAATGTGACCACACTTCTATGAATCTTTACATGCAAGAAAACTCAACAATGAGCCCTCACAAATCGATCCATAGCTCTCTATGCATGGAGTTGCAAGATTTGTAAAATTGCTCTCAGCTAGAGCTATAAACTCATGACTTTGCTAGTCAACCACACAATGAGAGATTCCAAATCAAAGACAAGGGAAACAATGCCAATATCTCCAATGAAATCAATATGGATGCAATGCAATGCAAACTAATCTATAAGAATGAAAGATGCAAGCTATGCTATGAAAGGAAAATACAAGTGTTACAACTCCTCTTATTAAGCTATGTGAAGCTAATCTATTGCATAAAAGAAATCTATACTAAAAATGTCATTATCATGCAACTATGATGTAAGAAAACAAGCTAAATGAAATGCAACAACAATGTCTTCAAAGCTTGAATGCAAGAATGTCTTCAAAGAGCTCCAAATGACTTAGAAAACCTGTAGTATAACATTAACATAAAAACCTAAGATATGAAAATGGAGAGAGCTCTCCTTTTATAAGAAATGAGAATCAATGGACGATCGAGATTAAGAGGCAAAAGACTTAATCAATGATGGAGAAAAATGGAAGCTTGATCCTTGTGCACAAATATCCTCCAATAGGAAAATAGGAGTTGACTTTTGTGTCCCACATAAGACAAAAAGTGTTTTTTCCCTTTTTATAAAATAAGAATAATGCTTTATTTGTGCAACATAGGATAAGAAGAAAAGTGGGGGATTTTTTTATTTAAATAAAAGGGGAGGAAATTCCTTTTAATTAAATAAAAGGGAGCATGTTCTCTTAATTAAATAAGATTTTTATTTTTTTCTCTTTTAAATTAAATAAGGCTCAAACCTTAGGAAATATTGAATTGATTATGATTTGATCAAGGAAATTGATATAATTGATATTGTTGATATTTGAAAATATTGATTCAGGGATTTGACAAATTGCTAAATGGGGGCCCAAAGTCTAGGTGACCATTTTAGGGTGCATACAGTAGCAACACTATACTATTGCAAGTCATGGATTATCCCACCATTACGAGCACACAATCTGCCGATGATAATCTTACTCTACCTGGTGTTGCTACTGTTGATTAGTTAGTTGGTACAAGTCCTACCGAGGAACCCATCAAGTTGGTACCACTAACTCAATCTGCTGAGGAATAAGTTAATACAGTAGACAATATTCAAAGTCCTCCTAAGGAAGAACACAACATAGAAGAACAAAGAAGCAAATTAGATAAACAAGTTGTTAGCCTTCATGCTGAGGAGAAGGAGAAAGGAGAAGAAAACATATAAGGAAAAATCATTGAAGAACAAGAACCAAAGGAACAAGAGGCAATAAAAGCTCTTGTAAAGATGCCAAGTGGAAGCACTCCACCGAGAGGACAAAAAGAGAAAAATGAGGTCACAATTGATGAAGTAATTGTTATTCCTAAATGGGATATAGATAATCTTTCTTATGAGCAACTGCAGACAATGAAAGATTTGTTGACAAGAAAGAGCAGACAAGCAGAACTTCGAAGAGAGCATCAGCAAAAATAGGTTCTTCATGAAATTAAAGATATATTTAATGAAGTATATGACTTATCAAATGTAAATAGTTCCATTCCCATATTAGAACAACTTGTCCACATTGTTCAAAAAGTAAATAATGAAGTTAGCTGTGCAAGTGATAAGTTATTTGAATGGTCAGAAAGAAGGTTTGAGACCAAAATGCTAGATAAGATATCTGCCGAGATGGCAGTAAAATAGGTTGAGCTGTCCAAATTGGTAAAGGAGACCGAGGGATTAGTTGTGAATGGACAGTCTCTATTGGCCAAGATATGTAATGTTGAACTGTTCACAGAGGAAAATCAACAATTGCTTGAAACTCTCAAGCAAGAAATCAAAGCTACAAGTCAGTCCCTAACCTTGGATGTAGACACCAGTGCTGCACATTATGTGAAAATCATGCAGACACAAGGTAAGTTAGTTGAGCTGATGGCTAATGATGGCAAGATTCGTTCTCGCCTACTCTCTATTCAAACTATGTTAACACCGCATCTAGAGGCTATACAGAGAAAATTAGCAAAGGCTAAAACATTGATCCAGAGTGATCCCCATCTGTCCACAGCCAAGAGCCTTGTCAGTTTAGCTACTGATTTAGAAGTGCAGATAGAATTTTTGAACCTTGCTTCAACTGCTTGGACCGATGCACTCTACATGATCACGGTGTTGCATAAACCTTTTCTGGAGAAAATTTGTGAGCTACCTATTGATGAAGAGATTAGTCGTGTCAAAAACAAGGGGGAATCATCATGACACGAGTCAGGACAAGGACAGAACAGGGACAAGTAATAATATTTTGAATGTGTATATATATATCAGGGGGAGTATTAGGCTAGTACACACATTTTTGTAAATTGTGTATACCAATGTCATGACAAGGTGTTTTTGCCACTAATGTCAAAGGGGGAGATTGTAGATCTCTATAGTTTTTGTTGACCATTAGTGTTTCACACTTAGTCATTTATCTAGGCAATGATGGTCGGTCATCACTGCGACCGAGTCATTTTGTAAAGGCCGAGTTTTGTATTGTATACTTACCAAGTAGTAGTACTATCGAGTAAAGTCATGGTCACTATATGTTTGTAATATGCCGAGAGTATAGTTATTGCCGAGTTACATATATCAATGATTATCGAGTGACAGAGAAGTTCAACCGATGCTGAGTATAGTTGATGCCAAGTGCCAGGAAAAACTTTTGTCGATTTAGCCAAAATTGACATACAAGTTTGGAATGGCACAATGATTGAGGTAAACTATTTTTGGTGATAATAATGTTTTGTATTTTGTCTATTGAGGTAATTACTCATCCATATTGTTATCATTGATCCCTATGTAAAACCTAGAACCAATCAAAAAATTGTATAGTTAAGGTGACAATAGAAATAAATCTGATCCATAGATCTTGAAATGGTAAAATGTTTTTGTTATTATATAAGGGCAAGATCTAGATCAGAGATAAGTGTGTGAATCAGAGAGATAAGATTGAATTAGTATGAGAAAATGATCAAAGAAGTATATTCAGAATAGCAAAGTATTCAGACAGAGTTCAGTGACTAAGCTAAGCAGTGAAAGGACATAATCAAGAAAGATCAGATAGAAGAGATCAAAATATGAAGAAAAGAGATATGTAATCTGCATACTAGTGCAAACCGAAAGATTAGGTATTGAGACATTTTGACCCGTGTATCAGGGTAAATCTCTTAACCGAGTAGTCTTAGCAGACTTTTGTAAATCTCTTTACCGAGTGCTTACTTTATTGTAAGTTTATAAATCCTTTAACAAGGTAGACTATACAAGTCTTTTAGCTTTTAACCGAGCAGACCTTTCACAAGGTAGATCATGATTTGATCACATTTTGTAAGCCTTAATAGGAAAAACTTATTACTGCAGTAGTGAAGATTTGTGGGTGTCATCCCTACCCCAGTTTTACCTTTCAAGGGTTTCTGGGTTATCAAAATCTTGGTGTTATGAGTAATTTCATGCATGTTGCTTTATATGTTTTGTTGCTTACTATGATCAAGTTTTGTTTATGTTATGCATAAATTTTTATCAGATCAAAGGATAAAAGTAGGTAATATCTGATTCACCCCCCCCCCCCCTCTCAGAATTACTTTCCCACTTATATTTCCAACAATAATTTGATAAGGAAGGTACAAAAAGGGAAGCAACTTTCAAATCTAGTAAGAAGGAGAAGAATGATGTATCTAACCAAAGGAATAGCTCTAGTGAGAAAGAAGTAAAATTTGTAAGAAAGTTGAAAAAGGTCACTAGAAAATACAAAGGTAAGTTAACCTTCAAATATTTTAACTATGGTAAAATTGGTCTTTATGGTTCTGAAAGACCCTTAAGAGAATCAAAGAATAGATACAAGAATCCTAGTGGAAACAAATTCAAAATAAATTTCTATTGCAAGGGATATTACTATTCTTCAGTAGAAGAGGAACATATACATCTAGATGATAATAGGGAATAAAATATTTTCATAGGTTTGAATGTTAGTAATAGTAATACACGTACTAAAAAATGCATGTAAAGTATGCTCCTAAAAACTCTAATCATGCTGAGAAGTTTAGTGCTTTAGAGAATTTGATAACTGAACCAAAAATTCAATTATAATAGAACTTAAAAATCAATGATAGTGTAAGCTCTTTATTTTTTAACATCTCGTTGCACTCTTGAATAACTTGATGACTGATTTCCTTGTTGAAGAAGAAAAAAATGACACCCACTTGGATAATGAGGATGGTTTGGACTTGGCTAGTAAAGAGGATGGAGAAAACCAAAAGGAGGATTCTTTGGGCCTCCTGGAGGGGTAGGATGAAGAGGAAATAGAAACCCCTGTCATTGATGAAAAAGAGGAGGAACAAAAAGAAACTGATGCTAGTCTTGATCAGAATTCCATTGAGGAGGGAAAAATTCATAAGGAGGATACCATCGCTCCCCTGATGGATGCTATAAATCTGGACAAGGTTAACAATGATGATGGTCAGAGTATTCCTCAGGACTGGATCAAGAAGGAGATGCAGGAGGTTAAGCTTCACCTTCATACCCTGGAGAAAACTATGGAAACCCTGAACACGAAGCTAGAGAATAAGCTTTTGGATAAGGTAAACAATAAAAATTAGAAGGAGAAGATAACTACTGAAATCAAAAAAATTGTCGACAACAAGGTTAAAGCAATTAAGGTCAAAATTAGCAACAATGGGAAAATGATTAACGAAGTCCTAAGCCATAGCAATGAAGGACTCAACACTATTGTCATCAACCTGAACATGCTTCACAACTACCTAGAGAAAAACTAGCTGGAAAATATGACCATTACTATTGAAGATGGCGCTGAAAATGCAGATCCAGGTACTAGAACTAGAGGGCATACTCAGAGGAAGATCTCTGAGAAGCCAAAGGAGTTGAAGGACCTGAAAAAAGCAATCTAGAAGATGGAGGAGCCAAAGATGAAGGCGAACAAAATGATAAGCAATTAGTTTTGTCCGGTTGGTTGCTGGGTGTTGCTGGTAGTGTTGCTAGATCTATTTTTCTTTTCTTTTGTTGTTGTTTCTAGTGTTTTTTTGGGGCCTGCTCTATTCTTTCCAGTAGGCATCTCATTTTGGAAAACTTTCATGCTTTATCCTTTTGCTATAATGTAAATGGTTTCGGGTTCCATTCAAAACCTATTTTTACCTTATTCAAAAACTTGATGACTAATTACAAAGTGTGATCTAAAATGTTGATGCTAAAAAATAGACACACATTTACATATAGAAGCAACTAGGAGTTAAAATTGTTGGTGCAATTAAGGTATATATTTTACCTTGGTTAATTCACATCTAGGTAATAATTATACTTTACTTAAGCTTACCTAGGGAATTGTATGGGAGTAGTTGGAGGATTTCCACTTTATGTACATCTATCATGCTATTATTTTATCATATCCACTTATAGTGGATGAACTTTTCTACCTTAGATGGGTGATCCACCTTTTATGTTCTTATCACTTTATCATTCTCTATCCTTATTGAACAAACTTTATTACACATTGGAGGATGACCCACCTTTGGTGGAAATGTAATTCCACCTTGGGTGGGTGATAAGTTGTCTCTTGATTATCATGTAATGAGATAATGACAATTTTTATTACATCTTTCACTCCTACATTTTCACCTTGGCTATATAAGCAATGGGTCTCTTATGTAATGTTTATCTAATATTTCATCTATTGTATTCCATTATTGGTGATAATACACTCTATTCTTATCATATTATTTTTCTCTTGTTATTGTACTTTACATTGCCTCTAGATCTTGGGTGGCTACTTTCATAGCCAAATCTTACAAAAACAAAAGATTTTTTTTATCAAGATAAGGGCACTGATATAGAAGCCATGCTTATTTGAGAAGTTTCTTTGCATGGTATACTATTTTTCATTGTGTTGTAACAATTAATAGTTAATAAAAAAAAATATAATATTCAAATAAAGTATAATATTTTTGAATTTTAAATTGAAGACTATTTACATATATTTTTATTTCCTTCAATGCAATTGTTACATATGGTTTAGAGGGGAAAACATGCAACATGGAGTTTTTAAACCCAACACACTTATAGGCATGATAATATTTACAATCAAATTAATTTTATCTCTTTTTGGTGGCCCAAGATTATAACATAATATTGTGTATAGAAAGGAAAATAATGTCATGTACAACTTTTAAGGAATGCACATATGCACATGAGAATATTATCCACAATAAAATATGTTTAAATATTATCTTTGGGGCCTAAGAGAAGGGGCATGATATTATGCACAAGAGGGAAAAAGTATCACATATGCACATAAAGATTGTATCTACAATAAAATTGGTCTACTTTATTTATGGGCCAAGAGTGGGACACACTTTGGCATGTATAAGGGGAAAAATTGTTACTTATAATGTTTAAGGGACACACATATATGCATATGAAAATGTCTTCCACAATGATTATTTTTCTTCCTAGCCCAAGAGTACAGTACTATATTGTGTACATGAGAGAAAATGATGTCGCATAGGATGTTTAAGGGATACACATATATGCACACATGAGGATATCCTCTACAATGAAATTGGTTTATTCTTCTTTGTGGCCCACTATACATGGAATATTGAAAGGACATATACATATGAAAATGCCATCTACAATATCGAATTTTATTTTTGGCCCAATAAAAAGACACTTTACTATGCATATGATTAAAATTGACACAACATGAGATGTTTAAGGGATATACTTTTACACATGAGAATATCATATCTACAATCGCAAAATTATCTATTTATTTAAGTGTGGTCCATTATTTGAATAGGAGGGGAAAATGATGTCACATATGATATTCAAGTGACACACATATACGCATGAGAATGTCATCTACAATTTTATTTTTGACCTTAGAAGAGTAACTCAATAATGTGCATAAGAAGGAAAAGATGTGGCACTTGATGTTTAAGAGAGACATATATACACTTTAGAATGCCATCTACAATCAAATAAGTCTATTTTTCTTTGTGCTCCAAAAATAAAACATACCACTATAGACTAAAAATGAAATCTTTATAGTATGAATATATAATTAAATTAAAATGTTAGTTACCCAAGGACACATGTCCTAGGCAAAACTATGTAACCCATAAACGTAAACACCCCAAGGATGTGGGAACAAGTAAGGGATGTCACCTTTTCATCCCCAAAACTCATTCTAAAATAAGAAATGATGCAGAGATGAGGAACGAGAAAAGGAAAGATAAATCAGACATTTTCCAAAATTGAAACACTCTTATAAAACAAAAACAAGAACAAATATAGATAATTCTTATGTAATGCAATCCACTCGGTTAAGAGATTTATCTGTATTAATGGTTAAACTGATACAATAATTATCTGATTTAAATACAACTTATTATGTAGATTTTCAAATCTATGCTAAGCTCAAAATTACCTCTGATCAATAATTAATTCAATCTCTTTGTTTCCTCCAACTCAGATCTACTCAGTAATTTGTTTCTCTATCGCTCAGTGTTGTTTGCAGATTTTCTTAGTTCTGTCTTCAACTTGTTTGACCAGCTCGCATGAATGCAATCTTCTCACGTGCATTCAAGAATTTAATCTGAATCTCTTGTCTCCTTTTATAGACTTCATAAACCGTTTTATTTCCAGCGATAGATTTTGCCTCTTAATCTTCACTGTTGATTTTTCTTCTTTAACCTTCCTCGGCAATTGTGTCAGTAACACATTTCATTCTCCTTCATCTGATCATCCTTACATTTTGTCAATCATTTGATCATCATAACAAACATTATCTTTTACCTCAGAATCATTAACAATTGTCCAGCTCATCATCTTTAGTCGGCAATCATTAGTTCCATTTATTTCTTTTACTCAGTCAATATCGTAGTGCATCGGTGATAACTAGCTTGGTTAACACTGTACTCAGTATACACTACACTTTCTCAGTGTACGCGTTGTTCCAACTTAGTGTATACTGAATTCTTCATTTACCGACCACATAAAATTGTTCAAATTTGATCTTCAATCCATAATAGATTCATGTAAATATCTCATTCCTTCATCATTATTTCCTTCTTTAGATGTTTGTAACCATTATGATAAGTATAGTCAAAACTAGTTGACATCAGTGACAATACACTAACTGATTTAATGTCTCACATGCACATTAGTAGCTCGGTGATCATTAATTACTCCTTTTAGATATTCAATCAGTTGTAGTCTATCATAATATTTTTAAAGTTAAAATTAAAGACTATTTACATATATTTTTATTTCCTTCAATGCAACTGTTACATATGTTTTAGAGGGGAAAACATGCGACATAGAGTTTTTAAACCCAACACACTTATATGCATGATTATATTTACAATAAAATTAATTTTATCTCTTCTTGGTGGCCCAAGAGTATAACATAATATTGTGTATAGAAGGGAAAAGAATGTCATATACGACTTTTAAGGAACACACATATGCACATGAGAATAATATCCACAATAAAATATGTTTAAATATTCTCTTTGGGGCCTAATAGAAGGGCATGCTATTATGCATAAGAGTGAAAAAGTATCACATATGCACATAAAGATTATATCTGCAATAAAATTGGTCTACTTTCTTTATGGGCCAAGAGTGGGACACACTTTGGCATGTATACGGGGAAAATTGTCACATATAATGTTTAAGGGACACACATATGCACATATGAAATTGTCATCCACAATGATTATTTTTCTTCCTAGCCCAAGAGTACGGTACCATATTGTGTACATGAGAGAAAATGATGTCACATAGGATATTTAAGGGATACACATATATGCACTCATGAGGATATCCTCTACAATGGAATTGGTTTATTCTTCTTTGTGGCCCACTATACATGGAATGTTTAAATGACATATACATATGAAAATGCCATCTACAATATCGAATTTTATTTTTGGCCCAACAAAAAGACACTTTATTGTGCATAGGACAGAAAATGACACTATATGAGATGTTTAATGGATACACTTATACACAATAGAATATCAAATCTACAATCACAAAATTTTCTATTTGTTTAAGTGTGGTCCATTATTTGAGTAGGAGGGAAAAATGATGTCACATATAATGTTCAAGTGACACACATATACACATGAGAATGTCATCTACAATTTTCTTTTTGACCTTAGAAGAGTAACTCAACAATGTGCATATGAAGGAAAAGATGTGGCACTTGATGTTTAAGAGAGACACATATACACTTTAGAATGTCATCTATAATCAAATAAGTCTATTTTTCTTTGTGGTCCAAAAATAAAACATACCACTATAGACTAAAATTGAAATCTTTATAATATGAATATATAATTACATTAAAATGTTAGTTATCCAAGGACACATGTCCTAGGCAAAACCATGCATCCCATAAACGTAAACACCCCAAGGATGTGGGGACGAGTAGGGGATGTAACCTTTTCATCCCAAAACTCATTCTAAAATAACAAATGATGCGGGGACGAGTAGGGGATGTCACCTTGTTGTCCCCAAAACTCATTCTAAAACAATAAATGATGTGGGGACGAGTAGGGGATGTCACCTTGTTGTCCCCAAAACTCATTCTAAAACAAGAAATGATGCGAGGATGAGTAGGGGATGTCACCTTGTTGTCCCCAAAACTCATTCTAAAACAAGAAATGATGTGGGGACGATTAGGGGATGTCACCTTGTTGTCCCCAAAACTCATTTTAAAACAAGAAATGATGCGGGGACGAGTAGGGGATGTCACCTTGTTGTCCCCAAAACTCATTCTAAAACAAGAAATGATGCGGAGACGAGGAACGACAAAAGGAAGGATAAATAAGACATTTTTCAAAATTGAAACACGCTTATAAAACAAAAACCAAAACAAATATAGATAATTCTTATGTAATTGAATCCAAAACACTCAAATACACCACAACTATTACAGAAAACCATATCTATAAAGAAAAACCGTAGTATTATTTTAGACCTAATGTGGGTTACACACTTTTATATATATATATATATATATATATATATATATATAGCCACAAGCTAGAAATTTTGTCCCAATTATAAAAGTGGCAAAACAAGTCGATGACAAAAATGTCTTTTAACTCTTACCCTTGGTAGAAACAAGCTTGATACACAATATTCTTGTTGCTTTTGACTTGGTAAAGAAGGGTTTTCTTTGTTAATTTCAAGGCATATAGAAAGGTATTAAAAAAAAGTCCCTCGGGTGAAAAGTGACGGTGAAATGTTCCAAATTCCAAGGGAATCTAGCGCATCCAGCGCTGACTAATAGGCTTTGTGAAAAAAGAGGAGGAAAACAATAATGACTTCAAAAGTTTTTACCCTTTTTAAATCGTGGCCTGTGAGTCAACGTGAACGACCTTCACATGTGATGCTGACGACCGTGTGGGCTCCACACTTGTCTCCCACGTACCCATTCTCATTATCCTCAAATTTTAGGGTTATTTCATACAAATTGAAAATTAAGGTGCTATAATTCTTAGGTAGTCTAGCTGAAATAATTTTGTAGATGCAAAATCTTTCATTTTTTTTTAATGTTTCAATTGATTCAAAAGAAATGATGGTGGTTTTTCTTTAATTTGATTATATGTGAAGATTCAAATTTTCAAAACCTTAGAGGTGTATGAGTAGGCTCGTATCGGGTTCCTAAATCCTTCCTTAAAAAAAAATTAAAAATTTCAAAAATAGATACCTCTTAAATTTTGTATCTTAGAGAAAATATATCAACTTAAATATGATAATTAGAAACTTCACACATACACAAAATGAAAATCGTTAAATAATATTCAAGATAACAAAACAATAGATCCGTAGAAATAAAAATTCATATATCAACTAGAATTCTTAATTCTTATGCATTTATAAGATGAGATTGTGCACTTCAATCCAATAATATACAAAGTGGGAAACAATCTCCTTATTAGCATAAGAATATCTCATACACCATATTATCATATTGATATTTGACCTAATCATGACCTAAAAACTATCTAATTGTATCTATTTTATTTATCATAGTTTTTCAATAAAATTTATGTAAATTTATCAAACTTAAGCATACCAATATATAATATAAAATTTGAAGATATATCCATTTTCTTATAAATACGAACTTATATAGAGTGTGATTCAAAAATAATATTAATTAATTTTTTAGACCAACTAATTTAGGAGAGACACAAAATTATGATGATGAATCAACAAATGTGAAATGTTGAAAAAAAACTTAAACTAAATATTAATGATTTTGTAAGTATTCTTACCAAAAAATTAGATGAAAACTCATAAAATAAAATTTAAAATTAATTGGAAAATATCATTGATAACCTCCAAAAAATAAAAATATAATTTAAAAAAATTGATTATAAAATATTATCTGTAACCCTCCAAAAATAAATATGTAAATTATTTTTTTGTTAATGTTATGAGATCTCCACAATCCATAATTTAATTAATGTTGCTCTCAAATAGAACGTGTTTGAGTTAATTTTGATCCACATTTCAAATCCATCCTCAAGATATTAGAGATCTAAGAGAGACAAAATTCCCAAAGATGAAAAAAAAACTGAACACAATCAAATATAAAAGCAAAAATAGTTTTTTACACCAACCAATCTAAGAGAGACAAAAAAATCCAGATCATGGAACAAAGAATGTGAAACGTTGAAAAAAAACTCTTTCTAATACAAAAGTAACATCAATTTTTTTTAAACAACCAATCTAAGAAAGGAAAAAAATACTAATAATAGATCACCAAATGTGAAAGATTGGAAAAAAAAAACTCACCCCTCTAATAAAAAAAAAATAAATTATTTACTTTTAAATGAAAACAACCAACCTAAAAGAGAAAACAATCATGATGATGGATAATGGAATGAAAAACCTTGGAAAGAAAAATCCCCCATGATGGACCACAGAATGTGGAACGTTGAAAAAAAATCTTGATGATGGATCACTAAAAAAATTCCTATAATAAATCACGAAATGCAATCCCCATGATGATGGATCACGGAATGTGAAACTACTCCTTAAAAAACGTAGATAAAAATCTTTATAGTAGATCATAGAATGTGAAACATTAGAAAAAAATCTTTGATGATAAATCGTGAAATATGAATTGTTAATAAAAAACTCAAGCCCAATCGAATCCAAAAGTAACATTAATTAATTTTATAAACCAATAAAAATACCCTCTCTCAAACCATTAAATTAACCTTAATGAGATCACCCTATCAAAACTCTAAGACCATTAGAAATGGTGAAACATTTTCAATCTCACTAGATAAGTGATGGACCCAAATATTGAGTAAGAAGGCAAATGCTGACGTGGCACTGCTTGTTCAAATCCAAATTTGGGTCTTTACCTCACTAGGTAAGTCATAATAGGTATCTTCTCCATATGCACATGACACTGTAAAATTTGGATGTGGGGTTGATTAGACAAGATATATTCCTCTAACACCCAATTGCCGTACTTGTGAGTTTTTAGGGCATCGTAGTGATGTTTTAAAAATTGATGTGTAAGCTAAGCATGTCTGGTTTTGTGTCTGGTCAAAGAATAAACTGAGGTTGTTTTATGTTCTTTTCCTATTTTAATTCAATTTCTTGCAAGCAGAGATCATAGTCTGAGTTTTGGGCTTCCCTCCTTGCATTCTATATATATATGGACTTGTGTCCCCACAGTCGAAATAGAAATCGAAAGATTTCATTTCCACAGATTAGGAATCAAGTGTTTTTGTGGATAAAGTTGATCCAGCATCATGTCAAAGCTTGGGCTTTCTTACCACCAAAATGCAGCTTATAATCCTCTGGATTTATCTCTGCAGATAAGTCTGAGTCCCCCAAATCCTGAGTGTACTTCATCTACCAGTAATAACCAAGGACAAGATGTTGTCTTGGACTTATGGAGCAGCAGCTCTAATGCACAAGTTAGGTCTAATAATAGCAGTAGTCTTACAGAGAGCTCTGTTGTCACTAATTTGAGCACAGGGAGTGATAAAAGCCAAGAGGATGCAACTTCCATGCACTTGTGTATTGGTGGGTTTGGGGAGAATGAGATTAATGGAAGAGGGATTGGATTTCATGATCAGCCTGCAATACATTCTTTTCAGCTTGGAGGGAGTACTAATCATGGCCTTCTTCCACCCCATGTTAGTTGTAATCCTCTACACTCTGATAGAAGCAGTGTAGCAGTTCATGGCCTAGGCCTGATCCATGATAATCATCATTTTATGGCTGGGGAAAGGTTTGTTGGAGGTGATTTTGTGAATCAGTGTGAATTTCCTGGCCATCCTGAGTTGGGTATGGGAATTTCTCAAGATCATAGCAGAAAAGTTCCTGAGATTGTTTCTAGAGAAAATTGTGGCTTTGGTGACAGTGGGTATAGATCAAGACTTTTGCCTTCAAAGTTGCCCACAAAGAGAAGCATGAGAGCACCCAGGATGCGTTGGACTAGCACCCTTCATGCCCATTTTGTTCATGCAGTTGAGCTCCTTGGAGGCCATGAAAGTAAGCTTCCCAAGCTTGTTTATTCTAGGTTTTATGCATTCTCTTTTCATTTTTCTTGTCCAAATTTATTGATTTTATGTGTAGGATGACTGAACTCAATTCAATCTCATTCTTTTGTCAATTGGGCTTACTCTAAATCTGGTGGTTTGTGTATAGGGGCCACACCCAAGTCAGTTTTAGAGCTCATGAATGTCAAGGACCTCACTCTTGCTCATGTCAAGAGCCACTTGCAGGTATTACATAGTTTCCATTTGATTTCAGACTTGAAAAGATTATCAGATAAAAGGCATTAGATTGTCAAGGTCTAGACTCTATATTGATTGATTGAGAGCTTCTAGAATTATTACTGTATGTTTTTCTATCAATGTGTGGGAATCACAGCTCATGATTCATCATCAGAATAGAGAGATGAGAAAATAAGATTACCAGACTTCTGAAATCTGATTGATGTCTTAGATTTTAAGCTTCAGGATCTGCAATGGAAAGCATCAGAGAACCATATAGAAAAAGTTAAAAACAAATAAATGCAAAAATACCCACTGACCAGTTCTTGTTGGGTTTGCAGTGTATTCATTGTTCATTCTCACTGTTCAATCCTTTCCTTCCACTTCATTCTGTGGAAATCTTGTACTATTGTACGGCAAATTCATTGTGCATATTATTCATTAATTAATGGGATCTAAGATTCATCTCTAATAAACACATACGGAGGTACCTAGAGAAACATTAAATAGTTTTTATAAAGTAGTTGGGCTGGATAATATCTTAAAATTTGCCTTCAAACTCCTTCCTAATGGATTTTAAGGTCTATATTTATTCCCTTGTTTTAAAGGCATAAAAAACCAGAAGAAAAATGGCTTTAAGGCGGCATAAACTGGATCTAATTACTTCACACGAATGATGAAGATCCCATTATAATTCCAGTAGTACTGTATTATTCCCTGATTCAGCAGTATTTATAGAGATAAACCCATCCTCTATTCTTAAGGTTCCTACTTTGGTATTCTAGTCTGTTTGTACAACTCTAAACATCACTGGAAACAGAATTAAACCTGCTATTTCGGCCATTAACATCTGTTGCAGTCTTAAAACATACTATTCAAAGTTCTTCTCCTTAAAATCTGTTTCTGGGTCTTGGAGGCATAAAATCTAATTTTGAAAGTTCTCATAGGAAATCGAGTTATCCATTAACTGTCTCTTGCTTTTTGTTTGGTTGCTGCAGATGTATCGAACAGTGAAGACTACTGACAGACCTGCAGGTAATTAAGATCTTGCACAGTTTTAACTCATTAGCACGTAATTTTCCATACCAGCCTGTCAAGGTTGGCCAGATTATTTTATGGTGCAGATGATTGAATTTTTTTGTTTTGAAGTCTTTCCAGTCTTGTGATTAATTTCTCTGCACCTTTTTCAGAATTGAATGGATCAAATTGCATCGTAAACAATTTATGGTTTGAATCAGATTTCATTATTGCAAACGATTGACTTTTCTTTCTTTTTATTTATTTTATAATTGCAGTGACAGTGCCTTGTGATACATTTGGAGATTCTTCCATGAAAAGGTCTGAAGATTTTCTGCCCAGTTTCATTTCTTCTTCAGAAATCAACACAAGAAGTAAAGGGGAGATAGAAACTGATCCTGATGCTGGTGAAGTGAATGAAGGAGGCTCAAATCCTACATTATTTCATGAAAGCCAGAAGAAATTCTACCATCAAAATTTACAGAACATTTCTTCAAGGTAATATTCATTCTCTTAAAAATTAGCCCCACATCTTCTTCAAGCTTTTACTAGAGTTCAATTGGATTGAATAGGAGGTCATGTGCATAGACTTAATCTACTAACCCTAAATCACTATCACTTAGAAATCTTCTCTAAATCATTCAATAGTGACTGCAGTTCATAATTTATAATTGGCTTCTTTCTTTTCTCAGCAATAATGGCATTGGAAGCTGGTCAAGAAATCTACTTCAACTGGAGAAGAACAATTTATCTCAATCTCATCTTCACACATCCACAGATCAGAATGAGGTATGATCTTTTGGCTTACCCAATTTGAATATTACCATATTAAAAACATAAAAATTAGTTTTTTTTATTGTTTTTTAGAGTTCAACTGTATAAAATTTATTTGCATCAATGTTTCAGATCATACTCTATGATCTATCATCATTTTCTTTCTACAGCTCTCTCGCTCTCATGACAGATCATAACAGATCATGGAGGGTGATCCAAAGCATTCATACAAATAAATTTTATACAGTTGAATTCAAAAACATGGCGTACTAATCATTATAAACTGTAAAAATGTAATGTATCTGAATCTTTTTCTTTATTTTGATTCCACTTTCATTTCCTGCAGTTGAGTCACCAGATGAAGTTACAAAACAATCTTCCACGCTGCCATAACACATTAGTCTCTTCACAACTGATAAATCCAAAGGTTTCAAGCTTTCCTGATTTGGAGTTCACTTTGGGCAGATCAAGTTGGAAATCAGCAGAACATTCTGATCAGTTCCCAGAAGAGCTTCCTCTCTTAAGATGTTAAAAGGAAATTAAAACCATTGATGGTAGATCCAAGTATGGTTTTATGTCTTGTTGGGTGAGAGAAAATTTTCCATGAAAAAGAGAAAAATGGAGTATCATATAATGTAGAATGAGTTGAGATTGAGATTGAGGGTATGTGTATAGGGTTGCATTTTTAAATCTCCCCCAGTGAGTTTTCAACACAAAAGTTGTTACTACACTGCTTTTGGAACTCTCAACCTAACATGTTCCTATATTGTAAGATATGAAGGAATTCAAGATTCTGTTTCAAAATCATTTGATATCAGAATCAATGGTTTTTGTATAGTGGGTTGCGTCTTGGTTCTGTTTCAACAATGGTGGCTGCATTTTTTTAAAAGTAGAAAGTTGAACAGTTTAATACCAAAATGAAGGTCGTAAAGATAAATAGGTTGTTTAACGTAAGAGCTGACAGAATTCTTTTTATGTGCAAGTAAATACATTGTGGTTGTTTGAATGGGAAAAAGAGAAGTGCAAGTTGTGTCTAATGCATTGGTATTTATATGGTAGGAATGCTATGTTTAATATATTGGTTGTTTATTTCAGTTTGTCATTAAGATAAATAACTGATATATCCATAACAAGAGAAATGCAGATTGGGTCTAATGTATTGGACATAATTGTACTTGATAAATAACTGATATAAGTACAATTACTGATATATTGACCACAATGTACTGTTTGTTTAAATTCAACTACGCCTTCAAAATAAATAGCAAACAGTTCAGCACAATATACCACTTGTAATCCCTAATATACCACTTGTAACCTTTTCTAATAAATGACTTAGATAAAGAATTAGAAGATGAATTGTTCATATTAATTATGAAGGCATTAATATATATATATATATATATGGTTTAAGAATATGTGTATTATTTTTTTTTTAATAAATAACAAACAACATTTCAATTAATCTTGTAGATGAAAATTTTGATGTAAAAATAATTACATTCAGATGATGATTTATACAATATTGTACAGTTATATTTAACTTTTTCATTTAAAACATTTTTCTAACTTGTACCTTTGTTGATGTAAAATATCATCTGCTATCCCAAGGTGGCATGTACAGTCTAAAAGTCTCATATTTCTATGTTTTCCTTCATACATAACGATCAAGAGAATGCACAATACAAAGACATATTCAAGTTTCAAAACTAAACTTCTTGTAAACCAAAATCTATTAGATTAATTCACACATACATAAAATGTCTAATAATTATAATATCATTGATTCTTGGTGATCCTAATCAATGATAGATATAAAATGTCTAATAAAGATAATATTAGAGATTCGTGTTGATCCTAGCTAATGTTTAGAAGCATTTTATAATGACAACAAAGTATGCAGTGTAATGAGCATGTCAAAATGAAAAACATCATCCACTATCATAAGGTATACTGCAAGATTGTACACTTAAAACAAAGATATGTGCAAGTTTCAAAACTAAGCTTCATTTTCACCAAAATCAATGGATGAATATACTCAAATATAGAATGTCTAGTAACGATAATATTCTCATTTCCCAAAAATTCTAATTAACAAAAAGTGAAATGTAATATGAATAAATTAACAAGAATTATTATCTCTTATCTTAATTCAAGAAGCATTTACATGTTACTAGTAAGGGAGAACTATCGATCACTTGATTAGGAGAATGAATAAATATACATATACATATACATAGAATGTCTAGTAATGACAATATTTTCTATTCTTGTTGATCCTAGTTAATGAAACGTGATATGAACTAGTTAACAAGAACTCTTACTTTTTATCTTGAATACAAGAAACATTTACATGTCACTAGTAAGGGAAAACTATCGATCACTTGATTAGGAGAATGAATAAATATACATATACATAGAATGTCTAGTAGTGACAATATTTTCTATTCTTGTTGATCCTAGTTAATGAAACGTGATATGAACTAGTTAACAAGAACTCTTACCTTTTATCTTGAATACAAGAAACATTTACATGTCACTAGTAAGCAAAAACTATTGATCACTTGATTAGGAGAATGAATAAATACACATATACATATACATAGAATGTCTAGTAATGACAATATTTTCTATTCTTGTTGATCCTAGTTAATGAAACATGATATGAACTAGTTAACAAGAACTCTTACATTTTATCTTGAATACAAGAAACATTTACATGTCACTAGTAAGGGAAAACTATTGATCACTTGATTAGGAGAATGAATAAATATACATATACATATACATATACATAGAACGTCTAATAATGACAATATTTTTTGTTCTTGTTGATCCTAGTTAATGAAATGTGATATGAACTAGTTAACAAGAACTCTTACCTTTTATCTTGAATACAAGAAATTTTTACATGTCACTAGTAAGGGAAAACTATCAATCACTTGATTAGGAGAATGAATACATATACATATACATATACTTATATGTATAGGTATACTTATATGTATATGTATACATATACATATACGTATACACATACATAGAGTGTCTAGTAATGACAATATTTTTTATTCTTGTTGATCCTAGTTAACGAAATGTGATATGAACTAGTTAACAAGAACTGTTATCTTTTATCTAGAATACAAGAAATGTTTACATGTCACTAGTAAGGGAAAACTGTCGATCACTTGATTAGGAGAATGAATAAATATATATATATATATATATATATACATGTATACATATACATATACGTATACATATACATATACATAGAATGTCTAGTAATGACAATATTGTCTATTCTTGTTGATCCTAATTAACGAAATGTGATATGAACTAGTTAACAAGAACTCTTACCTTTTATCTATATATGTACATATACATAGAATGTCTACTAATGGTAATATTCTCAATTCTCATTCATCCTAATGAACAAAAAAAATGGAAAATACAATATGAACAAATTAACAAGAACTCTTAAAAATTCAAGAAGCATTTACATGTCACTTCCAGAGGAAAGGAAAGCTACCTAGCATTGACTAGGGGAATGGGGAGGCATTTGTGGAAAACTGTAATTTGGTGTGGAAAAGCCCCACTAGGACGCAGAAGCATGGTCTAGTGGCGCAGCAGGCGGCGTTATAATCGCTTCTGCATTCCTGCTCACCATGTGACACCTTAACTTACATGTCTCATTCTACTCAAAACCAGAAGAAATAAAGAAAAACAAACATCACATAAAGACAGGCAGAAGATATATTATACACTTATATCACTCATATTCGCATTTCACATGCTCACTGAATTGCTCGTAAATTCTCCCCCAAATTCCTTGGCTGTAGACAGCTTGTTTGTCGTTATGGTTGGCGCCATGCAACGTGAGACACACATTTTCAACACTTTGATTTACCAACCATATTCCTCTCAAACCAATGTACAATGTACAATGTGAAATAATATGGATTAAATAAGCAGGACAATTAAGAACTTCACTTGAGTTTCAGTACAAGCAATGAAACAACTTAGCATTATAAAAAGGTAAGTTGATGTCATGCAATATGTGGAGTAGTATTTTACCTAGAGATTTCAGTACATAAATGCACACACAAAGTGTCCTCTATATTAATTCATATAATTGGATACATTCTTAATTTATTATCTTTGACTTGAAATGATGTGTTCTTGATTTGATTTGAAACTTTAGTCTATTGATTGTGCATATTTAAAATTCAAATATCATTATCATCACTCTCTTTTCTTATTATATTTTTCCCAATCACTCTTTCCATAATGAATATAAGACAAAGTATCAGAAAAGCCATATTTAAGGTCGAAGGCTAGGCGCCTCAAGGATTCCAAATTCATAGTCATTGCCTCTAAATTTGAAAAGTAAGGTCAAAGCTTCACAAACCATTGGGGTCATGTTATTTGATGTTCATTAAATTGTTGATAAGGAGCGCAGAGAGGATATTTATCATTAAAATGGAAAGAAGGGGATGTGCTAGTGACTAATGATGATTAGGCATAGTATGGGACATCTCGCAAAGTCTATGGTTAAACTTATAGACCTTAGAATAGTCAAGGAAAAATGTTTTGAGAAAATTGATCTATTATAACATGCTTGCAAATATAGTTGTGGACTCTCTATTGTGATGATCTTGTGAATACCAAGATGCATGCTTATAACATTGTATTGAATACTTATAATGCTACAACATTCTCTTAGATGACTTGTGGAAAGTGCAAGAACAAATTAAATTTGTTATACCCAATAGAATTGATTATTTCACCACTATGTACATAAGGTCTGGAATGAGAAGGGTTTACCTTTTTCTCTTCCATTTTATCCATTTATTCCATATTGTTCAATGAAAAGAGACTAAATAAAGGTTAATTTTTTACTTTCCCATGACTTTTGTGGGGGTTTCTATCTCAATTTTTGGTGGTTTTTAGTCCATTGAACAATAATATTATAAGTGTTCTTGCAATTTTTCCCATAAGGAGTGATAAGTTGCATGGATTGTTCGAGTTCACTATGAAATAGTAAATATTTATACTCAACCTTTTTTTAGTTTTAAACAATAGCTAAGGAATTGTGCCCATGTATTAAAATCCCAAAAAGAGTTTTTACATTTGATTGACAAAGCCAACAATATGCTTGCCAAAATTCTCAACCATAGTTTATCAAATCCTCATATTCATGAAACTACTAAGAACTAGTATACTGAACCAACCTCCAAATTAGTCATTGGGCCCAAATTGCATAAAATAAAAAGAAACACAATCATAACTATCAAACATATATTATAATCTCAAGGAACCCAAATATCAAAACACTTACTTCACCTATTTGACAATTCTTCATCTTAGTTGGACACTAGTCTTCATAGGGCACGCAAGTTCACAATCCTCATGGACAAAATATTTAGCCTCCTCTAGTTTAGCCAACTCAAAAATCTCACATTCTTCTTTAATTTCCACCCCAAAAAGTTTGTCCTCGTTATCAATAACTAGACCCTCAAACACTAGATAGTTCTAGAGCTACCCTTCTTTACCACTAGTAGCTAAGTTGACCATGTTCTAAAGAAATTAAATGTTTCTCTCTATCACTTCCCATCTCAAAGGAAGAAGTGAATGATCAACCAAATTCATAAGAGAGAACTCACTAATTTCTCAGTCAAGATGATAAACAACATAATAATCTTTTGGTATATGAATCAATTTCCTTTCATCCATAATCTCTAAAGTGTCCTCTATTTCACCTAGATAGGATTTTTTAACCAACTTCTTGTATAGGGATATCGCCATCTCCTTTGGTTCCCCAAAATCAAGCAACATGGCCACAAACATAGCAAAATGTTTGTATTCACCCTATGCATGCTCAAACTTAAAAAATTCTTCCCCAAGTAAATCACCATTTTTTGGTTTACTTTGAAGGAACACTTTAGTCTCTTCTTTGTGATATCTCTAAGGAATGATTGTCTATTCTAGCTTACTAAACTTAATGATGTGTTAATAAATGGCTTTCAATAACCACCACTTCTACTTTTAAACAATTGACTCAAAATGTGTCGTTCAAATACCTAAACAATCATCCTCAATCTATCAAATGTTCTTGGAGTTTGCATTTTGAGAGTGCATTTCCTCAAAATCATACTCTATTTCTCCCAACCCTTCAAATCACTTGAAATCTCTTAGAGTTAAAATATCAATGCATCTACCACTCTATTCAACAAAATTACTGGTCAACCCATATTATTGTTCATCCTATGTGTTAGCTAGTGCAATGGCCAACACATAATCTCCGTGTTAAGATTAACAAGGCATAAATAACAATTACATGCAAATATAACCAATATCAGAAAACAATAAACCACACAAAAGAGAACACAAGACACAAAGATTTAATGTGGTTCACCCAATCTCTGGGCTATGTCCACCAACAGCGAGTCCAATATTTTTATTATCTAGTGATTACAACCTGATTACAATCTGTAATCCCTTACAGCTCAATTCTGTCGTAAGTACTAAAATCATACATCATAATGAAATCCCTAACCCTAAGCCAATATAACAAGGCTTATGTTGGTTAACAAGTTAACCCTAAAATACTTGACGAGTCAACCTAAGAAAAGGCTTGACGAGTCAACCTAGGGAAATGTTTGACGTGTCAACTCAAAAATGCTTGACGAGTTAACCCCCAAAATTTTTTTTGGGGGTGATGCCCCGAACCCCACAACAAATGAAAAATGTACAGTACTTTCCTGATTAAACCTAAATGATCTCATAGATGATTCATGCATTAACAAATTTAATGTATGGGTAGATCATTCATCGTCAAAATGAGCCCTCAGAGCATGCTCATGCAAACCAAAAATCAAGATGGTGATCAATACTAATTACTCCATTGTCCCATCACTACCACCTCAAACAATGAAATCATCCATGCTATGAAGTCTAACACGACATCCACATATTACCTAGTCATCTTCTTTTCCAGCGCATCTGCCACCTAATAGCCTTCACGATATATGTATTAGATTTCAAACTCATCAAATTTCCTTATCAGCTTATGAATAGATTATAGCCATCTCCTCAATTTCCAATTTGGGATTGTATTCTATCAAATTTCATTTATTGTTATTAGTGAATAATCCCTCTCCAAACGTAGTTGGGTAGCCTTCACTTCTAGTCTAACTTTTAGTCCTAATAAAGTTGCATGAAACTCTATAATATTGTTTGTATTTTCTCCCATATATTTTTCTTTCTAGCATAAAATTGTACTTAGATTGTCCCTCACCACACATCCTACACCTCTTGGCCCATGGTTGCCTCTTAAGGAACCATCAAAATTAATGTCCTTCACCCATCTCTCCTTCATTTCTTTCCAAACCATGTATTCTCCCTAGGATCAATCTCCCTTCGCGCACTAAGAAGGGGCTACCCAATCCTCTTTTATAGTGGAACAAAGTGTATTTATTCTATAGAATTGGATTTATGCACCCAATTAGATATTTCTCCAAGGAAAATTAAGTTTTACTTGTGTGTCATGTTTTTCTATTATTTTGTTGAGATCATTCACTTTAGTCCTTGATATGCCTTATTCTTATTATATTAGTTTTGGTAGTCATTAAATGTGATTTTTATAGTGTGTTATAGTTTTGTTGATAAGTTTAACATTGAGCATCCATTGATGTGTAAGGAATATCTCATTATTTGTAACTCAAGTAGTATATTTTTTATTACATTTATTATTAATAATTATTAATTTAATTTTTAGACATTAATTTCCCTATATCACATATTATTTTTGTAAAGATCCCTTTTTCCTAAAAAATATCATTATGGAGGGTAATTATTTTTTATAATTATATTTTATTTTTTCTATTTCACCAAGTGCAGTAAAATTTGTCTAAAATATTTGATTAATAATCCATGTTTATAAGAAAAGTATTAAATTCATATAATAATTAAATATACTATATATTACACTTTTTGAAAAACTTATTTTGAGAGCAATGTTGATGTAAAGTCACACGGTGTAACAATTTCATTTGATTATATAAAATATGGATCAAGTCAGTTATTTTTTTTCTAAATTTGAAAGTAAATATGTGAGCCTAGTGTTACATAAGTGTCACTCTACTACTTCATTACTTTCACTTATTTCCACTATCTCTTACCTAGTTGTGCCATAAATTTCACAACTTTCTCTTGATATTTTCTAACACTATCTTCTTACAACTATCAATCTACCCCCTCTACTTCCTTTGTGTATAATTAAATTTTCTTTGTAACATTATCTTATAAATAATTAAAATTTTAATGCTTTTACATTAATTTTCACACCTTTTCGCTATAACACTTTTCCAAACTCTCAAAATGCTTCTTTTATTATCTCACACATTTATCTTAACACCCTTTTTAACATTTATTTAGGGGTGAAATGGATACTGATGAATCTAACAATATAAACTATGTGAGATGAGTTCATTAATTAACTTTTTCAATACTAACACTCAAAATCCAAGAGAAAGAGGGGCTTCCAAACATAAATCTCAATATAACCCAAGTTAGATTAGCAAAACCCAAGAAGATTAAGGGATGCCAATGCTAAACCCAAATTATATCAAGGAAGTACACAAGCAAGTCCTCTTTCATGCAATGTAGGATTTGATTAAAGATGTGTAAATGCAAATGTAAAATTGAACCAATTGATTTAATGAGAGAAGTAAGATAGATCTAGATGCTAAGTGTATGCAATCAACCCAATTAAGATATGAAAATAAGTCTAGACTAAGAAGTGAAATGAATGATAGAGTACTCACCTTGAAATGTGTAGAGGAATATGCATTTATACTCTGAAAACTACAGATCTTGAACCTGTGATAGAAATTTCGACTGCAGATTCGCGATCACAATAGAAAACCCAAAAAATGTTGTTTTTATCAAACCTCCAGGAATAGGTCAACCTGGTTCAACATGTTGCAGACACTTTTCCTTGAAGTCACCCCATTCTCAGGACATTGTAGAAAATTCAACCCAACTTCTTTGGAAATGTCTTGGCAACTAGTTTCAAGATCTATGGCTACAATTTTGATATCCTGTTCCTGCACATAGAAAAGCTTGTTTTTGGATTTGGGTGGATGAGGGCTTGCCTTGGTCAAGCCCTAGATTGAGGAATCAACCTTGAAATTGAGATGTAAATGTAATGATAAAGGAAATGCTAACATGTAGTAGGATTGAATATATCAAATGAAATATACAATTACCTTTGTAGATGCAATTGAATTTGATATTTGATCAAGTATGAAAATGTAATAGCCTCGACTCAAAGAAACCAAAAGGAAATCAAAGAAGTCAAAACCTCATGTATAGGAATGTATGTGACATGTCGTGATGAAGGATGGAAGAACTTGAATGATTTGGAAAGATAGGTCTCCTCCTCAGAATCCTAATCCTACTACCACCTTGAAGGAAGAAGCTTGATGCAAGAAGGGAATGCTTGAATTTTGTGAATGCTTGAAGATGCTTGCTTGGAATCTCATGAACGTGTGTATGCTTTCTCTTTATTTCTTGTAGAATGATCACGTATCTTGATCCGGATGAAAATGGAATTCCCAAGCCTCCTTATATACTATTTTTTAGGATCGAAAACAAAGCAAGATGACCTGAAGAAAAAGAAATCAATCAAAAAATCCAAGGTACTTTGGGCCCCGTAATTAAATTTCCTCAAGGAAGAGGTCAACTTGGATCAACCTCTTCCTAGGACAAGTCAACCTGGACGACCTATTCCTAAAGGGGTCCTAGAGAGGGGTCTCGAAGGCCTCATAGAAGGTGCAAAAAGAATCAAGGGATGATGAAACCATTGGAAGATATGTCCAAAAAGGTGATAAAATAGCACCTAAAGGACCATGTCAGAAGATGAGAGAGATACTAAAACCACTCTAAGGAGGGATAAAAGGTTTCAAGATGAAGTGCATCCACTTTAAGATGGTACATTTAGCTCCCACTTTAGCGGGAGTATGAGGCAAGTCATACTCTCGATAAAGGACGAAGGAGAAGAGAGACAATGTCACAACATGATATAACACCACCAAGTTTAAGTACATGAGCCCCAAAACATAGGATCCTAACTCCATTCCCATGCATAAGAGAATGAAAACAAAGCAAAACAAAAACAAAATCAAAGACTCAAAATGGGTTAGCACCAAAACCCCAAATCAACTAGTGAAAGAGACCTCAGCTAAAGAAATGTCTCACCCACCAATATCATATTTGGAAGGCTATCAAAAAGCACAATGGATCCCATAGGAAAGGCAAGAGCACCACAAAGGATTACATCCCTCATGATTCTATCCTGCTACATGAAAGCATAAATAAAGAGAGAGTGATTATCTTGCCCAATAAGGTTTGTGTGCCTTATTGTGAATCACAACAAAAACAAACAAAAAAGGCAGGATCAAATGGTCTAGCAAGTTTATGTGCCCGATAGTCAATCATGTGCACTTTTTGGTGGCTTTTGCATGCATGTGTATGTGTGTCCACCTGTGGATCAATTCCTTGGTATCACCACAGAGTGTAAATGATGCAAACCAAGGCATGGAGGATCCAATTAAGGACAATCCATCCTTGCAACTTCAGAATTACACAATGAAAAACACAACACAACAAGATGCTCCAACTCAATTATCATTAACATGCCCAACTATAAGGCCTTCTAGGTTAGGGCCAATTACAGTAGAAACAAGTTCTACAAGATCCACATAGATCCAATACAATCTCAGCTATAAGTTCAGCTCTGAAAACAATCAGCAACTGATAGAAACCCTAAGGAAGATCTAAACTTGAGCTCACAAGCCTCCAAGCAATCTCCTTATCTCCAAGTGTGCAAACCATTAGCTCTATAATTACAAACTATCAGATAACAATCTGATCTACAAGATCATGCAAGATCTTTTCCACAACTTTGCCAACTCCAGCTTTTAGAACCTCTGATATGACTCGCTAAGTCATCCAAGTCATCTGCTCCCTACCTATCTCTTAACACCTACCCCAAACATCCTATAAATACTAATCATTAGCCACAAGTCAGCTTGATGAAACCCTTAACTCCCCCCAACAAATTTTTAATGCAATACAAGTCAGCTTCAAATAGCCTTACAATAATTAAATTCAACATGTCAGCCTGTAACAACAGCTACCAACAATAAATGCACCAGGTTGGCCCAACAAATCACACAGAACTCTAATCAGTAAACTAGAACTACCGAGCAATAGTGAAATAATCGAGCATGTTAGGCATCACCGAGCACCAGTGTCAATTGAGCACCATAGGCATCATCAAGTAACACTTTCACCAAGCACTAGAGATTACCGAGTTCCTTCAGTGACTGACCTTCCTTCAATGACCAAGGTCGTTGGTCAAGGCTACAACTAAGTAACACCGGCCAAACAAAACACCTCCATGTAGATCTACCAGGTACCCTAGAATGCACCTGCATCAGACACCCTAGGTTCAAAAATATGTTCATATGTGAGAAGAACATCTTCTAGGATTCATCACATAAACCCTGAACTGGTTCTTCACATACAAGTCCTCCACCTTTTCAGTTTGCATACTCTTCTACTTCAAATTTCTCTATCTCTTCAAGTCATTCCTCAACAACATAGAGGTCTGTCCTCCATACTAATCATTCATTTTCTCTGGATCTACCAACTCAACTCGACTACCAATACTCAGGCTTCTCCTACCAAGCGTCGTATCCAGTAAAGGCATTAGGGAAAACTTCTTGTCATCCTTCTCAACAATAAACACATTTCTGATACAGTCATACATAGCTCTACAATCATATTGCCAAGGTCTACCAAGCAATATATCACAACTATTCATCTTCACAATGTCACATAACACAAGATCCTTATACTGGCCAATCTGAACATCAACAAAGCATTATTCTCTTACTTCTAGAGCATGAACATCTTGCAACCAACCAATCCTATAAGGACAAGGATGCTTCATTCTATTCAACCCAAGTTTCTGAACCATGTCCTCAGCAACAAGGTTATTAGTACTACCACTATCAACAATAACATCACAAAGTTTACCTCTAGAATTGCATCAGGTCCTAAACAAGTTACTCCTTTGACAAGGTTCCTCCTTTGTACCGAGCAATGTCCACCGAAGCAGCAAGTTCTCAGATTTAGGTTCATTCTCATTCAGCACAGCAGTTCGTCAATCACCAAGCTTCTTCTATGTACACTCAAAAGAATGGTGTCCTTCCTCTCCACAATTATAGCAAGTACCCTTAAAGATAACTCTACCTGAATTCTTCTTTAGTTCTATAGGTTTTTGTTCATCTTCTGCATTAGTCGGTTTATCCTTCACTGAGTGATCAAGCTTTTCTTTCCCTTGGGGATTACTATGTTGTTTCCTTTTCAACTTATCTTCTGCCTTCAGAGCATACTGATAACCATCTTCAATAAAATCAATCTTTAGCATACCAAGCTCATCCTGAATATTGAATCTCAGACCATTCACATACCGAGCTAACTTTTCCTTACCAAGCTCTCGATATGCAGAATGAATAGTAAGTTTATAGAACTCCTCAGTATAATCTTCAATAGACAAATCCTTCTGCTTCAGATTCTGCAACTTCTTAAACAAGTCAAGCTCATAGTTAGAAGGTATGAACTTAGCTTTCAATTTTGTCACCATCAACCTCCATCGATTGATTTTCATTGCACCTTCATCTTCTCTATCTCTTTGTAGTTCTTTCCACCAAAGAGAAGCATGTTCTTTCCACCAAAGAGAAGCATGTCCTTTCAACTTTGTCTATGCTAATCTCACCTGAAGAGGATCTTCAATTTCTTCTAGCTCAAAGAAATCTTCAAGTTCACCGATCCAATCAATCACGTTCTCGGGCTTTAAAGTACCAAAGAAAGTAGAAACTTCCATTTGGTAGCTACTACTTAACTGAGCTCCATATCTAGGCAACCGAGTAGTTCTGTCTTCACCAGATCTATCCCTCCAGTCATCACCACTAGATATAGCAAGTTCAAAGTCTTCAACAACTTCCTCATAACCATCTTCAGTACCAACATTCTGAGGTACACCAGTAACAACTCTTATGATCTTGGTGAGCATGTCAATCTTCATCAACTCCATCTCAGATCTGAAATCTAATTTCACCTTCTTTGTAATCCTAGATTCAACAGTATCATAGAGATTAGAAAGTACTATAGGGTCCAATCTTCTTGAAGGCATCCTTAAAGATAAGAGAAACCCTCTGCAACAAACCCTACACTGACCACCTTGTGGAAATCTCCAAGTTGTATGCAAGTCAGATCTCAACCTGCCACCTTGCACAAACAACTAGGGCAAGATCCACAAGTTCAGTGCCACGGATCTGTAACCCAGATCATACGATCTCTTCACTAACAAGATCAACTTCGCAAGATCAGCCTTGCTAGTTCAACCTTCACTCCACAAGATCAACCTAGCTCTGATACCACCTGACGTAGACCAAGGCAAGGAGGATCCAATTAAGGACAATCCATCCTTGCAGCTTCAGAATTAGACAATGGAAAACACAACACAACAAGATGCTCCAACTCAATTATCATTAACATGCCCAACTGTAAGGCCTTATGGTTTAGGGCCAATTACAACATAATCAAGTTCTACAAGATCCACACAAATCCAATACAATCTCAGCTAGTTTAGCTCTGAAAATAATCAGCAACTGATGGAAACCCTAAGGTAGATCTAAATTTGAGCTTGCAAGCCTCTAAGAAATCTCCTTGTCTCGAAGTGTGCAAACCACTAGCTCTGTAATTACAAACTATCAGATAACAATCTGATCTGCAAGATCATGCAAGATCTTTTCCACAACTTCACCAACTCCAGCTTTTAGAACCTCTGATCTGACTTGCTAAGTCATCCAAGGCATCTGCTCCCTACCTATCTCTAAACACCTACCCCAAACATCCTATAAATACTAATCATCAGCCACAAGTCAACTGGATGAAAACCTTAACTCTCCCCAACAAATATTAAATGCAATACAATTTGGCTTCAAATAGCCTTATAACAATTAAATTCAACATGTTGACCTGTAACAATAGCTACCAACAATAAATGCACCAAGTCGGCCCAACAAATCATACAGAACTCCAGTTGGTAAACCAAAACTACCAAGCAACAGTGAAATGACCAAGCATTCCAGGCATCACCGAGCACCAGTGTCGATCGAGCACTGTAGGCATCGCTGAGTAACACTTTCACCAAGTGCCAGATATTATTGAGTTCCTTCAGTGATTGAGCTTCCTTCAATGACCGAGGTCATCGGTCAAGGCTGCAATTGAGTAACACCGACCAAACAACACACCTCCATGCAGATCTACCGAGTACCCTAGAATGCCCCTGCATCAATAAATATCTATGTGCTCTTTGTGGATGGACAAGGGTCTGTTATCCATAGAGAAAATGTGTGTGTGTTTCCCTAGGATGGAGAAGTATCACTGATACCCACTAGGGAGTGGCATGTTTTAATATAAAAGTAAAAGTGCATAAAAAAAGGTAAACTATAGTATAAAGAGGGTGTAAGTATTCTGCCCCCTTATGATGACTATGTAGCCATAGACATCATAAGGAAGAGAATAAAGGATAACTACTTCTAGAAACAAGGAGATATCCTTTAACAATAATGTATGCCATAAACTTAGCGAAGAGCATTGACTCTTGTAAGCTAATAAAATAGATCAATTATGAAAGGATATGTCACTTATGAGAAGAAACCCTTGAAAGGAAGAGATCTTGTTAGCAAGACATCTACCTTCTAGAGGAGCATCATGAACAAGGCTAACAACTTCAAGACACAAGAAGGGGAGAGGAATCAAGAATGCACCTATTCAGCCCCCTATGCATAGGTGGAATAGGGATCCTTGGATAAGAGAAAATGTTTATAATGAACTTAGTTTTTCAAATGAAGAAGAGGTGATGATCACATACATGCACCTCTTGTATGTCAGAGAGAGTCATGACCAAGACACAATTCCTTATAGGAAAAGAATGTGACATGATAAAAAAATGTCATTGTACTAAGGAAAGGTGATAATTAGACAAAGAGAGATAAAGAATGTACAAAAAACCTTTCCCCCCAAGTGTGAGACAAGAAGGAGAAGTCTATGGTGAAATATATAACAAAATATTGTAAAATATAACGATGAACTGTAAGCAGCAACCATATTCTGGTCATGTAGAAAACAAAACACCCTATATCAAACAAGAAGTATCATAGAATAATACAAAACCATAGAGAAATGCGGGACAAGAAACATCATAGGATATACAATTCTAAACATAATATGCTAGAAATGATATCACCTATGAGGTAAATTATAGATGATTATTAAAGACAAAGATTAAAATCCAAGGCATGGAAGGACATTGTTAGGTAACATATATTGTGTTGTGCATGAAACAAAGCATTACATACCTGTAGATAAGAACGTATCATAAACAATGCAAATCTATAGAGAAATGGGAAGATGAAAGGATACCATGTTAAACCTACTTTAGTTAGCACGAGAGGAACAAAAAAGAGATAACGGATCCTTGAGAGAAAGGAGAAATAAATATCCATTATATGCTCTAAATGAGAGATCCTTTATAACAAATATGCACTTACAAGCATAAGATTGCACTTAGTATTGTTAATCCTTATATAACACAATAAATGCATGCAAGAAAGAACATAAAATTATAAGAGAATGCAAGTTCATAAGGCATATTGGATGCACTGAACAAGAAAAGATGAGGACACATTATGCCTCCCTAAGTGGTTTTGATTTATACTAGACATGTGATTTCAAGAAAACATAAGATTTTACTCTGGATGTTAATCCTTATGTAACACAATAAATGTATGCAAGAAAATATGTCATCACATAAAAGGAAAAAAAGTCAACAAAGGGGGAAAATGGACCCCACGATATAAATAGGAAAAGGAAATAGGGCCTTACCCCCCAAGTGAGGAAATGAGGGAAATGACTATTATGTTGCTCACAAAGTAGGACAATAAGACCCCAAAGGATATGCTAGCAATGTCACAACGTGAGGAGAAACATAATAGGGATGTAAATGTACTAAGTAGAATGATCATGAAAAATCTATATCATTTATCAT
The DNA here is from genome assembly GCA_027943335.1 of Chamaecyparis obtusa. Lineage (NCBI taxonomy): Eukaryota > Viridiplantae > Streptophyta > Pinopsida > Cupressales > Cupressaceae > Chamaecyparis > Chamaecyparis obtusa. The sequence continues at coordinate 293,247 of BSBK01006574.1, forward strand.
CGCAATTCATTTGAGACATACCATAAGAAATGAATCCTTTACATTGCAAATAATGATATTGAATAGTCTTATGAATTTGATGAAGTGTAGAAAAATATGTTTTAGATGTAATTAGATTGAAATGTAAATAGAAGTGTTTAATATGTGTACACTCATCAAAAAAAGGTGTTTGATTTCCAAAGTCAAGGATGTTAGTTTTGGTATAGAATGTTGGTGTGAGATTTAATGTTCCCCTATCTTGAAGAGTTGATAGGCCACCTATAGGGTTGATGTGATTAGGATCCTTATGGTCTAAGGTTGAATTTGTGAAAATAAAATCATCATGGTCACCTTTTTTCAACACGCCCACATTTGATTTGAGATGTATCTTGAAAGGAACAAGAAGAAGCATCAAGGATGAGATCTTCTATTACTACTTGGCACTCATAGGAGAAGGACAAACATAACTCATAAAGGCCTCATCTATAGAAGGAATATCAATGAAATGCACTAGGAAGTGATTGATCATTAGGAGCAATAATCATGTTATCATCCAATTATATAAAGGTTGATTCATGAGGAATGGAGTAATCCATGTCGTTATCCAAGGGCTCATCCCAAATGGTAGCATTATCAAAGTTAGGAATATCATGACTCACTAGAGCTTGATCAACATCATCTTCGAAAAGATTACCCTTTGGAGGCGGGTGTTTTGAAGAAATGTTTTCATGAGAATCAACGAAAGAAAAAATAAAGTATCATATGCATGAAATGGAATATCTTGAAGATCATGAATAAAACTTGAAAATAAAGATAACAATCCCATTGAAAATGAAATGCAATGACTTAGAAGAAATATTTTTGTGTTTCTATATTGTTTGAAACAAAATGCAATGCAAATAAAAATGTAGGATGCAAGTTTTTTGAACTTTCACAATGCAAATATATGAAAATGAAATAATGTAGTTAACAAAATCTATTTGCAAACAATGTAAAGAGGATAATGTGAAAGGACATCTAACTAGTCGCACAAAGAAGAAATCTAACTCCAAAATCAAACAAAGGAGGGAATATGTCGGGTTCACCAAATATTTTAGGGGTGAAATGGATACTAATGAATCTGAAAATATAAACTATGTGAGATGAGTTCATTAATTAACCATTTCAACACTAACACTCAAAATACAATAGAAAGAGGGGCTTCCAAACATAACTCTCAATATAACCCAAGTTAGATTAGCAAAACCCAAGAAGATGAAGGGATGCCAACGCTAAACCCAATTTATATCAAGGAAGTACACAAGAAAGTCCTCTTTCATGCAATGTAGGATTTGATTAAAGATGTGTAAATGTAAATGTGAAATTGAACTAATTGATTTAATGAGAAAAGTAAGACAGATCTAGATGCTAAGTGTATGCAATTAGCCCAATTAAGATATGGAAATAAGTCTAGACTAAGAAGTGAAATGAATGATAGAGTACTCACATTGAAATTGTTGGCAAAATGGTCAGCACTCCCCTCAGGATTCATGACATGGTTTAATAGCCTCCTGTGTCTTCTATAAGTCTAGTGGTTGTATCGGGCATTAACAGGTCGATCTTTTGGTGCAACGGCAACCACTACTTGTAACAAGTGGTATCAAAGCTTGGTCATAGGTTCAAATCCCCTTAGGGAACGCTGAGGGGGAGATTGTTGGAAAAATGGTCAGCACTCCCCTCAAGATTCATGACATGGTTTAACAGCCTCATGTGTCTTCTATAAGTCTAGTGGTTGTATCGAGCATTAACAGGTCGATCTTTTGGTGCAATGACAACCACTACTTGTAACAGAAATGTGAAGATGAATATGCCTTTTTTTCTCTAAAAACTATAGATCTAAGCCTATGACAGAACTTTCGACTACAGATTCACGATCACAACAGAAAACCCATAAAATGTTGTTTTTCTCTAACCTCTAGGAACAAGTTGACCTGGTGCAACATGTTCCAAAGACTTTTCCATGAAATCACCATGTTCTCAGGACACCATAGAAAAGTTGACCAAACTTCTTCAAAAATGTCTTGGCAAGTAGTTTTTAGATCTATGGTTGCAATTCTGATATCTTGCTCTTGCACATAGAAAAGCTTGTTTTTGGGTTTGCGTGGATGAGGGCTTGCATTGGTCAAGCCTTAGATTGAGGAATCAACCTTTAAATTGATATGTAAATGTAATGATAAGGAAATTATAACATGTAGTAGGATTGAATATATCAATTGAAAGATACAATTACCTTTGTAGATGCAATTGAATTTGATATGTGATCAAGTATGCAAATGTAATAGACTTGAGTCAAAGAAAGCAAAAGGAAATAAAAGAATTCGAAACCTCATGTATAGGAATTGATGACCTACAATTGATTGAATATCTTAATGAACTGAAGAAACAATGATTAGAGATCACCGAGCTATTAAAGTGATATGTAAGATGATTAAATCAATCAATATATTGTCATTGATGTTAACTAGTTTTTTACTATACTTATCATGATAGTTAGAAACATTTGAACATCTGTAGAAGGAAGAAATGGTGAACAAATGAGACATCTACATAAGGAAAAGATGGATATGATAGATAAGGATATGGTATACATTGGGTAACTTATTGATTAGTCTATGGCATTATATTGTTGACTTGAGCATGTTGCATTATTTTATTATGAAGAAGAGATCATAATTGAACAAGTTAATGTGGTCGGTAATTGGAGATTTATGTATACACCAATTTAGTCTCAAGTGTATACCGAGTGACATTAATAACTGAGTTATTTATCACTGACACATTCAATATTAATCAAGTATGGATGAAAACATTAAATATTATAACAACTGACTAAAATTGATGAGTTGGAAAATGTGTATGATTTCTAGGTAAAAGATGAAGTTTGTTATAAGATCCACAACTGACAAAATTCAGAGATGATCAAAGGGAAGAGATTGAAACATGTTATTGACACATCTGTCGAGGAAGTTGGAAGCGGCAAAATGGACGATGAAGATTAAGAGGCAATATCTAATGGTTAATATGAAAATGGTTTACACGTCTATTTAAGAGACATGAGATTCATTTTTGAACTATGTTGGATGAATAGAGACTACAGAAGATTTCACGTGAAGACATTTTTGATGCATTCTTGATCAAACTGGTTACAGACAGAATCGAGTTGCAAGCATAACCGAGCGTCAGAGATATTACACTGAGTGAAGTAAGTTAGGGGATATGATGAAGTTAATTAATTATTGATCAGAAGAGTTCTTATGAGCTCAGCATAGATCTAAATACTTGCAAATTGAGTTTTATTTGAATCAGATCACTAATGTATCGGTTTAACCATTGTTATGAAAAAATCTCTTAACCGAGTGGACTTAACAGTCTTTTGTATTTCCATATTGACATTCAACGAATGTTAATTATTTTCTTGTTGGCCCCATAGTGAATGCTGGTCAAAAGTTAACTGTTAGTGATAAATCTTTTAACCAGGTCACTCCTAATAGTGTGCATTGTAACCTTTAATAGGGTTGGCTCCTTTAATAGTGTGTATTGTTTTCTTGTTGGCCCCATAGTGAATGCTAGTCAAAAGTTAACTGTTAGTGATAAATCTTTTAACCAGGTCACACCTGATAGTGTGCATTGTAACCTTTAATAGGGTTGGCTCCTAACCGAGCTCACTTCAAAATAGTGAAATGTTTTCGGTTACCGGTCCCAGATGATTTTTCCCTTGGCAAGGTTCCCACGTTAAATCTTTGTGCTATGTGTTATTTGTTATGATTTTTTTGCTATCATAATTTACATATTGCATATTTGATTAATCGGTAAAGACAGTTTTGGAAATTACTAGTTTTGGGTAAATGAACAGAAAGATAGTTATTTTATCTTACCAAGTTGTTTTGATTTGTTGAATAAATTTGAAAAAGTACATCTGAGAGTTTGGGACTGTAGGATAACTAATTTAACTGATTCATCCCCCCTCTCAGTTATCTAATAGGAATGTATGTGACATGTCTTGATGAAGTATGGAAGAATGTTAATGATTTAGAATGATGGATTTCCTCAAGTTAGAATCCAAACTCCACTACCACCTTGAAGGAAGAAGTTTGATGCAAGAAGGGAATGCTTGAATTTGATGAATGCTTGAATATGCTTGCTTGAAATCTCATGAACGTGTGTATGCTTTCCCTTGATTTCATGTAGAATGATCATGTAGCTTGATCCAGATGAAAATGAAATGCCCAAGCCTCCTTATATAATATTTTTCAAGATCAAAAACAAAGCAGGCCAACCTGGGAGAAAAATAAATAAATAGGCAAATTTGAGGCACTTCGGGCCCCATAATTAAATTCCTCAGTGAAGAGGTCAAATTGGGTCAACCTCTTCTTGGAATAGATCAACTTGGTTGACCTATTCCCAAGGGGGGTCCCAGAGAGGGGTCCCGGAGGCCTTGGAGAAGGTGCAGAAAGAATCAGGGGATGATGAAACTACTGGAAGATATGGCAAAAAAGGTGATAAAATAGAACCTAAAGGAACATGCCGAAAGATGAGAGAGAGATTTAAACCATGCTAAGGAGGTCTAAAAGGTCTCAAAATGAAGTGCACATCCATTTTAAGATAGTACAACATTAAAATCCTTCAATTCATTACAACACTCCTCTAAATTTTGACAATGTCCCTTTTGTTGATGGTGATGTTAGCACAACCAGCTCTAACTAAATGAAAGATCACTTACTCCTCTTTAGAAGTAATAAATTCTAATCCAAGGTTCCTTTATAGTTAGTTATTGAAGAAACTCTACTCCAACATTACTTTATAGTTATCTATTGATTGTTTTTGGTAGCTAAGTTGTCTATGTGATCAATTTAAGTAGAGTCCAAAATAAATTCCTAAATTACAGATATGTATAAACTTAGTTCTAATCAAATTTCAATCAATTTTTAAGTTTTGGAAAATATTATATTTACTCAAATATCTCAATCAAAGTGATTTACTTTAGATTAATAATGTTCCTTCCATGCATGTTTGAATGTTTTTAAGTAGATCTAAACATTGAATTTCTCTTGGTAATTTAATTTCTATTTAAATAGCTCATTCCAAAAAAGATAAGAGAATAGAACACTAGGAGGATGGAACAAATCAGAATAGATAGACAACAATAAATTTTACTCCATATATTAGATATGGAAGGTTAGGCAAAATTGAGAAACCAACACTATTATGTTTAATATTCATACAATCATATACACATAATTGATGTGATCATGTTTCTGAGTTTACCATTTTTTTTTCAAATCTAACAAATAGAAGAAAAATTACCTAATAATCACAAAAATACACTAGATAAAAGACATACCACTAGGATAAGTGCACAAAGATGGGGGACCAAAAAGATGTTGGACTCACTTTTTTGGTCTCCAAAAAATCATATGGTATTTTCCATATAGGGTGCAAACCATAAATGACACATGTCTTCTAGCTTAGCATGCCTAGCCTTAGGTTTGGACACACCAAACCTATTTTGCACATGCCAAATGCTCAATGGTGAAAACTTCCCCTTCCCATTGTCTCTCTCTCTCTCTCTCCCACTTTAATCAAGTTCTTCAAGCTCATGTAAAATCCCAATTTGTGATTTCAAATTCTCTTTACCTCTGAATAGCAGTATAAGTCATGTTTCAATATGTGTTTTTTCTTTCTTATACTTTATGTTATATTTCATGTACATATATTGTCAGGACGTTTGAGAGTGGTTTTAGATCTGTATGAATTATAATTTAAATTCTAGACTTTTAAAGATCATATAAATTTTCTAACTAGTCAAATTTCAGTAATCAACAAACTTGTATTAGTATTCTCTTTCTCTCTATATGTCACTCTCTTTATCTTCCCCAAACTCTAGAGTTATCTATCTCCCTCTCTTCTTGCTATGTCCCCCCTCTCTATCCATTCTCTTGATTAGAGCCTCTCTCTCTCTCTCTCTCTCTCTCTCTCTCTCTCTCTCTCTTGTTAGAATAACTAAGAGGGGGGTGAATCAATTATCCAATGTCCCAAAACAAAATGTATAATCCAAAAAAAATTCTTCAACTTCTGCTACTCGGTAAACATAAAATATTTTCACTGTCTATGTTTTTACTGATTGTCAGTCTAAAACTTATAGTAGTTACTAATCAAATCTAACATGTAATAAGCAAAGTATGATAACAAACAAATATCACAATCAACACATAACAAAAGAGATTCAACATGGAAACCCTGTGAAGGGAAAAACCACCTGGGACCAGCAACCCAAAAATTGTTCACTCTTCTAAAGTGAGGTCGGTGAAGACCCAACCCTGTTAAAGGTTTACAAACACACTGTTAGGTGTGACCTTGTTAGAGGATTTTAGACCAGAAGTTATCGTCCAACCAACAGTCACTTTGGGGTTGACAGGATAACAATGATCACTTTATGAATGAAACATCAAAAGACTTTCTTAGTCCACTCGGTTAAGAGATTTGACTGTGTACAATGGTTAAATATGTAACAGTAGATGATCTGCCTTGAAACAACTTCAATTGTAGTTTACAGATCAATGTTCAGCTCATTCAAATCTTTCTGATCAATATACCACTTTAGATTCAATACTATATCAACTTATTGTCTGTCGGTAATTACTCTCTGTAGCTCGGTAATTGTTCTGCAACTCAGTTCTCATTAACCAGTATGATCAGAATGCATGAAAACTTGTTCACGCGATAATTTTGCAGTATCTTCTTCTTCCAGCACCTTTCAACAATGAAACCAATGTCTCTTATATAGACGACTAAATCATTTTCTTTTCCTCCATTAGATTTTGCCGCTTTAACCTTCTTCGGCTAATGTGTCAGTAACACATTTCAATTTGCTCCATTAGATCCTTCTTGAATTATGTTAGCCGTCGATCTTCATAACAAACCTTATCTATTACCTCAATTTCATACGCTTTATAGCTCATCACTTTATCAGCTAAACTGATCATTTAATTCCTTTTTGTTCTGCTCAGTTAACAAAGAAATGCATCAGTGAACACAAGCTCGGTTAACACTACACTCGGTATACACTACACTTTGTCGGTGTATACTGGAATGCTTTATTTACTGACAACACTACTTTGTGTCTTTCAACTTTATTCTTCATCATAGATGAATGCAACATAATAAAGTCAATTTCATCAAGTCATAGACTCATCAACAAGTTACTCAATGTATTCCTTATCCTCATCTGACATATACATCTTCCTCATGTAGATATTTATGTTCTTCATCTCTTTCTCCTTTCTCCAGATGTGTCAGTATAGTAACTTAAAAGATAAGTATTGTCAAGCTAGTTGACATCAATGACACCATAATACTGATTTAATCATCTTGCATATCTAATCAACAACTCCTTAGTAATCTTGAATTACAGATTCTCCATTCAGGTTCTAAATCAGTTGTAGTTCATGATCAATCTCTCCCTTTGGCATTGATTGCAACTCAAGTAATATGAAATGTACCATACACATACCAAACATTTATTCTACAACTCTGTGCTCAAATATTGTGTAAGCTCTCCCTGGCTTAATATGTTTAACCACTACGTTACTAAACAACATTAAAAAAAATACAGCTTTGTCATTCTCTCCCTTAGATAGTTCTCATCGATGCATATCTCTCCCTTTCTTTTTCATATTATTTATCTCTCCCTTTGACAATAATGCCAAAGAAACAAATAAATAATCAGCTCTATAGTAGCTAAGTATCTCTCTGTTGTCCAATACAATCTCTGTATCTTTGTATACTGATATCCCAATCTGTTTCAGTTCATCAAACTTAATCACAACCTTGAACAATATCCAAAGTTTGAACTATGTTGCATCAACATGAATGATCTTCTGATAAGATTAGGCTGATGCAACATCCATATCACATTAGTGATCGATAGATAGGGGACAGACCCCAATTCTAGTCCTCAAGTATTCAAATGTGTCCTTCAATAGAGGCTTTGTAAAGATATCTGCAAGTTGTTCTTTAGATGTAACAAATTATAACTTCACTTGCTTCTCTTGCACTTGTTCTCTTAAGTAGTGATACTTAATTGATATATGCTTTGTCTTAGAGTGCATCACTAGATTCTTTGAAATACTGAGAGCACTTGTGTTGTCACAGTTTATAATCACTGGGTCAGTGATTACCTCATTCATTCCTTCCAACACTTGCTTGATATATGCAATGTTTGAGCAATTAGTAGCAGTACCAACTGTGTGCACAGATGTGTGATCACACTTCTATGAGTCTTTGTATGCGAGAGTGCTCAATAGTGAGTTCTCACAAAATGACCCATAGCTCTCTATCTGAGAAGAGCATGGTTTGAATGTGGCCCTCAGATCAGCCTATTTTACCCATGCAAATACAACTCAGAATGAGAGATTTGAGTTGATCTAAATGAAACTATTCTAAATGATTTGCCATGCAAACTAAGCTAAACTAATTTATTGAAAATGAAATTAAGCTATATGTAATGGATTTAAACTAAAATGATTTGCAAATAATCTAAAATGTAAATTAATCTAAAATGTGAATGTGCAAGTTGAAATGCTAAATGATTACAAGCTATGAAATTCTGCAGCATAAGTTCGATATCAAAATTCGGGATGATTGAATGAGCATGAGAGGTCTCCTTTTATAGGAAAAGTTGGATTCGAATGTGAAAGTAGAAGCAATGTGGGATAAATGAAAAAGAGGAAACAATCATCATTTTTAGAAGGTTTGTAATAAAATGGAATTACATTTTATTTTCTTTTATTTTTATTCAATTTGTTTCCTTTTTCATCACAGGAGATCTTTTGAGAGAATATTTCATTTATTTAATTTTAAAGAATAATATCTCTTTTAATTAAATAAGGTAATATTATATAATTTAGAAATGAATATTAATTCAATAAAATAAAACCATTTAATTAAAAGAGGATTTTAATTAAATAACATTATTTCATTCAAAGAATATTAATTTTAATTAAATAATATTATTTTATTTATTAAAAAGGGATATATTTCTTTTAATTAAAAATTGATGGGATATTCAAACTTTAGGGAAAATTGAAATATTTATGATTTGATCAATAAATTTGATTTGAATGTATGACAAATATTGATTCAGGAATTGATATGGGGCCCAAAGTCTAGGCGACCATTTTATGGTGCATACACCAACATACTCTGCTTCAGCTGTAGATTGAGAAATACAAGTTTTCTTTTTACTTATCTAGGTTACAAGTCTTTCGCCAAAGAAGAATGCTCCTCCGGTGGTGCTTTTTCTGTCATCCACATTTCCAGCCCAATCAGCATCGGTACAAACCTTCAACTCAAACTTACCTTCCTTAGGATACCATAAACCATAATCCTCTATCTTTTTCAGGTATCTTAAGATCCTTTTAGTAGCAATCATGTGTGATTCTCTAGGATTAGCAGAATATCTAGCAACAATTCCCACAACATGTGTTATATCTGGTCTACTATGAACTACATACATTATTTTACCAATCATGGATCGGTAAAATGTCTGGTTTACCTCTGTAGTTTGATCTTCCTTAGTCAGTTTACATCCAGTAGCCATCGGTGTTCCCACAGGTTTAGCATCTTCCATGCCAAATGTCTTCAAGACTTCCTTTATGTACTTGGACTGTGTGATGAATATCCCATCACTCTGTTGAATCACTTGTAATCCGAGAAAGAATTTAATCTCTCTGAACATAGACATTTCAAACTCATTCCTCATGTCATCAGCAAAAGATTTACATACATGATCTTGACCTCCAAAAATAATATCATCAACAAAAATTTCAGCAATAATAATAGTGTCATCAGTATCACCTTTCATGTACAAATTGTTGTTTTCACTGGTTCTTACAAATCCAATCCTTAACAAGTAAGTATGCAGCCTTTCATACCATGCTCTCGGTGCTTGCTTCAAACCATATAAAGCTTTGTGTAATCTACATACCATGTTTCTGTTGTCTGGATCAATGAATGCTTCGGGTTGTTCTATGTAGATCTCTTCTTCAAGTATACCATTCAGAAATGCTGACTTCACATCCATTTGATAAACCTTAAATTTCTTGTGTGCAGCATATGCAAGTAGCATTCTAACTCCTTCCAATCTAGCAACATGTGAAAATATCTCACCATATTCAATGTCTTCTTCTATGCATATCCCTTGCATACCAATCTCGCTTTATTTCTTGTCACTTCACCATTTTCATTCAGTTTATTTTTGAATATCCATTTAGTACTGATAACATTTTTGTCTTTAGGTCGGGGTACGAAGGACCAAGTTTTGTTTTTCTCTATTTTCTCTATTTGCTCCTTCATTGCATTAACCCATTCTTCATTCTCTAATGCAACTTTCACGTTCTTTGGTTCAAATTCACAAACTAGACATTTACCTTATCTTGCTTTTCTTCTTGTCAACATGCCAGCTTGTCTGTCTCCAATAATTTGTGTCTCAAGATGATTTCTTCTGACAAAACTAGCCAGTACTTAGTTTCTTCTTTCTTGTTCATCCTATTCAGGTTCATGTGCTTGCTCGGTAGCTCCATCTTGTTCGTCGGTTTCCCTATCCTATTCCTTGGGGTTATTTTCCTAGTGACCAGTTATCATAGGTTGTGACTTTGGTAGATAGTCAGGAATTTCAATGTAAGTGAATCTACCATAGTCTTTAGGTTCCTTTCTTTCCTCTGTGTTTTTGTCATCAAACTCATCAACACAGACATTAGTACTTTCAATCATCTTATTTGTAACCTTATTCAGACATTTGTATGCTTTACTCTTAGTAGAATATCCTAAGAATATTCCTTCATCACCTTTAGAATCAAATTTCCCATTTATCTCATCTTTCAGAATAAAACATTTTCTTCCAAAAATCCTGAAATAACTTACAGTAGGTTTGTGTCCAAACCATAGCTCATAAGGTGTTTGGTTGGTGTCCTTCTTCAGTTGTACTCAATTAAGCACATATACAGTTGTACTGACAGCTTCTCTCCAATATGTTTGTGCAACATTCTTTTGTATCATTAGTGTTCTAGCACAATCAATTATTGACCTTTTCCTTCTTTCAGCAATCCCATTCTGGTGAGGTGTTCTCAGTGCAGAGACCTGTCTCTTAATACCATGCTCATTACAAAAATTAGTAAATTCATCAGAGATAAATTCACCTCCTCTATTAGATCTTAAGCATTTTAATTCTTTTCCAATCTCTTTTTCTACCTTTTCCTTATACCACTTAAACATCTTAAATGCTTCAGATTTCTCTTTCAAGAACATAATAGTCATTAGTCTAGTATAGTCATCAATAAAAAGAATAAAATATCTATCACCATAATAGCTCTGAGTTCTCATAGGACCACATAGGTCAGTATGAACCAACTCAAGTATCTTCTTTGTTGAGTAGTCTTTGCTCTTAAAACTATACTTAGTCATCTTACCTTTTTGACATTCATGGCACATAGCATGATGCGGTTTTGATAAGTTAGGAAACCCTCTAACTCTTTTCCTCTTACTAATCTTAATCATGTTATCAAAGTTCACATGGCATAACCTTTTATGCCACAACCATGCATCTTCATCCTTCATTAATAAAAAAGAAGACTGATCAATATCAAGATAAAATAGATTACCTCTGGATTGTGTACTAGTTCCGACAAGTCTTCCTCCATCATCATAGATTTTTACCTTTCTGCTCTCAAAAGCAAGTTGGTGGCCTGAGTTATTTAGTTGTGCCACACTTAACAAATTATAGTTCAGTCCATCTACCCAGTTTGCATTTTCACATTTTATTCTATCATTAATCATCAGTGAGCCTTTACCTCTTACCATACAGGGTGCATCATTTCCCATTCTAACAGATCCTCCATCATATTAATCAAGTAGATCAAATTTCTCTATATCACTAGTCATATGATGTGTACAGCCACTATCTATGATCCATGTATCATTTCTGCTTACTTTAGAGATTAGTGTTGTTTCTTCATGTTTCTCTTCTTCCTCTGAATCATCTTTCATAGCAACAAATACTACTACATCATCATCAGTGTCGGATTCAAATTCAAATTCTTCAACTATGTAACATACCTTTTTCCTTTTGTCATAGCTATCTCAATTATCTCTATTTTTGTGTCAGTAGCCTCTGTTGACTCTTCTCCCATAGCTCGGTCTTTGGATCTATCATCATCTTTCTTATTCAGACATCTAGCAGTGATGTGGCCAACTTCTTTACAATTAAAACATGCTAAGGGTAGCTTGCCTCTATACCTTCCCTTACCTTTCGGAAATCTTTTGTCCATAAGAGCTTCAAGCTCATCACCAGTATTACTATCACTATCATTATTCTTATCATTCCTGCTACTAGACTTACCAATCTTCAAAGAGGACATGAAAGAGGATTCGACAAAAGGTACAACACTATTGTTAAATTTATTCAATTCAAAGGTTGTAAGCTTACCAATCAGTGTGTCAAGAGTAAGGTTGGATGTAGCCCTTGTTTCATGAAATTCAGAGATCCTGATCGCATAAACTGGTAGCAAAGTTCTAAGAATCTTGCTTATCACTATTTCATCGTCAATAACTCCATTGGATGCTCTAATAGCATGTACTACCTCTTTTATTTTATTTGTGTATTGCACAATTTTCTCACCTTCTTTCATCTTCATATCATCAAATCAACCTCTTAGGCTTTCTACTCTAGCTCTCTTAACATTTGCATCTCCATTATATATTAGAGTCAGTTTATCCCACATGGCTTTGGCAGTTGTGCATCCCTTAATGTCTTCAAATTTGTCATCGGTACAGGCAGCAACAAGTTCCATCATAGTAATATTGTGTTCATGCCTATCCTTTGGTTGATCAAGTGTTAGGGGACCTGGTGTCGGTTCAATGTAGCCATTCTCCATCAGTTCTAGTGTAGAATTCTCAATTCCAGATATGTGCAGCTTCATCTGGTTTTTCCATACTACGAAGTTATCTTTGTTCAGCTTTGGCACTTCCCTCTTATACATCTTGTGACCTTTTTGCTGGAGTCCTTAAAACTCTGTTCTAAGCAACCATAGCTCTGATACCAATTGTCAGAATAACTGAGAGGGGGGTGAATCAGTTATCCAATGTCCCAAAACAAAATGTATAATCCAAAATAAATTCTTCAACTTCTGCTACTCGGTAAACATAAAATATTTTCACTGTCTCTATTTTTATCGATTGTCAATCCAAAACTTATAGCAGTTACCGATCAAATCTAACATGTAATATGTAAAGTATGATAACAAACAAATATCACAATCAACACATAACACAAGAGATTTAACGTGGAAACCCTGTGAAGGGAAAAAGCACCTAGGACCGGCAACCCAAAAATTGTTCACTCTTCTGAAGTGAGGTCGGTGAAGACCCAACCCTGTTAAAGGTTTACAAACACATTGTTAGGTGTGACCTTGTTAGAGGATTTTAGACTAGAAGTTATCATCCAACCAGCAGTCACTCTGGGGTTGACAGGATAACAATAATCACTCTATGATTGAAACATCAAAAGACTTTCTTAGTCCACTCGGTTAAGAGATTTGACTGTGCACAATGGTTAAATATGTAATAGTAGATGATCTACCTGGAAACAACTTCAATTACAATTTATAGATCAATGTTCAGCTCATTCAAATCTTTCTGATCAATATACCACTTCAGATTCAATACTATATCAACTTACTATCCATCAGTAATTACTCTCTGTAGCTCAATAATTGTTCTGCAACTCGGTTCTCATTAACTAGTATGATCAAAATGCATGAAAACTTGTTCATGTGATAATTCTGCAGTATCTTCTTCTTTCGGTGCCTTTCAACAATAAAACCAATGTCTCTTATATAGATGAGTAAATCATTTTCTTTTCCTCCATTAGATTTTGCCGCTTAATCTTATTCATTGATTTTGCCGCTTTAACCTTCTTTGGCTAATGTGTCAGTAACACATTTCAATCTACTCCATTAGATCCTTCTTGAATTATGTTAGCTGTCGATCTTCATAACAAACCTTATCTGTTACCTCGATTTCATACGCTTTACAACTCATCACTTTATCGACTAAACTGATTATTTAATTCCTTTCTGTTCTGCTCAGTTAACAAATAAATGTGTCAATGAACACAAGCTCAGTTAACACTACACTCGGAATACACTACACTCCGTCAGTGTATATTGGAATGCTTTATTTACCAACAACACTGCTTTGTGTCTTTCAGCTCTATTCTTCATCAAGTCATAGACTCATCAACAAGTTACTCAGTGTATTCTTTATCCTCATCTAACATATACATCTTCCTCATGTAGATATTTATGTTCTTCATCTCTTTCTCCTTTCTTCAGATGTGTCAGTATAGTAACTTACAAGATAAGTATTGTCAAGCTAGTTGACATCAATGACAACATAATACTAATTTAATCATCTTGAATATCTAATCAAAAACTCCTTAGTAATCTTGAATTAAAAATTCTCCATTCAGGTTCTAAATCAGTTGTAGTTCATCATCTCTCTCTCTCTCTCTCTCTCTCTCTCTCTCTCTCTCTCTTTCAGCACTAGGTCTCTTGCCTATATATATATATATATATATATACATACATATATCTATATATACATACATACATATACGTATGTATACATACATACATATACGTATGTATACATACATACATATACGTATGTATACATACATACATATACGTATGTATACATACATACATATACGTATGTATACATACATACATATACGTATGTATACATACATACATATACGTATGTATACATACATATATATATGTATGTATACATGTACATATATATATATATATATATAGATATATATATATATACATATATATATATATATACATACATACATACATACATACATACATACATACATACACACACACATATATATATATATACATATATATATATATATATATACATATATATATATATATACATATACATATATATATATATATACATGTGTGTGTGTGTGTATATATATCCCCTCTCTAGGTCTCTTAGTCACTCCCTGTCTATGTCTAACTCTATCTCCCTAGCCCTCTCTTTCTCTTTATTAGTCTCTCTCTCATTTCTCTCTCCCTTCCATATATTAGGGAGAGAGATTGTGGGGAGGGAGAGAGTTGTGTAAGATGGAGAGAAGGGAAAGAGGGACAGAGTGAGAGGGAAAAAGGGAGATGGGGGAAAGAGAGAAAGGGAGAAAGGATCTAGGGTTTAGGGCTTATGACTGTAGGGTTTAAGGTTTAAGTTTTAGGTAAAGGGAGAGAGGGAGAGGGAGAGGGAGAGGTGAGAAAGAGGTAGGGATAGGGGGGAGAAAGGTAGAGAAGGGGAGATAGGTGGGGAAGAAGGACAGAATGGAGAGAGAGAGAGAGAGAGGGGGGGGGGAAAGGATTTCTAGAGTTTAGGACTTATGGATATAGGGTTTATAGACTAGTGATGTAGCTGAGGATAGAAGGAACCTCAAAGAAGTCAATCCAATCCTTGCATCAAGAGTAACACAATGAAAATAATATAGAATATTTGAGATATATGAAAGATCAACCTTCTTATTATCAGAAATCAAGTACAACAGACCTACAACATGTAGTCTTATATTCTAGGCATACAGGCATGCTTGTAACCTTTAATAGGTTATATTTGTATACTATCTATCACATGCTCTCACTAATGATCTCTAGCTACTACTTATTTCCTTCTTTTGTTTTACTGACTCCTTCAAAGAATCAATTACACAAGCTTACAAACCCTTCATAAGCATCAATTTGTCCTAAGAAAGATTACATTTTCCAAGAACATGAAAACATATTACATTATAGGTCAAGACCTAAAACATAATAATCTAACAAAAATAAATGAAACATAACAAGAGAAACCACAAGTATGTTGGCCATGGATACCGAATCATCAAGAGATGAGCCACAAAGCTTCATGGATTGGGAAAATGCTTCACAAGATTAGGAAACATAAAATGGTCGTGAAATGTGGAGAACAATGAAGTCCCACAAACAATCATAGATATCTCAAACCAATAGAGGTATGAACCTAGGTGAAGGTAAAACATGATTCCAAGAATACTACATGAGGTGCACAACATCAACTAATCCAAACTAAGGAACGCTGGAAGAAACTCAACGATTGACAAACTGGAAAATAGGAAATAAAATATTTTTGGTTGATGCAAGAATGCTAAGAACCCAAGATGCTCAAGCATCAAACACATGAGGTTACTAAAAACTATTGGGCCTCTCACTTTTGTGGGGCTAAAGGAAAACCAAGATGGTCAACCTCATCCTGAGAGATCCATGAAGAATCTTCAATTGGTATGTCTTTCCATTTCACGAGATACTCCTTATATTGTCTACCTCTTGTACTTCTCCCAATTTTGCTATCCAAGATCTCTTCTATCTCATCCATCTACTTCTTAGGATACTACTAGTCAACTCCTTCTTCATCAGGTTTACCAAAATTTGTCTCATGATAATCATACAAGTCTGAAACATTGAACATAGGTGATATGTCCATGTCATCCAACAACTCTACTTCATATGCATTTCCTGAATCAAAACTCCTCAAGATCTTAAATGGTCCACACTTTGTCATCTTCAAATTATTGTATGTTCCAACATCTATCCTTCTTCAAATATACTATCATTTCATCTCCTACTGCAAACTCCTTATGTATTTTCTTCATATCTTCTCTCTCCTTATATTTCTAGTTCATCTTCTCCAAATGTTGTGTAACTTCATCATGGAATGACTTCATAACCTTTGCAAATTCTTCTCCTTCTACACTCCTCTTAACCTCTTGACTGATATCCCTTAACTCTAATACTCCCATAGGATTCATGCCTATAACTAACTAAAATGGTGTCTATACTTTATGGAGCACAAATACCAAAACCAAATGTATTAGTTGTGTATCTAGGATTGGTTGATAGCATTGATGTATTTATACATGATGCCAATGATGTAGTTGTATTAATGATACACGATGTATTTGTACATGAGTTCATGGGCACTCATAAGGAGATGAGTTGAATTGTTCCAATTTAGAGTCCTAATTTTGTATGTATATATTTTATATCATCTAGTTATAATGAATAAACATTTATGTATAATGATGATTTTTTTTTGTGAAAATGATTATTAAGATTATGTACCTTCATAGATGATTAAGATTAAATATTTCTTATGCTCATTACAGTTGCCCTATTTCATGAGAGTTACTTGTTAATGTCGAAGAGAATATGTTAGAAATATAATAGTTGTAACTACAAATAATATAGACATGTTAGACTAAAATAAAGTAAGACATTAAACACTTAGCATTTCAAGACCAACCAAGGATGTTTCTATAGTGAATCCCTTTAATGACCCTTTCTAGGTTTTCCTAGTCTCATTACGATTTTTCTAGGTTCATTGTGGTTGTCCTAGGTTCTAGAAATTGTTTAGGCTCATTAGGAAAATTTCATGTGCTTAGGGTACTTAAGGGGAAACACCGCTAAGGTATGGTACTAAGTGTTCGGGTGAGTTGGGAGGAAAAATGGGAGTGTGCCTAGGGAAAACCCACCCAACCATATGTTTCACAATTTGTGAGAAATATCACTTCATTGAATGCATCTAACAGTTTTTTCTTTAAGAGAAAAAAATTTCCCTATGAACACCGCTTCGAGTCTTGAAAATATGAGATAGGTTATTGTAGAGGGGCCTCATGTGACCCTATAGGTTTAGACAGATTATTTCCAAGTTTCACAGTTTGTGAGAAACAACTTGTCAAATTTTAACAATTTTATACATTTAGGGCACTTAAGGGATTACACTGCTAGGGTACCTTGCATTGAGTGTTCGAATGGGAAGGAAAAAAGGAACCATGCCTAGGGTAAAACCACCCAATCAAATGTGTTGAAACTGACATTTCTTTCCCATGATAAATATAAAAATAATTACACCCACTTGCAACTTTTCATTCAATGTATCTAACAATTTTTTGTGTCAAGAGAAAAAATGTTGCCCTATGAACACCACTTTGAGTCTTGAAAATTTGAGACAGGTTATTGCAAAGGGGCATCACTTGAACCTATAAGTTTAAATATATCATTTTCAAGTGTCACAATTTGTGAGAAATAGCTTTTCAAAGTTTGGCAATTTTATGCACTTAAGACACTTAAGGGACAATGTCACTAGGCTATGGGGTTGAGCATTCAGGAAAGTTGGAAAGCGTAATGGGACCATGCCTAGTGTAAACCTACCCAATTGGATGTGTTGGCACTAATGTTTCATGTCCATAATGAACAAAATAAGAAATATGCTCCCTTGTAACTTTCCATTGAATGCATCTAACAGTTTTTGTGTCAAGAGAAAAATTGTTGCCTTATGAACATTGCTTTGAGTCTTGAAAATATGAGATAGGTTATTGTAGAGGGATCTCATGTGACCCGATAGGAATAGATTAATTATTTTCAAGTGTCACAATGTGTAAGAAACAACACATCAAAGCTTGATATTTTTATGTACTTAGGGCACTTAAGGGACAACACCACTAGGGTATGGCATTGAGCATTCGAGAAAGTTGGGAGGTAAAATAGGACCATTCCTAGGGTAAAACTGACCAACCAAACACATTTTCACTCACACTTCATGTCCATGATTAACAAAACAAGGATGAAGATAAAATTTCAAGTGCACATGTAAAGTGTGGAAGAGTATATGAATCTTTGTGAAAATTTTGAGGTTGAAGGATCTGATTATGAAAGGTTGTTCCCCTTTCAAAGGAAATAAATAATAAATATTTATGCTTCTTGTGTGATCTTTCCCTCACATTTATATCTATTAATAAAAGTGAAACCAAAATTATATGAGCTATATTTTATTTATAATACATGATATATTAGTATACTCATAGTCTAATTCTTAATCACTCGCTATAGCCCATTAAGAGGATAGGTTGGTGTTGTGTAGGGAGGTGGAGTAAATCCTCACAAGGTAAGTAAATCCAAAGACTAAATATGGATGGGGTCCTAATTCCTTAAGAGATCCTGCTTGTAGATTGGTGTCAAGCACCCTACAACAAGCAAATCCCCATCCTCCTTAGAGTTGAGTTTAGGAGAGAAGTAAGGAATTGGGACTTAAGTACATGTTAATTGCCAAATTTATTATGAACCATTCATTGTTTCTTAATTCAATCAAATTTTAATGTTTACTGATGTATGCTAATCATTGGGAATCGACAACCTCCTAGTAGGGGACATTACATAGAACCCAAAGGGGTTGGATACCATAGTACTAATACTTATCTTTATTGGTTTATTCCTTAAGTAAAAACTATCATACCCATGAAACCATAAATCCAAAACAATCCAAACACATGGTTCATAGAGTTCCTAATGCATATTCATAATGATAGGCATATATCGAATAATCATTCCAAGATAACCAATATTAATGGAACACATCAAATAGAAAAAAATATTATAGAAACACATCAAATATTATTGAAACATAATAACGATGACACTCACATAAGTAAAAATATATAATGATTCCATAAAAATGATTAATACAATAAGATATTGTTTCTGGAATTGATTGGGTTTCTTTTTTTGTATCAATGTTTCGGATCACATTCTATGATCCATCATCAAGATGAGAGAACAACTAAAGGAGAAATTGAAAGATTGCAAACTAGATGTGGAATAAAAAAGGGGGGTTTGAAGATGAAGAGGCCCAAGGATTGAGACAAGAGAGAAAAAAGAAAAAGGGGGAGAGATTAAATGAATCAACAAAGTCAAGGACAGAGTCAAACAATAATAAAACTTACAAGAAATGTTAGGCAATATATATATATCTTTATATATATATATATATATATGCAAGCATATAAATAAATGAGTAAATATGTAAACACCTATACAAATGACTATATAAACTAATGCATGATCTATATGTAAATATATAAGAAGAAACACCAAAAATATATACAAATACAATTCTACATACATAAACAACCATAACTGTTAATTTAGCCACCAACATTTTGAATTCCTTTAGGTGGGTTACAATTTGTCCACCATCTTCCATTGTCAAGGAATATAATTTCTTCCTCAAGAAAATAGTGTTCACTAAATATTTAGCTTTAAATACATCTCACCAAGTTTCTTGCAAGCATAGGACTCTTCATGAACATTATTTTAAAAACATCTTCCAAGCATAATATAATTAGACACTTGGGTTTACAATCCATAACATCATACTGAGAAAACAAACTAGGGTATGTAGGGATAAAAACATTCTCATCAATAACATCTCATAGATCTCAATTTATTAAAAAATTCTTCATCTTTAGCTTCAACATTGCAAAATTATTTTTAGAAAATTTCTCCACCATTATTCTCCCTAATGAGATTGTTATATGAAAATTCTTGCAACAAGATTACAAACTACCTTTTGCACAATTTTCCACTCAAATTTGGATTAGTTCAAAAAATCCAACAACCCACAACTAAAACCAAATATCAGGGTTTGATACCACTTGAAGGGAAGTTAAGGTAGTCAAACAACTTCCTACACTAACCTTAAGAGGACGATAATGCTAAAAAAATTAGAGTGTTATAATTATAGCTACATTTAAATTAAGTAAAAATAACACATGATTTAGGTGGAGAAAACCATTTTTAGAAAAATTTCACACTCCAAAATCTATCTAATATATTAATTAGAAACCAAAAGCATATTACATTATGCATGCAAAGCAAGCTTCTCACATGAGTATTGCCAAGGAAAAATGACTGACAACTCAATATCTATGACTCTCAAAATACATCATAATGCACAACCATAATACAATACCTGCACAAAATAGGGGTTCCTTTTAGGATGTAGGCCAAAATTAGATGATATCTGTATGCACCCAAAAATGGTCGCCTAGACTTTGGGCCCCGTTTATTTGATTTATCAATCCTGAATCAGTTTTATCAATAACCAATATTTTCAACATTATCAATTTCCTTGATCAAATCCTAATTTTATCATTTATTTGATTATTTGCCTTGGGCTAACCATTTTATCCTAAGTTTTTATTTACTTAAAAGGAATATTTCCTCCCCTTTTGATTAAATAAAAAGCCCACCTTTTCATCTTATCCTAAGTTGCACAAATAAAGTATTATTCTTATTTTATAAAAAGAGAAAAGTATTTTTTGTCTCATATGGACATAAAGTCAACTCCTATTTTCTCATTGGAGGATACTTGTGCACATGGATTGCTCCTCTTTCAAGCTCCACCGTTGATTAAGACTTTTGCCTCTTAATCTCAATGGTCTGTTCTTTTGCATTTCTTATAAAAGGAAAGCTCTCTTCTCCATTTTCAGATCATGTTTTGAATACTAATCTTATGCTGCAGGAATTCTTGGAGACTTTTTGGAGCTTTTTGGAAACTTTATTGTTCTTAGTCTTTCATTCTTGCATTTTAGCTTTCATGGCATCTAGTTTAGTTTCCTTTGATGCAATAGATTTAACTCACATAGCTTAATAGGAGGGATTTGTAACACTTGTTCTTTCCATTTCATAGCTTAGTTGCATTGCATTTTCATTTCCATAGACTAGTTTGGATTGCATTTTCATAGTGATTCTTGAGGATATTGGCACTCTTGCCCTTGTCCTCATTCGAATCTCTCATTGTGTGGTTGACTAGCAAGGTCATAAGCTTGTAGCTCTAGCTGAGAGCAAATACATCATAGTCCCTTGCAACTCCATGCATAGAGAGCTATGAACCGCTTTGTGAGGCCTCATTCTTGAGCAACCTTGCATGTAATGGTTCATAGAAGTGCACCTTTTTAGTGTGTACAATATCCACTATAAGATCTATGATGTAACAGTAAAAAATCAAAATTACAATAATAAGTTATACATAAAGTATGGTTTCAGGGGCATTACCTTTGAACCCCCTTTAAAGCACTTGGGAATGACACTGCAGATGTATGTTATTTTACCAATTGATGTGAAATTACATTGATTAAAGCTTTTTCCAAATTTGTGATAGAGTTCAAAAACTCTAAAGAATCTGATAACAAAGCCAAATCATAACTTACAAATCTATAGCAACCATTTTCTCCTCAAGTGATTTAATAATTTAAACAATTTAAGACAATAAACACATAAAAATTATTTGACTATGATGTTGATAATTTGAGACTGAAATGAAGTTCGATGGCTAATGTAATTTGAACTTGTGCAAGAAACATGTTTTAGAATTTATTGATTAAAATCTTGATGCAATACAATTTAACTAGTATAAAATAGTACTATAGCATGGGTACGAGTGGTTATGACTAGCACAAATGTTAGCAGTGTGTCATAATAGTTGGAAGAATGAAACCTAGATGATAAATAATTACTCAAATGGCTTAGGGTTGATGTCCTTCTATATAGTCCTAGGTATATAATTTGAGTGCTTTGACACTAGAGTCAAGACACATAATAATTAGTTGTAATTTACTCATTTTGGAGTTAGAATACAATTTATTTTTGGAAAAGGAGTTTACTCTCACACATAAAAACATTGAACTACAACTAGACTATACTCAAATTTTTGAACTTACAAGTAGAAATTTTGAAATGTGAAAGTTATCTAAACAAAATAATTTCTAATTTTAAAAAGGGATTTGGTTTTTAAAAAATTTGATGAGAGGTTATTATCTAACATTTTTATTTGATTCTAATGGCACTTGCTAACGTCTCTCCTTCCTGCTCTAGTTTTTAAAACTCACCCATGCGGGTTTATGGGTCTGCAAATGGGCCCAAACTTCTCCTTGATGTTGTTGAGGGGTCTTCATGCCCTATGGTTGATGGAAAATCCTCTGTTGTTGGCTGCCAGGTTTTGGGGCTTCTAGATGCTTTGTCGCTTTGTTAGATAGTCTTGTGTCTACTCCCATTATCTCTTTCGCATCACTTAGTGTCCTGCTTGCTTGTGCGACTGGGGTTGGTGTCGATCTGCCACCTATGGGTTTGGGTGTTGCATCTCATGGTGTGATGCAAGTAGGGTAAGATAACTAGGGCCAAAGGCTCACTCAATTACTAGACCACCTTGAAAAATCACAACACGGAAGCAATCACATAGAAAAGGAGAAAAGGCAAGCAAATCATATTCATATATTCATTCAAACTTGATACATGCCAGGTTGTGAGGCTTTCCTGATTATGACAAATACAATAGAAATCAATTACAGAAACATAAAAATCCTCATGTAGGTGAGATCCATGATCTCCAGCTTCCTATCCCTCTCTCTATTTATTCTCATCTCCCCTAAACCTAGAATAGATCTATATATTTATACATGAGGCTACCGAATAGGTCAACCCAGTAGAATCTTCAAGATCCAGCATTGGAGAAAGCAATGACCTAAATTTAGGTCCGCACATTTCCCAATGAGCGATCCCAACACTAAGATCATGACCAAATTTAATGCATAAGTTGGCACAGACAAAATATCCAAAAGCAAACCCGTGATGAACTAGGGTATCGAGAAACACAGAACACACCAAACCCTCTCGGTGAAGAACACCACCGAGTAGAACAATTTAACACAACAAAGCCACTTGGTGAAAGGCACCACCGAGCAGAGATAGCACACCACCGAGCGGTAATCAAGCTCGTCAATGAACAAATAGGAACACTCCACTGAGAACTCCAAAGAAGTTACCAACCACATCTAACAAGCTACCAAGATATAGGATTGCCATAACCCAAGATCCTCTTGCATCATGGTGGTCTAGGTTCTTGCCAGTTGTCTTGTTCAACACATTCCTCTATTGGTAGACAAAATGCTTTCCAGTGAGGGCTAGGGGCTCATGCATTGTATTGTCTTGTGGTCTTCCTACTGGACTCCTTTCTTCTTCCCCCTTCTTGGGGTTGGTACTTTGGGTGTAAAGTTGTTAGGGGAGCCCTGCCAAACAAAAATAAAATAAAATCTACTACTACTTGCAGCAAGAGTTATTCTCATGCTGCTAAATCGTCTACTAAAGCCCCTCTAAAGGAGAAATTTTGTCCCATTTCTTGTGCTAAGGCCACTCCTATGGTGGTTTGTGGCCCTAAAGTAGTGGAGAATGTTGATTTCTACTAATGATGTGGTTTGGTTGGTAGATTTGCAGGTCTTTGGCCCTCCCTCCCGGATCTACATTATTGGGTTACTAACTCTTGGAAACCCTTAGTCTCTAGAGATATTGAGCTCTACCCCTATGCTAAGTGATTTTTTATTGCTTCTTTTTCTTCCTCTGAAGATCATGATCTGATTTTGAATAAGTTGTGGGTTTGGGGAAATCACTCCCTTTCTGCCAAACCTTGGACAGGCTCATTCAACCCTCTCACTGAAGCACTCAATGTGCATTCAATTAATCTCCCACTCTATTTTTGGCATATGTCTTTCTTTGAAGTTGTTGGGAACTCCCTTGACCATTTCTTGAAGGTGGATGAAGCTACGACGACTTTGGGCCATTCTACTTTTGCCCGTATTTTGGTTGATTTGGATGTCTCTTTGTCGCTTCCTAGGGACATGATTCTTATGGTGGGGGATAGGCCATGGATTCAAGCACTTGATTATGAGGGCCTTCCCTTATGTTGTCGATGTTTCTTCTCCACATCTCATATGGCCACTAATTGTGCTCTTGCGCGCTGCATAGGTGTTGCTTCTTGGAGGAAGGTTGCCAGTAATGCTCATTTGACTATCTATGATGTTGTCTCTCTCTCCAAGTCCTCCTCTAAGGATTCACAAGATATTGCTAATGGGTGAACCCACAATAGTGGGTTACACTTTTTTGCCTGAATGAACACTAAACTCTACATTTTTTTAAAAAAAAATTAGATTCATATGCATATTGTCGTTAAACTGTTTGAAATCGAAAGATGAAGTAAATTAGAGTCTTTTAGGATTTTCTGTCTAGATTCTAAATATATTTTTGAATTTTATTTTTAAATTTATTTGAATTCTTTTTTTTTCTCCCATGAAAACTGGTATGTTGTTGAAAACGTCATTTTCAAAGAGTTACATTATTTTCATAGAGCATAACTTTTTTTCTAAAATAGATATCAATGTGATTCTTTCAAATTTAGTTTTGTAACATCCATACGAAGGGCATGCAATTGGTTTGACAATATTATCATGATTATTGCATATTTTATTAACGTTTGAAGTTGACTAAATCATAATTTTAACATACCTTGACTACATAGCTTATAACTTGTTGTGTATTTATCTAATTTCATTTTTATTTATTTTTATAGAAAGATAACTTCAATACATAGGGCATAGATATCTTTTAGAATTCTTTTTCTCTCATTTAACTATTTTTTCATAAGTGTCAAACATAGAGGTAGACATACAGTAAAATATCTATGTTTAGTAAAACTAAAAATACAAAGTCATAATAAACTTAGTATATATTAACATTATAATCATTGGAAAGATTTTTCTCATTAGTACCTTACTACATAGATAGGTTTGTCAAATGGCTTCATTTGATCTATCAAAAGATAAAGTCGAAGTGATTTTTTGTCAGCATTTTAATAGGTGCGAAGGAAACTCCATTGTAGGTATGAATGAGGAGTATAGATGTTACGTCAATATTATTTTTTATCTAAGAGGATTTGAGCTAACCATTTGTAATGAATGCCTTCAAATGGAAGCTCTCAAGGCTTAAATCATCATATTTTATTAAAAATGTGTCATTTTAGCAAAAATAGCATGTCTAAAAAAGTGTAACCCACTATTGTGGGGTCACCCTAATGAAGTTGAAACCCCTACAAAAAATCTTGACGATGCCCCTATTGCTGATCAAGACCAGGCTTTTGTGTCAGTTCCAAATCTTGCTCCTGCTGCAACCAATGTTGCTTCCTTGAATTCTAATGGTGCTTTGTGCTCGGGCTAGGAGGACATATCTTCTCCCTCTACTACTGCCATTGCTTTGCACCAAGTTTCTACTATCAATGCTCAGCTTCTATAGCCCCTTGGCTGCTTTGTTAACTACCGCCATAGCGGAGTCTCTTTCATTGGGGAGCCTAAGGATAGTATCACTTGGACAGTTACCCGACGACATAGAAAGAACTCTTGCCCTTCTTCTCTTGCGATGTGAGTTTGGCCCACTTTGTTCGGGCAAAATCTTGTGTGCTTTGTCTTGTTAGTTTTTTAATATTTCTAATCGACACCTTTTGTGTTGCCTTTGTGTTGTTAATGGCTTGATAATCCATTGTTAGACCTTGTTTTTGTAATGGATCAAGACCCTTATTTTTTGACTACTTTTAATTCAAAAACAATTTCTAATTTTAAAAAAGATTCAATTTAAAAATCTCTAGAAACATCAAATCAATCGAAATCATAAACACAAACTATACATTTAAGACATTCATATAAAATAACAATAACAAAACAAATTATCTAATATACCCACTTGCCTCTTACACTTCCGTTGAAATCTTGACTCATCTGCCAAACTAAATAGCCATGCAACTTTATCTGGTGAAAAAGATTACAGCCTAAATATTCATGTTCTAGATCTTACACCCTTTTCCCACCGTATATACATACCTTCCATCAATATCAAATCTACTGATATCTTGTACAAACATAAGATTACAGCAAATAGTACCGTAGGTGAGATGTTATTCTCATTCTCATTTAAAATAGTTCTGACTCTGCACACTGAATTACTTGCAAGTTCTACCAAAATTCTTAGCGTGAAGACTGTGTGTTTGTCTTCATGTTTGGCCCCATGCAACGTGAATTCAAAATATCTCTGTCACGTTAAATACAAACAACAAAACGGTCGAATAGAAGATGCGAATACTTTGGGATTTGAACACATTACCTAATCTTATGAGAAACACTCTTTTCAAACATTTGCCTTTCCAATTAAGCCACCCCATACCGAAGAAATATTCTTGTTTCCTGCCCATTTGTCATTTAGCAATAATAATTCTTACCACCTTAACTCTAATCACATACAATCAAATATTACATACCAAGAAAGAGAATCAAGAACATAATACAAGCTTGGAGAATTAGGGAGAATTCAAGCTCATCCCAAAATTTCATGTAAAAATACAAATATATAATATATACTAATTTATATAAGAAGATGATCGATTTCTATTCTTTTAAAGGATAATGTAAGAGTTTATAGACAAAATAAGAGTGGTTGTATTGTTTTTTATTAAAGGAAACAGATTTTGAAAGGATTGGAAACTCTTTACAAACAGATTTTGAAGAGCGGTTGCAGCGTTATGCAGTTAAAGTAATTCTAATAGAATGATTAGGAGAGTCTTCATTAAGGAGATTATCCCAATCATTTGAGAGGTCTTTTTCATGAGGAATAGGTTCATAACTTTTAAAAGTATTCTTCGTCTTCTTCTTTTTTATTGTTTTGATCAATGTTTGTAGTGTGAATAAGAGATGTCAAGACTTCTTGGCATTATCATGCTAGCTGGGATTGTCCTCATCATACTGAGAAATAAACTACTGACACATGTTTGAAGAGACTAGTCATGTCCTTTATGTTGAGGCGAGCCATGAAACCTACATGTGAAATTAACACTTTGATTGTGCCACAATATCATTTGTGGAGGGGAAGCATCCCTTGTGATAGGTGATAGTGATACATGAAACATTAGCTCAATGTTCAAAAAGAGTTTGTGAATAGAAAATGTTCAAAATAATGTTATTAATCTAAACTGAAATCTATAACATAACGATGTAGTTTAGCAACATCAGTTTAATGCTCAAAAATAGTGTTTGAATAGAAAATGCCCAAAATAACATTATTAACCTGAATTGAAATCTATAACATAATGTTATAGTATATCATGACTTCGATATACAGAAGAAGATGAACATCCACAACAATTTCAAATATAAAACAACATTCTTATTCTATATTCCAAATATAATTCTCATTTTAAAATACATCAAATTTGAATGAATCTCAATGGCATCTTACATTATCGCTTAAGAGAATCATGTATTAGAAAATGGCGGCGGCTAAGCTCCCGATACAAACGCACAAACGACAAAAATACTCAGAATTTTGTTTTTTCCAGATCTGTGAAAACACAGTGATTTTTTGTTGGAATTTTTTTGTTGTTTTCGATTCAAAATATGCAGATCATGAAGAACAGATGCTGAAAATTTTGCAAAAATCTTTTGCATTTTCAGATTTTTCAAATTTGATCAATAGTACATTTTAGATGGAGCTTTACAGCTTCCTTAGAAAATACCCAAACCAGAAAGACTAAGTTAAAAAATCATTGAGAAGTTTTTTTATTGCTTATCTTTTCAAAAATTTTAATTATTGTAGACAAAGATAAGGATGCAGCAGAAAAATTATTCTATGCAAATGTTTATGACTTGTTGAAAGCTCTTAAATTTGGAGTACAGTTAATTTGATTTTCTACTGCAATTTGTTGTGTCAGATTGAGCTGTTTGTGATTGGAGTTTAGCAGAGGGAGAATCTTATCACCTCCCACTAAGGACAACATATGATTAGTTTTGTCATGGAATGTTTTTCATTTCCTCCATTTCCTCCATGAGAAGATCTGATCTGAATACAGAACAATCATGTGATCAGAGCAGAAGGACAAGAGTATTATTAGGAGGAACAATGAATCAAACAGGGAAATCACAATGCGTACATTCAATCTACATTGCAAAACAGCAAAGTTGTGAATGTACTTGGCTATTATACATTTTTCACCTTGTGTTACGCTAGCATTGGGAAATGAGTGGATGGACTGATATTTTGGATTATTAGTTTATTGTTCATCCAAAATAATTTGTGGGGAAGCCTATTCACGTTGACCTTAAGAAGAATTCATCAAGTATGAGTATTTTTTTAGATTGTAAGAATTTGGTTTTTTTTAGTGTGTCCGTGATGTTAATATTGATGTTGACGGGACATATCTTCGAGTATCATGTGGATTGGGAGGAGATTGGACCTCGTAACCTCATACCTACTTAAAAAAGCCCTCTTCAATAGAACCAAGCTCCAATTCATTAAGTATGAATATTTTATCTCATATACAGAAAGGATTTAATAGATGACATTTAATTAAATATATTAAAAAATTAGTTGTTAAGAGATAAAATATTTATAAGTATTTATTAAGGAATTAACATGTGTATTTATATATGTATAATTATACATTTCATAAGTTATATTATAGAAATAACTAATTAAATGGTGACACATAAGGAGATCCGTAGTACATGTCTTGATGTACATGTTTTGGTCTAATTTTTCTTCAAGATTGTTTTTGGACAACCTAACAAAGGTGCAACTAATTTGACTACATAATTGATATCCAAAATGTCAAACAATAGTTTTAATCTCTTAATTTGATATATCATTTAATAGCTTCAAGTTTATGAAATTAGAATATATAATTGCTTGATCTTCACTCTTGTTAAACAAGTTTATTATGCATATGATGAAATTGTTTGTTACAGGGTACATATTTATTTATCTTACAAGGGAGTGATAGAAGATGATTTGGAAAGCACACTACACTATTATTTCATTATAATTTTTTGATGAAGAAGATATTTTTGGTGCTATAGAAGTACTTCTAGCCAAGATTACATCATAATATTATGAAGTGCACATTCAATCCGACATAAACTATCATTATGAAGTCAACTTAAAAAAGTAACAAATGTACATACTACTTCTAGTTCTCAATAAGCCATAGCACAATGTCTCCATGTATTTGATGTTAGACCTGGCTATGATAAAATATATTTATGGCTATGTTTATGTGGTGGTTGAAAAGATTTTTTTAAAATGGCCATTATTGTAACTTGCAAGAAGAGGGTTTATTTAGATAATATTGTTTGTATTTTCTTTGAGATATTTTTGGTAGATGTTAATCTAACCCAAAGTATAATTTTTGGAAGGGATAATATGTTAATCAGCAAATTAAAGTTAGCACTATGGACTATCGTGGACACTGTCTTTACAAATTCTAGTATCGTTCACCCTTACATTAATAGAAAAACTTTGGTGGTGAATTGCTCGATCATTCCAATTATGTGGACTTATCATTCAAAACATCAACACAAATGGGATGTAAATCTATCCTATGTTTGACTTAACTACAACTATGCACTATATAACTCTTAAGAGCATGTTCTATTTGAAGTTTTCTTTGGGTACCAACCATTGGAACTCATTGATGTGCATTGTCCATCATGTTGAATGAGATATAGCTACGTGTCTACAATGGCATGGATAAGACATCTAGAGTTTTTGAGAACATCCTTTATATCCAATAGTAGTTTTGTGAGTTACTACAACTTTAACCAACTAAAAGTAGAAAGACATGCATGATCAAAATGCATAACTCAATAGTTTCAAGTTGTAACAAAGTTTAGCTTCCATCTCTAGAAAGAGTGACCTCAAGGATCACATAGAAAATTGTTTTCCCTTTGACGTAGACCCTACACCATCTTTGCGAAGATAGTTGATACTGATGAAGGGTGCTCCCCTTAATACCACAAACACATAACAGAAATAGGGAAACCACAACAATATGCAAGAACAGAAAATTGGCTTCTTATTATCTCCACAAATGTGGAATTACAAACTTTCAGAATTACAATATATGCAAAGCCACATGGGCATTCCCTTACAATATTCTGTAGGACAAAGCCTCGAATCAATACCCAGATCTACTACCCGGAACTATTCTCAACTACCTAAGAAAATAATACAGCCTTCCTTATATAGGCAATTCTCCACCGCCTGGGAAGGTTCCAGAATTTTAGCCAATAAGGCTGACCAAACTTAGAATTATTTTATTTTACATTTCATTACATCATAGTCGGCTCAAGATAACCTTTGAAACCCGAATAGAAATTTTGAAGAAAATTATTTTCTGCCATTTCAGGTGGCCCAACTTCCGAAGACCATAAGTCATCACCAGTTGACCCGATCGGCTATTATAACCCCATTTCAGAAATGCCACGAAGCGCTCTACAGGCTTGACCAATGTAATCGCCCATCACCCAAATTTTCGACCTCATCCGGGGCCTCTAAAGCCTTCAAAACTGAGTTCAAAGTTTCTGTACCCTGCTGCCAATACCGAAAATCTTCAATATCTTCCAATATACACTTGATCTGGCAATGAAACTTTACTGGCAGACTTATATGACCAAAATGAACCTTCAAGAAAGAAATCAGATCATTCTGAGCACATACAAAAATTACCAAAAATAGTAACTTTTCATAAATAGCAGCTCTGTATAAAATAGCCCTTATTGAAAATAAAAATAGAAATATTTTTGGGTGATGCAAGATTGCTCTTACACCCAAGATGCTCCTGCATCAGACACCCAGGGTAATTTGAGAAGTGACCCTGTCACGACTCAGGTGTGCAGAGGAAAACCAAGACGGCTAACCTCCTCCTTTGTCAGCCATAATGAATCTTCAACAGGTCGTCCTTTCCACTTGACCAGATATTCTTCATATGTCATGTTCCTTGTGCTTCTGCCAACACGACTGTCCAGTATATCTTTGATCTCCTTAGTGTCTGAACTAGTTGCTGGAATACTCCACTGTGCTGCTGTGATCTCATCTTCAACACCTCCCTCATGATACTCTGTCAAATCTGAAATTTTAAAAACTGGTGAAATATTTAGCTCAGTAGGCAATTCTACCTCATATGGATTTCCTGAATCATGTTTCTTCAGTATCCTACATGGTCCAAACTTCTTCATTTTCAGCTTGTTATATGTACCAACTGGAAACCGCTCCTTCCGCAAATGAACCATGACTTCATCACTAACCTGAAATTCCTTATACCTCCTTTTCTCATTTGCCTTAGCCTTATACTGTGCGTTCATCTTGGTAATATGCTTCCTCACCTCTTCATGGATGTTTTTCAAGTGTTCTGCAAAATCTTCAGCTTCAGCACTACTTATTTCTCCTTTATCTATCTTCCTCAATTCAGATGCATTTCTTGGACTACTTCCATATACAATCTGGAATGGTGATTTACCAGTGCTCCTGTTGACAGAATTATTGTATGCAAATTCCGCCTGTGGTAAAATCAAATCCCATCCTGTTGGCTTATCTCCAACCAAACATCTCAGCAAATTTCCCAAACTCCTATTCACCACCTCTGTCTGTCCATCAGTCTGTGGATGATGTGATGAACTGAACTTCAAATCTGTCTTCAACTTCTTCCACAATGTACGCCAGAAATATCCAACAAACTTAGTGTCCTGATCTGAAACTATGGTCTTTGGCAAACCATGAAGTCTCACTACTTCTCTGAAAAATAATTCTGCTACATGAACAGCATCATTAGTCTTCTTGCAGGGAATGAAATGTGTCATCTTTGAAAATCTGTCAGCCACTACAAAAATTGAATCATGTCCTTGCTGTGTCCTCGGTAAACCAAGAACAAAGTCCATACTGATATCCTCCCAAGGCTTCTCTGGTATAGGTAATGGCTGATACAACCCTGTATTCTGCTTCACTCCTTTCGCCATCTGACATACTCTACAACTCTGTACAAACTTCTTCACATCTTGCTGCAACTGTGGCCAATAATAATTCTCACTAACCAAAGAAAGGGTTTTATCACGACCAAAATGTCCAGCCAATCCTCCGCTATGCTTCTCTTTGATGAGATTCTCCCTCATAGAACTTCATGGAATGCACAACTGACTCCCTCTGAATAGCATATCATCTTGGATGATGAAATCCAACCATTTTGTCCTGTCTAGAGTAACAGGTTCTGTACAAGCTTTCCAAGCTTCACCAAAATCAAGATCCTCTGGATACAAATTCTTAAGTTTCTTGAACCCAACCACCTCAATCTATATCTCTGTCAGCAATAGTTGCATTCTGCTAAGAGCATCTGCAACCTTATTAGACTTTCCACTTCTGTGTTTCAAAACAAATGTATAACTCTGCAAAAACTCAACCCATTTCAAATGTCTTTGATTTAATTTTCCTTGACTATTCAAATATTGCAAAGCTTGATGATCAGTATACAAAACAAACTCCTTAGGAAGCAGATAGTGCCTCCACTTTTTCAATGCCTGAACTATAGCATAAAATTCCTGATCATAAACAGAATATTTCCTCTTGGCATCATTTAACTTCTCACTGAAGTAAGCAACAGGTTTACCTTCTTGGCTCATAACAGCTCCTATTGCAGTACCACTAGCATCACAATCTACTTGAAACACCTTATTAAAATCTGGAAGTGCTAAAATAGGTTGTTCTGTAACTTTTTATTTCAACAATTGAAAACTCTTTTCTGCCCCATTAGTCCACTTAAACTCTTTTCTATCCCCTCTCATTGTTTCAGTCAAGGGACCACAAATACTGCTAAAATTTTTGATAAACTTTCTGTAAAAGCTAGCTAGACCATGAAAAGATCTTACCTCAGTAGCACTCCTCGGAGTAGGCCATTCAAGGATAGCCTGTACCTTCTCTGGGTCCATTTTTAGACCTTCTCCTGAAACTACAAATCCCAAATACACTAACTCTTTCTTCACAAAACTGCACTTCTTCAAATTAATCAACAATTTCTCTTCTCTCAACTTCTCAAATACCATACGAATATGCATCATATGCTCCTCCAATGTCTTACTAAAGATCAAAATATCATCTAGGTAAACAATGACAAACTTACCCAGAAATTTTTTCAGAACCTCATTCATGAGCCGCATGAAAGTACTCGGTGTATTGGTTAGCCCAAAAGGCAGGACTAACCACTCATATAGTCCTTCCTTTGTCTTGAAGGCAGTCTTCCATTCATCTCCTTCTCTGATCCAAATCTGATGATATCCACTTTTCAGATCTATCTTTGAGAAATACACAGCTCCACTCAAACAGTCCATAATATCATCCATTCGTGGCAATAGAAACCTGTACTTGATTGTGATCTTGTTTATTGCCCTAGAATCTGTACACATCCTCCATTCTCTATTCTTCTTTGGTGCTAATACTGCTGGTACAACACAGGGACTCAGAATCTCACGGATCAATCCTTTCTGTAACAGTTCATGTATTTGTCTGTTCAACTCCTCACTTTCTGCAGGTGTCATTCTATGTGCTGCCTTATTCGGCAAACTCGCTCCTGGGATCAAGTCCATCTGATGACTGATCTTCCTGACTGGTGGTAATCCATCAGGCATGTTATCAGATACAATATTTTGAAACTCATTCAACAAATCTGCAACTTCTACAGGAACATCTTCTACTTCCTCTTTACCAGCTTTTGGAATTAAAGAAAAACATACATGCTCATGCCTCATACCATCTAAGAAATTTCTTCCATCAACAAAAGTTATCCTTGCATTACCACATACCTTTTCTTCAGTCTCCTTCAATGGTTTTAGCTTATGTCGCACTCCATCCTTTGTCAGGGAATAGGTATTCGCACGACCATCATGTACAGCACATCTGTCAAACTGCCATGGTCGACCCAACAACATATGACATGCATCCATAGATATGATATCACACAATACCTCATCTTGGTATCCGCCAATCTTGAACTTCACCAAGCATTGTTCATTGACCATGACCTTGTAGTCATCCTGTACCCAGGCAATCCGATATGGATGTGGGTGTTTCTGTCTCTTGAGCTTCAACTTTGTCACCATCTCTTGTGACACCAAATTGTCAGTGCTTCCACTATCAATAATCACATCACAACATTTACCTTCGCACTTGCACCTGGTGCGAAACAGGCTCCTTCTTTGCTCAAGTTCATTCTCACCACTCAACAAGACTCTTCTGTTAATCAACGTTTCTCCTCTTTGAGCATCTTCAGAATTTGATGATCTGGCATCTTCATCTACATGTGCAACTCTGGCCTGGCCTTCATTTCTTCTGTCTGTTCTTCCTTGGCGCTGAGGACATTCAAATGCCCTATGACCTTCTTCTCCACAGTGAAAACATGTTCCACGGAAGCCACCTCTTCCAGATCCTTGTCCTCTTCCTCTTCCTCTCTGATCTCTATTATTCTGATCCTGGAAATGATTAGAATTATTTCCTCGCTGATTCTGACTGCTACTGGCCTCATCCTTCTTTTTCAGATCTTCATTTTTTCCACCATATGACCGTCCACCAAATCGTCCACCACGACCTCTTCCGTTTTGTCTGCTCTCAAACTTTTTGTTCAGCTTTTCCTCTACTTTTAGGGCAAACTGGTATGCCTCTTCAATACTGTTCATTCGAACCAGATTCAGCTCCTCCTGAATGCTTGGCCTTAAGCCATTAAGGTATCGGACAACTTTCTCCTTATCAGCTTCTGCATGGCCTGTTCTGATGAGAAGTCGGTAGAACTCTTCTGTATACTCCTGAACAGATCTTCTTGCTTGCTTCAAACTCTGCATTTTCTTCAGTAGGTCAAGCTCATAATCAACAGGAATGAACTGTCGCTTTACTTTATACACCATCCGATCCCATCTTGTGATTTTATCTTTCCCTCTTCTATTTCGCTCTAATTGAATTTCTTGCCACCAGATCTTCGCATGACCTTTCAATCTGGCCTTCGCAAATTTGACCCTATCAGGATCCTCAACATCTTCGTACTCAAAATATTCCTCACATTCATTGATCCAGTCGATCAATTCCTCTGGGTTAAGATTTCCAGAAAATGTAGGAACCTCAATCTTAGGTCTTTTCCCAATCTTAGAAATCACCCGAAAAAGTCTTTCTTCCTCCTGGTTCACAATTTCAGCTTCTCCTTCTTGATATTCTTCTTCGGCTTCATCCTCACTTTCATCTCTGACATTAAGATTCATTCCTCTACGAATCTCTTCTTGCAATGCTCGCACTTGTCTCTGCAGCTCTCTAACCTCAGGTGTTACAACACCAGCTCTTCCGCCACGTTCCCTTCGTGGAGGTATTTTTGCGATGCGCGCTGAAACCCTAGCCACGGTCCTAGTGCAAACTGCCTCACAGTCGGCGATCTGTTTACACACTCAAAAAATCCTACTCCGATACCACTTGATGAAGGGTGCTCCCCTTAATACCACAAACACATAACAGAAACAGGGAAACCACAACAATATGCAAGAACAGAAAATTGGCTTCTTATTATCTCCACAAATGTGGAATTACAAACTTTCAGAATTATAATATATGCAAAGCCACATGGGCATTCCCTTACAATATTCTATAGGATAAAGCCTCGAATCAATACCCAAATCTACTACCCGGAACTATTCTCAACTACCTAAGACAATAATATAGCCTTCCTTATATAGGCAATTCCCCACCGCCTGGGAAGGTTCCAAAATTTTAGCCAATAAAGCCAACCAAACTTAGAATTATTTTATTTTACATTTCATTACATCATAGTCGGCTCAAGATAACCTTTGAAACCCGAACAGAAATTTTGAAAAAAATTATTTTCCGCCATTTCAGGTGGCCCACCTTTCGAAGACCATAAGTCATCACCAGTTGACCCGATCGGCTATTATAACCCTATTTCAGAAATACCACGAAGCGCTCTACAGGCCTGACCAGCGCAATCGCCCGTCACCCAAATTTTTGACCTTATCCGGGGCCTCTAAAGCCTTCAAAACTGAGTTCAAAGTTTCTGTACCCTGCTGCCAATACCGAAAATCTTCAATATCTTCCAATATACACTTGATCTGGCAATGAAACTTTACTGGCAGACTTATATGACCAAAATGAACCTCCAAAAAAGAAATCAGATCATTCTGAGCACATACGAAAATTACCAAAAATAGTAACTTTTCATAAATAGCAGCTCTGTATAAAATAGCCCTTATTGAAAATAAAAATAGAAATATTTTTGGGTGATGCAAGATTGCTCTTACACCCAGGATGCTCCTGCATCAGACACCCAAGGTAATTTGAGAAGTGACCCTGTCACGACTCAGGTGTGCAGAGGAAAACCAAGACGGCTAACCTCCTCCTTTGTCAGCCATGATGAATCTTCAACAGGTCATCCTTTCAACTTGACCAGATATTCTTCATATGTCCTGTTCCTTGTGCTTCTGCCAACATAACTGTCCAGTATATCTTTGATCTCCTTAGTGTCTGAACTAGTTGCTGGAATACTCCACTGTGCTGCTGTGATCTCATCTTCAACACCTCCCTCATGATACTCTGTCAGATCTGAAATGTTAAAAACTGGTGAAATATTTAGCTCAGTAGGCAATTCTACCTCATATGCATTTTCTGAATCATATTTTTTCAGTATCCTACATGGTCCAAACTTCTTCATTTTCAGCTTGTTATATGTACCAACTGGAAACCGCTCCTTCCGCAAATGAACCATGACTTCATCAACAACCTGAAATTCTTTATACCTCCTTTTCTCATCTGCCTTAGCCTTATACTGTGCGTTCATCTTGGTAATATGCTTCCTCACCTCTTCATGGATGTTCTTCAAGTGTTCTGCAAAATCTTCAGCTTCAGCACTACTTATTTCTCCTTTATCTATCTTCCTCAATTCAGATGCATTTCTTAGACTACTTCCATATACAATCTGGAATGGTGATTTACCAGTGCTCCTGTTGACAGAATTATTGTATGAAAATTCCGCCTGTGGTAAAATCAAATCCCATCCTGTTGGCTTATCTCCAACCAAACATCTCAGCAAATTTCCCAAACTCCTATTCACCACCTCTGTCTGTCCATCAGTCTGTGGATGATGTGATGAACTGAACTTCAAATCTATCTTCAACTTCTTCCATAATGTACGCCAGAAATATCCAACAAACTTAGTGTCCCGATCTGAAACTATGGTCTTTGGCAAACCATGAAGTCTCACTACTTCTCTGAAAAACAATTCTGCTACATGAACAGCATCATTAGTCTTCTTGCAGGGAATGAAATGTGCCATCTTTGAAAATCTGTCAACCATTTAAAAAATTGAATCATGTCCCCGCTGTGTCCTCGGTAAACCAAGAACAAAGTCCATACTGATATCCTCCCAAAGCTTCTCTGGTATAGGTAATAGCTGATACAACCCTATATTCTGCTTCACTCCTTTCGCCATCTGACATACTCTACAACTTTGTACAAACTTCTTCACATCTTGCTGCAACAGTGGCCAATAATAATTCTCACTAACCAAAGAAAGGGTTTTATCACGACCAAAATGTCCAGCCAATCCTCCGCTATGCTTCTCTTTGATGAGATTCTCCCTCATAGAACTTCGTGGAATGCACAACTGACTCCCTCTGAATAGCATATCATCCTGGATGATGAAATCCAACCATTTTGTCCTGTCTAAAGTAACACGTTCTGTACAAGCTTTCCAAGCTTCACCAAAATCAGGATCCTCTGGATACAAATTCTTGAGTTCCTTGAACCCAACCACCTCAATCTGCATCTCTGTCAGCAATAGTTGCCTTCTGCTAAGAGCATCTGCAACCCTATTAGACTTTCCACTTCTGTGTTTCAAAACAAATGTATAACTCTGCAAAAACTCAACCCATTTCAAATGTTTTTGATTCAATTTTCCTTTACTATTCAAATATTGCAAAGCTTGATGATCAGTATACAAAACAAACTCTTTAGGAAGCAGATAGTGCCTCCACTTTTTCAATGCCTGAACTATAGCATAAAATTCCTGATCATAAACAGAATATTTCTTCTTGGCATCATTTAACTTCTCACTGAAATAAGCAACAAGTTTACCTTCTTGGCTCATAACAACTCCTATTGCAGTACCACTAGCATCACAATCTACTTGAAACACCTTATTAAAATCTGGAAGTGCTAAAACAAGTTGTTCTATAACATTTTGTTTCAACAATTGAAAACTCTTTTCTGCCCCATTAGTCCACTTAAACTCTTTTCTATCCCCTCTCATTGTTTCAGTCAAGGGACCACAAATACTGCTAAAATTTCTGATAAACTTTCTGTAAAAGCTAGCTAGACCATGAAAAGATCTTACCTCAGTAGCACTCCTCGGAGTAGGCCATTCAAGGATAGCCTGTACCTTCTCTGGGTCCATTTTTAGACCTTCTGCTAAAACTACAAATCCCAAATACACTAACTCTTTCTTTACAAAACTGCACTTCTTCAAATTAATCAACAATTTCTCTTCTCTCAACTTCTCAAATACCATACAAATATGCATCATATGCTCCTCCAATGTCTTACTAAAGATCAAAATATCATCTAGGTAAACAATGACAAACCTACCCAGAAATTTTTTCAGAACCTTGTTCATGAGCCACATGAAAGTACTCGGTGCATTGGTTAGCCCAAAAGGCATGACTAACCACTCATATAGTCCTTCCTTTGTCTTGAAGGCAGTCTTCCATTCATCTCCTTCTCTGATCCGAATCTGATGATATCCACTTCTCAGATCTATCTTTGAGAAATACACAGCTCCACTCAAACAGTCCATAATATCATCCATTCGTGGCAATGGAAACCTGTACTCGATTGTGATCTTGTTTATTGCCCTAGAATCTGTACACATCCTCCATTCTCCATTTTTCTTTGGTGCTAATACTACTTGTACAGCACAGGGACTCAGACTCTCATGGATCAATCCTTTCTGTAACAGTTCATGTACTTGTCTGTTCAACTCCTCACTTTCTGCAGGTGTCATTCTGTGTGCTGCCTTATTCGGCAAACTCGCTCCTGGGATCAACTCCATCTGATGACTGATCTTCCTGACTGGTTGTAATCCATCAGGCACGTTATCAGATACAATATCTTGAAACTCATTCAACAAA
Organism: Chamaecyparis obtusa; assembly: GCA_027943335.1. Classification (NCBI taxonomy): domain Eukaryota; kingdom Viridiplantae; phylum Streptophyta; class Pinopsida; order Cupressales; family Cupressaceae; genus Chamaecyparis; species Chamaecyparis obtusa. The sequence continues at coordinate 333,073 of BSBK01006574.1, forward strand.
TCTGCAACTTCTACAGGAACATCTTCTACTTCCTCTTTACAAGCTTTTGGAATTAAAGGAAAACATACATGCTCATGCCTCATACCATCTAAAAAATTTCTTTCATCAACAAAAGTTATCCTTGCATTACCACATACCTTTTCTTCAGTCTCATTCAATGGTTTTAGCTTATGTCGCACTCCATCCTTTGTCAGGGAATAGGTATTCGCACGACCATCATGTACAGCACATCTGTCAAACTGCCATGGTCGACCCAACAACATATGACATGCATCCATAGATATGATATCACATAATACCTCATCTTGGTATCCACCAATCTTGAACTTCACCATGCATTGTTCATTGACCATGACCTTGTAGTCATCCTGTACCCAGGCAATTCGATATGGATGTGGGTGTTTCTGTCTCTTGAGCTTCAACTTTGTCACCATCTCTTCTGACACCAAATTGTCAGTGCTTCCACTATCAATAATCACATCGCAACATTTACCTTCGCACCTGCACCTGGTGCGAAACAGGCTCCTTCTTTGCTCAGGTTCATTCTCACCACTCAACAAGACTCTTCTGTTAATCAACGTTTCTCCTCTTTCAGCATCTTCAGAATTTGATGATCTGGCATCTTCATCTACATGTGAAACTCTGGCCTGGCCTTCATTTCTCCTGTCTGTTCTTCCTTGGCGCTGAGGACATTCAAATGCCCTATGACCTTCTTCTCCACAGTGAAAACATGTTCCACGGAAGCCACCTCTTCCAGATCCTTCTCCTCTTCCTCTTCCTCTCTGATCTCTATTATTCTGATCCTGAAAACTATTAGAATTATTTCCTCGCTGATTCTGACTGCTACTGGCCTCATCCTTCTTTTTCGGATCTTCATTTAGGCCACCATATGACCGTCCACCAGATCGTCCACCACGACCTCTTCCGTTTTGTCTGCTCTCAAACTTCTTGTTCAGCTTTTTCTCTACTTTTAGGACAAACTGGTATACCTCTTCAATACAGTTCATTCGAAATAGATTCAGCTCCTCCTGAATGCTTGGCCTTAAGCCATTAAGGTATCGGGCAACTTTCTCCTTATCAGCTTCTGCATGGCCTGTTCTGATGAGAAGTCGGTAGAACTCTTCTGTATACTCCTGAACAGATCTTCCTGCTTGCTTCAAACTCTGCATTTTCTTCAGTAGGTCAAGCTCATAATCAACAAGAATGAACTGTCGCTTCAATTTATACACCATCCGATCCCATCTTGTGATTTTATCTTTCCCTCTTCTATTTCGCTCTAATTGAATTTCTTGCCACCAGATCTTCGCATGACCTTTCAATCTGGCCTTCGCAAATTTGACCCTATCAGGATCCTCAACATCTTCGTACTCAAAATATTCCTCACATTCATTGATCTAGTCGATCAATTCCTCTAGGTTAAGATTTTTAGAAAAGGTAGGAACCTCAATCTTAGGTCTTTTCCCAATCTTGAAAATCGCCCGAAAAAGTCTTTCTTCCTCCTGGTCCACAATTTCAGCTTCTCCTTCTTGATATTCTTCTTCGGCTTCATCCTCGCTTTCATCTCTGACATTAAGATTCATTCCTCTACGAATCTCTTCTTGCAATGCTCGCACTTGTCTCTGCAGCTCTCTAACCTCAGGTGTTACAACACCAACTCTTCCACCACGTTCCTTTCGTGGAGGCATTTTTGCGATGCGCGCTGAAACCCTAGCCACGGTCCTGGTGCAAACTGCCTCACAGTCGGCGATCTGTTTATACACTCAAGAAATCCTGCTCTGATACCACTTGATGAAGGGTGCTCCCCTTAATACCACAAACACATAACAGAAACAGGGAAACCACAACAATATGCAAGAACAGAAAATTGGCTTCTTATTATCTCCACAAATGTGGAATTACAAACTTTCAGAATTACAATATATGCAAAGCCACATGGGCATTCCCTTACAATATTCTATAGGACAAAGCCTCGAATCAATACCCAGATCTACTACCCGGAACTATTCTCAACTACCTAAGACAATAATACAGCCTTCCTTATATAGGCAATTCCCCACCGCCTGGGAAGGTTCCAGAATTTTAGCCAATAAGGCCGACCAAACTTAGAATTATTTTATTTTACATTTCATTACATCATAGTCGGCTCAAGATAACCTTTGAAACCCGAACAAAAATTTTGAAGAAAATTATTTTTCACCATTTCAGGTGGCCCAACTTCCGAAGACCATAAGTCATCACCAGTTGACCCGATCGGCTATTATAACCCCATTTCGGAAATGCCATGAAGCGCTCTACAGGCTTAATCAATGCAATCGCCTGCCACCCAAAGTTTCGACCTCATCTGGGGCCTCTAAAGCCTTCAAAACTGAGTTCAAAGTTTCTGTACCCTGCTGCCAATACCGAAAATCTTCAATATCTTCCAATATACACTTGATCTGGCAATGAAACTTTACTGGCAGACTTATATGACCAAAATGAACTTCCAAGAAAAAAATCAGATCATTCTGAGCACATACGAAAATTACCAAAAATAGTAACTTTCCATAAATAGCAGCTCTGTATAAAATAGCCCTTATTGAAAATAAAAACAGAAATATTTTTGGGTGATGCAAGATTGCTCTTACACCCAGGATGCTCCTGCATCAGATACTGTCTTTGAGCTTAATTCGCTCCATATATTAGATTACAACTAATTTTTGATGTAGAATTCTTGTACCCACTAATTCCTCAAATGTTAGACATCTCAAAAGTTATTTTTGTTTTGCATTTCTAGAAGGTGAAGTGACACTATCCATAGATGGATAGAGGGGTCATTTTTCCATTTCATGAGCATCTTTAAGGATGCAACTAGTATACTTGTGGCAATTAGGATGATCATTTTGAAGAAGTCCTATTTTCCTCTTACAAGAAGAGATCTGCACAACAAGGATGGTCATAACTCAATAGCCACTAACATGCCTTTTCCTCAACATTTAGATGTGAGATTGTTGACTTAAACTTTGACAATTTTCATCAACTAGATCTTGCTATTTCTTTTGTGCATGATGTGACCGAAGATTAAAAAAAAGGAGACCCTTCTATAGGCACTTTAGTTTTCATTGATGCATGTGCTAAAATAAATGATTAGAATCCATCTCCTTCTCCTAACACTCCTTCCTTCACCAAATAATGTTTTGTTACAATTGTTTCTTTATTCTAGACTATTGTCCCATTTAAATTTTTAAGATGAAATTCTATCCACCCCAATCTTTTTTAAGATATGTAATACTATCATATAAATGACAATATAAACACTCCATAAAATAATTCAAATAATAATTACTATGACAATTACTCATTATCTTAATTATTATTGTGATACCATCACAGCCTAACTCTCCCCAACCAAAATAACTTTGCAACAGTAAAATTTCTTGTGGATTCTTATTACCTATGTCATAATACCATTGTTTATAAGATCTTTCAAACAACACCTTCTCCCCAACGTTTAGCTTTTATCAACAATAACAATTCTATTCAAAACTTGTACAAAAAGAACAGAACATTACATGCAGATAAGACGTTCCATTCATTCCAGATTCTCAGAACACATGGGCACTGAAATACTTGTAAATTCTAACCAATTTGACTGTGTAGACAGTCTGTTTCTCTTTAGACTTGTCTGCTGCGTGCAGACAACATGAAATAGAAATAATGGTGTCATGCTACATATCAAGAACATAACAGTAGAATAGAAGATGCGAATACTTTGGAATTCTAAAACATAACCTAACCTCATTAAAGAGCACAATTTTTAATGTTTCCTTTGGTTTTAAGTCACCCCCATCTCAATTATGCTCCTTGTTTGATGCCTGTTGTCATTTACCAAGAATATTTCTCATTGCCTGAACCCTGATCAAATGCAGTCAAATATTACATATCAGAAAAGAGAATGAAATATTACATATCAGGAAAGAGAATGAAGAACAATTCAAGCCTATTACAAATCTTCAATACCAGACTTTGATAACAAATTGGTTGTTTTTATGATTAACAAATGTGTAAGTCATTATTTATAAGTAAGAGACAAATAGAAAGGAAATAAGGAATTATATTTAAATTAGTTAAAGGTAATTTGAATATAGTTTTTAATTTTCTTTTTGTTTGTCTCTTACTCAAATTAGTTAAAGGTGGGTTGGGAGTCTGGTTCGATTGGTGAGAGCTTCTTGTTATGAAACACAAGGTCAGGAGGTTCAATCTTCCCTCAGTTCATGTGGTATCAGAGGGACGTGTCGCACCAGCGTCACCAATCATGTTAAAAAGTTTACCCTGCACACTGCAGTTTATAAGATGTGCTATACACGATTCATCATACAAAAAAAAATTTAAAAAATTAGTTAAAGATATTGAAGGGATAATGTTTATTAATGATGTATTTTTTTTAATATAACTTAAATAAATTTGATCAGTTAAATAAATTTGAATGGGCTTCTAAAATTCAGTTAATATCAAATTGTCAGAATAAGAACTATTGATCTACAATGAAAAACAAACAATAAAAATAAGTTTTTGAAATGTTTGAAATTTTTTAAGAGACTAAAATGACGATGACTATCTAAAAGATGAATCAACAAAAAAGTTGCACCAAACTGCTATAAAAAAACCCCAATCTACATAAACTTAACATCAAAAGAAAATGATAATTCATCAAAGTTTGAATTTGGAAATTTTTTATTAAATTCAACTTTTAACTGATTATAATTGGTTTTTTTTGGTTACCCACAATAGAACATTATTACTAGTATAGATGCATATATACTCAACCTATTATAATCTACTTAAAAATAAAAATATTTATTCTAATTTGTGCCATTTGCTGTTTTAATACTGACAAGACCGGAAAAAAAGCAGTGAGAAAATCTTGTCTTGCCCAATGTCAAAGCAGTCAGTCAATCAGTTACCCTCCTTTAAAACCATTAATAAGTCGAAGGAAGAGCAGATTAGCCCATGCAGTAATTGGTGGATAGAAGTTCTTTCTAGGCATTTTTTAATGATAATAAGGATGAAAAAGCAGTCTGTTAATAAAAATTCTTTATCTTTTTTGTCTTAATTTTGATAGGTATTTATATGTGTATGAGTTTTTTTGGTTTACTGGTAAAGTTAAATCATTCTTAATAAATTGTCTAAAACAATAATATTTAAAACAGTAAACATAATATCTTCAAAATAATTTCAAATTGATATTTCTACAATTTTTTAAATAAATGTATTTAAGGTATCTACACTATTTTATTTTATTTACCTAGTTATTCAATAACTTTATTCTAAGCACTAAATCTTGAGAACATATGACCATATTTAAAGATGTTTGTTGAAAATGAAAAAAATAAATAAAAAGATTTTATATAAAATAAAGATTTTAAATAGAAAGCATATACATGTACATACATACACACATGTATACATATACATACATACATATACATATACATAAAATGTCATGTGTAGTTACACTTAAATTCTTGTCAATGAGGGCAAAATTAATATAGGATGTTTGTCTCATAATCACAACTAGCACCCATCTTACAAAAGCATGGGACCTATAGTTTAGTATAAAATGCATCAATGTTCCTCTTTTTGGCTTCAATCTACTTAAGGATTTTCTATTTAAGCGAATGAGGTAAAAAGGAAGATGATCTCAATAAGGTTTATATTGTTTCTCCTTCACTGATTGATGTTTTTGTATGCATACGATATGTTTAAGTTATTTGCATTTTGTATATAAGATGTATGAATGAAGTTGTCACCTTATGATTCTAGGTGATATATACATATAAGTTAGTGATCATGTGTGTGTTCTATAAATGAGTTAATTATTATGTGTATGTGAGGTGTACACATAAGTTGGTCCCTATGTGCTTTTTGTGGATTAGGCCTTGTACTTTGACAAATGAGTTATGGTATCTCTAGTCCAAGAGGCACACATAATAAAGCCACCTTGAATGAACCCTTAAGAATTAGGTCTAGATCTAGGAATTTATCTTGTTATGTGAGTTTGTGTTATTTAGGGAAAAAAAATTACTTTTCATGTAGATATTTTATCCTTGCCATGATTGAATAAGATTCTGAAACTAGCTCACTAATTGGAAAGATATATCTTGGTCACCTTAATTCTAGATGTTTAATAATAATAAAAAATAGTAGTAAACAAGTGGTTATTTTAGTGAGATAATTATATCCAATCCATAAATATTTTGACAATTATATGATTATGCCTAATAGTTTTGTTAGGGAATATGTTGCCCACGACTATTGTCAACATCAACTTATACATCATTTGAGCCTAAGCTATATTCGTCATGGATATTTCAAATGGTCCATACATGTTTCTTTGTAATAAATGTCTCAATGTATCACTTTATCAAGTTATAATTATGAAAGACTAAACTAAAATTCATCCAGAAGTAGACATGTGGTTTTTTAAAAATCATTGTTATAATGTATTTTAATAAGATAAATTATAATAATATCATTTCATAATACAATAATTAATTATAATACTTATAATTTGTATATGTTAGGTTATGCTCTCTTCCTAAATTTTAGCTTATAATAAAATTATTTATTTCTAGATGTAATTGTGGCACCAAGTTTTTTTGATAAAGACATCTAGAAATATTTATATATTATTATAAACTATAGAAATATCATAATTTTTATTACATTAATATTTTACTTCAAATTATATTATAACCATATAAAAACATATGTAAGATGTTCTATTATATCTTATATTTTAATAAACTAAAATGAATTTGTAAATATAAATTTAATTTAATATTAATATATCCTTAGCCATCAATTGTATGGTACGAATTAAAAACATGGCATATTAACAAATCTACTAAGATTCAAATTCCTTATTAGATCATTGCACTTATAAGTCGTGTACCTCTCCAAAATCACCAAGCTCTCAAATCTTCACTAAATCATTAGGCTAATGATTTTATATTAATACATAGATGTAAAAGATCATTTAATGAATGGTCTCTCTAACTTAAATCATGCTAAAAACTTATAAATGTATCAATAAAAATAACATTAGCATCTCTTTAAAAAAAATTAAGAGAAATTCCAAACAAGTATTAGAAACAAAACTTATTTATACAATCTCATCAAAACAAACCATATCATATGAAATTTTACTCTTACATTCCATAAAATTGAAGCAAAAGGAAAACTGGCCATCTTTCAAGGGTATGGACAAACCAACTTGTGAAAAGAAAAACCAGAAACTATACCAAATAGCTTTTGGAAGTTCCACGCCAAAATACAAAGAAGACAACTAGAATGAAGGTGAGAAAGGAGAACAAATATTTTCAGGCCTCCTCTTAATCATCTCATATTTCCATTTCCCAAAATTCCTTGGGGCTAGACAGTCTGTTTGTCTTTAGGCATGGCTGTATGCATCGTGAGACCAATTATTCCTCTGATCACGTTAAAAACCATGCAACAAAACAGTGGAATAGAAGATGAGAATATTTAGGAACTTGAAAACCTAATCCTACTCAATCTCATTGCCTTTGTTTCATTCCCATTGTCATTTAGCATATGTATTCCTCAACAGCTAAACTACAATCAAATACAACACATCAAGAAAGAGCATGAACAATTATTCTGCAAGTTTAGGGAGTTTGGGATGTCTTTTCACACCTCACTAGACTTCTCGTTAATGTGTTTTTCTAAACATCACTCATGAGTACAATACAAGGAGAAGAAACCAATGGGTAGTACTCAAATCGATTAAGGCAATAAGAAAAATCCAGTAAATACCATGGGAGTATTTCCTGGAGAACAATCTGTATTGATAATTTCCTTCTGTTTGTTGGGTAGTAATGAGATAGGGTATGTGATTAAGTTTGTCTGATAATCAGACTAGAATTGATCTTAGAAAAGGATGGGATCTATGGTACAGCATGTGATGTATCAATATTCCTCTTTGGGGCTTCAATCTATGTAAGGATTTTGTATTAGTGAGCTAGATAAAGAGAAAGATCTTCTCAATAAAGAGAAAGATCCTCTCAATAAGGTTTATACCATTTCTCAATTTAAATTATTCACATTTTTTATAAATATGAGGTATGTATGAGGTAGTCACCTTATGATTAGGTGATATGTACATATTATAAGTTAGTAATCATGTGTACGTGCTCTATGAATGAGTAAATTAATATGTGTGTGATATACACACAAGTTGATCTATGTGTATATTTTTTGAAATAATTCTTTTATTTTAATAGATGAATTATGACACTTCTAATTTCCAAAGACATACATAGTAAGGTCATCTTGAATGAACTCTTGAAGATTAGATCTAGATCTAGAGATTTGTCATTAGGTGATATGTACATATAGGTTAGTAATCATGTGTACGTGTTCTATGAATGAGTAAAAAAATTTGTATGTGTGATATACATACAAGTTGATCTATGTGTATTTTTAAGAATAACTCTTTTATTTTGATGGATGAATTATGACACCTCTAGTTTCCAAAGACATGCATAGTAAGGCCACCTTGAATGAACTCTTAAGTATTAGGTCTAGATTTGTCTTTTTATGTGAGTTTGTCTTTTCTTGTGTCCTTTTTGTGTAGAGATACTTCCCTTTCCATGATTGAATAAGACTATGGAACTAGCTCTACTAATTGAAATGAAGTTTTGTGATCAACTAAGTTAGTTCCTGATGTTTAATTAGAAACAAATTGGTAGTAAACGAGTGACTATTTTAGTAAGATTATTATATTCAATTTATAAACAATTTAATGATAATATGATCTCCTAAAAGTTTTGTTGGGGAATATGTTGCCCTCATTATTACCAACATCTATTTATATGTCATTTGAACCTAAGCTATATTCATGAGTGGATATCAATATTGTATTAGTTTTCAAATGATCCATACTCATTTGGTTCTTTGTAACAAATGTCTCAATTTATCACTGTATCATGTTATAATTACTTCCTAGAGACTAAATTCATCAAGTAGATATGATCTTCAAAACAATATGTTTGTTAATTTATATTTTAATAGGACAATCATAATTTTATTTCATAGTACAATAATTAGTTCTAATACTCCTAATTTTTATACTTAGGCTTTATTCTCTTTCTAAATTTTAACTTACATTCACGTTATTTATTTTTTGATGCAACCATGTCAAAACATTTGTCACGATGACATCTAAACTATAGAAACATCTTGACTTTTATTACATTAGTTTTTTTACTTATGATTTTATAACCATATAAAAACATATATAAGATGTTCTATTATATCTTCCATTTTAATAAACTAAAATAAATTTATAAACACACATTCAATTTAACATTAATATCTCATGAGCCATGAAGTGTATGGTGTAACAATTAAAACATGCCATGTTGACAAATCTACCAAGGTTCAAACCTTTCTTTAGATCATTGTGTTTTATCTTTCCTAAGTCATTGAACTTTCAAACTTTATGCCTTCAAAAAATGAATTTGGATTACCTATATTAATATAAGATTGATTTACATAAGATTGAAAACGATTACTTAAAGAATAGTCTCTCTAACTTAAATCATGCCAAAAATTCACTAAAGTATGAATAAATGAATTTGGATCACTTAAATTAATATAAGATTGATTTACATAAGATTGAAAAAGATCATTTAAAGAATAGTCTCTCTAACTTAAATCATGCCAAAAGTTCACAAAAGTATAATAAAAAATAATGACAATTTTTAAAATAAACTAGAACCATTAAAAACAAAACTTATTATACAATCTCATGAAAACAAATTATATCACATTATTTATTAAAATTTAATTTTTACCTTCTATAGAATTAAAACCAAACAAAAACAAAACTGGCCATTTTTCAAGAAAATGGACACATCTAAGAAGCCAACTTCAAACTGCAACTGTAAACAAAAACCAAAAACTAATACCAAATAACTATTTGAAGTCTCACACCAAAGATTACTTAGAATTAAAATCAAGGTAAGAAACCAGAACAAATGTCTGCAAACCTCCTCTTAATCATCTCCATATTCTCATTTCCCAAAATTCCTTGGGACTACACAGTCTGTTTGTCGTCAGGCATGGCATAGAAGATGAGAATATTTGGAAACTTAAACCCTAATCCTTCTCAATCTCATTGGCTTTGTTTCATTCCCATTGTCATTTAGCATATGTATTCCTCAACAGCTAAACTGTAATCAAATACTACACATCAAGAAAGAGCATATGAACAACAGTTCTGCAAGTTTGGGGAGTTTGGGATGTGTTTTCACACATTACTAGCCTTCTGGTTAATGTTTTTTATTGCTTTGAACATGATTTATGAGTACAATACAAGGAGAAGAAACGAATGGGTAATACTCAAATTGATTAAGTCAATAAGATAAGTCCTGTGAATACCATCTGAATTGTTAATAACTTGTTGATAATTTTTTTTTGCCTTCTGTTTGTTGGGTAGCATTGAATTGCTTGTGAATGCATTTTAGCACCGTGGGAATCTTGTCTTTCCCAAGGGAGAGATTGTCGGTTGATTAATGACCTCCCTTTTAAAACAGTTAACCAGAATTTAAGCCATGGATGGTCTTTGTCTCCATGAGATACTGACAAGCACAGAGAAATTTCCCGTGACCCATTGCAGAATTTTATATAGTATTAAGAGATAAATTTGCTTGGTGGTCTTGGGAATCTGCAAATGGACTGATGGCTACATAGGAGTAGTTTCATGTGTGGGGTTTTGTGAATAGAATTTGTATATAGAAATATGTTGATATTGAGTAGTTGAATATTTTAATTTTGTATTTTTTAAAATCTTATGTGAAAATCTTTAATCATTTCTAATTTTTTACATCAACTTATTTGGCACGTTCATTGTTTTAACTAAGGTTTTAGGGCCACATCATGAATTATGATACCACATCAACATGCTTTTTGCTAAGGTGTCCAAAACAGCCCAAAAAAAAGTTAGGCACATACCTGTGCACTTAGCCATGTTTTATCGGTGCCTTAATGGGTCATCCACATGATTCGTTTCTTTTTAGAACTAAGGGATACATTTCATTCAATTATGGGTAGTCGTCATCATCCATAACAACTTTAAAGTCACAACTATTGGTGCAATATTGTCAAAACTATTAGGCATTGAATCAAAAGTGTGGGCATCAAATCAACAAGTGTTATCATGACTATCAAAACACATTGAACTATTGGGTCCTCTCCCCTAGTTTAGTTTTAAGTTAATGGTGTGTACTTTTGCTTCAAAGCTTCTTAACTAGAATCATGAATAGGATGTTAAATTTACACTCTAGATTGTAACTTTGAATAATACGAAGATTGAGATTGCACCAAAAATGGAACATGTGAAGGAAAGAAGAATGGAAAGAGACATGTCATTTTTGATATAGATATTTGATAATTTGATAGTTGGGTTGAGGTGGAAAGAAATAGCATTGTTAAGATTTTTTTCTTGTGTTTTGGTATCATTTTGTTAGGGATTAAATAGTAAGTAATAAACTTGGTCTTGTATATTTATGTTTGAGAAGATGTGTTAAAATCATAATGACACATTGATATTCAATATAAGTGGGATATCATTTTTCTATTATTTTTGACAAAAACAATTATTGCTAACAAATTCCCATGCACCTAACATATACTTTGGATGCCAACAAATATGAGAAGTGTTCTCTAAAGTATATCTAGGGATATCTCTAACTCAAATCCCTATGTTGAATGTAAAAGGAGGTCATGGGGGTGTGAGTAGATCCTAAGTGTTAGGTGCAAGTTTCTACGACAATGGTGGAATATTGTCTCGATGATGGGTGTTGGTTCAAATGTCCTAGATATATTAATATGTTCCATATCTCCTATGGAGTGTTGAAGTTATGGACCCATTTGAAATTTGCAAAACAAGCACCTCTAGGATCAAACAAAAAAACAAACAAACCTTCCACAAGGAGGGCGGCAAGAAAGAAATTTCTACATTTCTCAAGGAGCAAAGATTACATAATTGCAAGATTATGATTGTGAGATGAATCACAATGAATACAACGTGATTCTTTTATAGAAAAGAATGTCTTTGAAAATAAAGAAAAAAGAGAAGATATGTAAACTTGTTCCTTCAATATGCAACCTAAAGTGCATGATATAAAAACTAGAGCTAAAAAGGAAAATTGGATTACAGCTAGACTAAACCAAACTAAATTATGCAACATGTGCTCAATTATGCATGAGAATATTCTTGAGAATTTTCACAATTAATTTATGCATCGTATGCAAGTTGCCAAATGCAATAAATGTGCATGCTCTAACACCTCCCCTCTAAGTGAAACTTAGAGAGACAAAAAAGCTCTAAGAATGAAATGCATGAATGGGTCTCGGCAACAATATGCCAGATTAGGTACCCATGTATAATGAAAGCCTCTCACATTGGAGAAAAAGAAGAACAACCACGTGGTAGAAAGCCACTAATGACATCGCTCGAACAATGAATAGACAACAGACAAAGGTAAAACATCTATCAATCAAATATCTATAGATGGCACATGAATCTGTACGAGTGATCCCTAGTGACACTACTCAAACATGTAAGGGAAAATTTCTAGTCAAAAATATAGGTGCAAATAGTCTAAAGAACTGATCAACTGAGGATAAGTTGTCTTTACAAAATAGGAATACAAGAGTGGGTCTATGGTAAAAGATCCCTCTCATCAAAATATAGTAACTACATCCAACTAATATATTGGAAAAAATATTGAGTGCATAGCTCACTTCAAAGTGAAATCAAAGAATCATTTTAGCACCAACAACAAACCCCCCCTCCCCATAATGCTAACAAGGGAGAGGCATCATAGATCCACTGAAATTGTGTGTCGAGAAGTAGTGCATGTTGGATAATATGAATGTGCAAAAGTAAGTACTTGCAACTGAATAAAGGGTATGCATCCAATGCACACATGCATGGGAAAAGAATCTCTAGGATTTGATGTTTATGCGAAGGGACACTCACCAGACAAAGGTTTAATAGCAAAAGAAAAGCATCACACAACCGGGTAAGTGCACAAAGATGGGGGACCAAAAATTTACCACTAAAATTTGTTGGTCCCCAAAAACCACATGACGTGCACCATATGCTATATGGTGTGTGCCTTATGGTTTGGGGTGCTTGGGCCTAAGGTTGGGTAGCATTGAATTTCTTGTGAATGCATTTTAGCACCGTGGGAATCTTGTCGTTCCCAAGGGAGAGATTGTCGATTGATTAATGACCTCCCTTTTTAAAAAGTTAACCGGAATTTAAGCCATGGATGGTCTTTGTCTCCATGAGATACTGACAAGCACAGAGAAATTTCCTGTGACCCATTGCAGAATTTAATATAGTATTAAGAGATAAATTTCCTTGGTGGTCTTGGGAATCTGCAAATGGACTGATGGCTACATAGGAGTAGTTTCATGTGTGGGGTTTTGTGGATCGAATTTGTATATAGAAATATGTTGATATTACGTAGTTCAACATTTTAGTATTGTATTTTTTAAAATCTTATGTAAAAAATTTAAATAAATTTTAATATTTTACTGCAATTTATTTCGCGCGTTCTCTGTTTTAACTAAGATTTTAGGGCCACATCATGAATTATGATACTACATCAACATGGTTTTTGTCAAGGTGTCCAAAACAGCCCCAAAAAAAGTGAGGCACATACCTGTGCACTTAGCCATGTTTTATCAGTGCCCTAATGGGTCATCACATGATTTGTTTCTTTTCAGAACTAAGGGATACATTTCATTCAATTATGGGTAGTCATCATCATCCATAACAACTTTAAAGTTACAACTATTGGTGCAATATTGTCAAAAGAATAGGGTATTGAATCAAAAGTGTGGGCATCAACTCAACAAGTGTTATCATGACTATCAGAACACATTGAGCTATTGGGTCGTCTCCCCTAGTTTAGTTTTAATTATTACATGCACTTCTACTTTTTAGGGTTTCCTTTTCAAGGCTTTCGATCTCCTTTATAAGGTTTATCCATTGTATATTTTATTCATTCATTAATTGAGGATATTTTCTTCTTCATATTTGTGAGTCAAACCCTTTCCCTCTTCTTGTCTCTACCACCTTGTGTACTTTTACTTTAAAGTTTCTTAACTAGAATCATGAATAGGATGTTAAATTTACACTCTAGATTGTAACTTTGAATAATACCAAGATTGCAATAGCACCAAGAATGGAACATATGAAGGAAAGGAGAATGGAAAGAGATATGTTTGTTTTCTACATTTTGATATAGACATTTGATAATTTGATAGTTGGGTTGAGGTGGAAAGAAATAACTTGGTTAAGATTTTTTTCTTGTGTTTTGGTATCATTTTGTTAAGGATTAAATAGTGATTAATAAATTTGGTCTTGTATATTTATGTTTGATAAGATATGTTAAAATCATAATGACACATTGATATTCAATAGAAGTGGGATATCATTTTTCTATTATTTTTGACAAAAAAATTATTGCTAACAATTTATCATGCACCTAACATATACTTTGGATGCCAACAAATATGAGAAGCTTTATGTAAAGTATATCCAGGTATATCTCAAGTCAAATCCCTATGTTGAATGTAAAAGTAGGTTATAGGGGCGTGTGAATAGATCCCAAGTGTTAGGTGCAAGTTGCTATGACAATGGTGGAATATTGTCTCAATGATGGGTGTTGGTTCAAATGTCCTAGATATCTAAATATGTTCCATATCTCCTATGGAGTTTTGAAGTTATGGACCCATGTTGAAATTTGTAAACAAGCACCTCTAGGATCAAGCAAAAACACAAACAAGCCTTCCATAAGGAGGGCGGCAAGAAAACAATTTCTACATTTCTCAAGAAGCAAATATTACATAATTGCAAGATTATGATTGTAGAATGAATCACAACGAATACAATGTGACACTTTTATAGAAAAGTGTGTCTTTGAAAATAAAGGAAAAAGCTAAGATATGTAAACTAGTGCATTCAATATGCAACCTAAAGTGCATGATACACAAACTAGAGTTGAAAAGCAAAAATGGATTGTAGCTAAACTAAACCAAACTAAATTATGAAAAATGTGCTCAATTATGCATGAGATTATTCTTGAGAATTTTCACAATTAATTTATGTAACGTATGAAAATGTGCCAAATGTAATAAATATGCATGCTCTAACATCTCTCCTCTAATTGAAACTTAGAGAGACAAAAAATCTCTAAGAATGAAATACATGTCTCTACAATAATGGGCCTAATAGGTACCCATGTATAATGAAAGCCTCTCAAAGAGGAGAAAAAAGAGAAGAACTGCATGGGAGAAAGCCACTAATGAATAGATGACAGACAAAGGAAAAGCATCTATCAGTCAAAGATTTATAGATGGCACGTGAATCTGTACGAGTGATCCCTAGTGACACTACTCAAACATGTAAGAGAAAATTTCTAGTAAAAATTATAGGTGCCAATAGTTTAAAGAACTGATCAACTAAGGATAAGTTTCCTTTGCAAAATAGGAATACAAGAGTGTCTCTATGGTAAAAGATTTGTCTCATCAAAATACAGTCACTACATCCAACTAATATATAGAAACAAATATTGAATACATAGCTCACTCTAAAGTGAAACCAAGGAAGCATTCTAGCACCAAGAACAAAACCCCCCCATAATGCTAACAAGGGAGAGGCATCATATATCTATTAAAATTATGTGTCGGGAAGTAGTGCATGATGGAAAATTTGAAAGTGCAAAAGTAAATACGTGCCACTGAATAAAGGGTATGCATCCAATGCACACATGCATGGGGAAAGAATCTATAGGATTTGATGTTTATGTGGTGGGACACTCACCAGACAAAGGTGTGATAGAAAAAAGTCATCGCACAACCGAGTAAGTGCACAAAGATGGGGGACCAAAAATTTACCACTCAACTTTGGTCCCCAAAAACCACATGGTGTGCATCGTATGCTATATGGTGTATGTCTTATGGTTTGGTGTACCCAAGCCTAAGTTTGGGTCACACCAAACCCATATGACACATGCCATATATTTTTTTTTCCATATGGGATGCAAAAAGGATGCCTTTGCACTAGCATGGCACACACCCCATCAGATGTGCACCATATGTTATGCATGCAAGAAATGTATCATTTCTTTATTGCTCTCTCTCTCTCTCTCAAACTCTAAACTTTGACCCCTAAATCTAAATCCAATAACAATTTTCACTAGAAACCCTCACCCCAATCTCTCTATCTCTCACTAAACCCTAAACTCCATTTTCCTCTCTCCTCCTCTCACTCTATCCATATCTATGCTCAAATCCCTAATCCCTCAAACCTAAGACCTAAACCATAAATTAGTCCCTAAACCCTAAATCCTAAGCCTTAAACCCTCTCCCGCATCTCTCTCTCTAATATCAGATACATAAGTCCTCAACCCTAAACCCTAAGCCCCCTTTCTCTCTAAACCCTAAACCTTATATAGTAGTCCCAAAACCCAAAATCTCCATCCCTAAGTCCTAAGCTCTCTCTCTCTCTCTCTCTCTCTCTCTCTCTCTCTCTCTCTCTCTCTCTCTCTCTCTCTCTGTTGGATTGGAGAGATAGGGAACTGAGGGGAGGGGTGAATTAGTGCTCTCAAAAACTTTTTAACTCATAAACCTTTCAAACCTTAAACAAAAAATAGTAGTAACCTTCAACTATAACTTGAATCCATTGCATGCATCATTCATTCATTTAACTATCAAAGTAAATAGCATGAAATCAAAAATATAATCATCACATAACACAAGTATTTTGGTAATGCAGAAACCCTTGTTAGAAGGTAAAAACTACAGTGGGGATGACACCCACAAATTATTTACTACTACAGATAGAAAAGGTTTTCCTGTTAGAGCTACAAATGGTGATCACTTCTAGTGATCTTACCCTATTAGGAGTAACATTTTAGATCGATTAGATCTACCTAGTGATAGGATTTCAACAACACTACTTGAGTGTGCACTCGGTTAAGATATTTACAAAAGACTGTTAGGTCTACTCTATTAAGAGATTTTACCAAAACTCTATTACAATGATTAGAAAGTAATAGGTAAATATCTACTAATGACAACTTAACTTGTCTGATAAAGATCTATGAAATGCTTAATAGATATCACCTTTCTATGTGAAGATCTCTGCTCTGAACTGCTTAGTAGCCCTGTCTGATTCTGCTTAATTTGAATATCTCTGAATACTATTCTGCTCTACCTGATAACTAATATTCATGAAGTTGGCTAATGCTCCAAGAACTTCTTTCAATGTTCTCAACCTCCTTATCAAGTTTCGCTCTCACGCATCCAAAAATAATATGAAATTACATTTATATAGCATACTACTTTTATCGCTTAACAAAATTTAGGTTACAATATCTTAAAGAAAACCCTAAGATATACGGTGTACAAAAATAACCTAGATCTGGCAAATATATAAAGATCATCATCGCAATTAATGATGGAATCTTACAATAAATGATCCTCAATCTTGGTAAAACATTTTGTGATTCTTTTGTAACCATTTGCATAGATAAGTGTGCCATTCTTGATTACTATGTCATTTACTAGTCTTCCTCGGTAATAATTATATATACTACTCGATAATTACACTGGTGCTCGATGTCTAGTCTGCTCAGTGTTTACTACCGCTCGGTATCGATGTACATTGATGCTCGGTAGAATTTCCCTATTGTTCGGTGTGAAGACTTAACTGACTGGCTTGAAGTGCTTGCAGTTACCAACTAGAGTGGCATAGGTAATTGACCGATGTCTATGATACTAATGACAACCTTTAATGCTCAAAAAGAGATAACAATCTCCCCCTTTGGCATTAGTATCAAAACCTTAAATGTATATATACACATGATCTCAAAATACTTTCTATCTCCGCTATATACATAGATACTTATCAAAAAAATTCTATTACTCCCCCTCGATGCATGCTCCCGGTAATGTGTAGTATACTTAGCATTTATGTACTTATTTGGCATATACATTGTTATCCCCCTTTTTGATATTAATCCCAAATACAAAAACTATATATATATACTTACAGCTTATCAAAAATGTGCCTGTGGGTTTTCTTCAATGACTCCAAGAGGTTTTCCCATTCCTCTTTCAAGTTGGTGAGAGCAATGTGCTCAAGACCAACTTGTGCATGCATGTCAAAAATGTTGTCCAACACAGAGATTTCTGGTGTTGCAACAAGCATTTGTGCCTTGACAATGTGCTTCTCAAAGATTTTTCGATAGGGAAGCAACTCGGTTTGCAATTCTATGACTTGTGCACTGATTATTTCTTCCTGTTTCCTAAGATCGGCTCTTAACCGCCTGAGTTCTTGAACTTTCAAGATATGCTTGACAAATGCTTGAGGCTCGGTTAAGGCTTCTTGTGCACTGGCTTTGATTTCATTATCAAGTTGTTTAATCTTTTCACTGATCTCAGTAGTGAAGGTTTCCACAGTGCATAGTTTGAACAAAATTTGACAAATTAATTGAGTAATACCCTGAATTTTAGTTAGTACCTCAGATAGCTTAACCTTGTTAATTTCCACTTCTTGGCTAATCCTTTCTGCAAGTTTATCTTGTATCTTGGATTCTGCCCTTTCTTTTATTCTCTTGTCTACTTCGACATCTGGGGCATTTATCTCTTCAGCAAGTGTAGCAAGTTGGCCCATGATCAGAGTTTCCTCATCTATATGTACTTCCGGTACAACCTGTTGTAAGATATCTCTTACATTCTCAAGTATTTATTTTCTCTTGCTTTCTTGTTTCAATTTTTCTTGTGTCGCCTTCCTTGTACACAACTCCCCATATTTTCTTAGTTCTTCAAGGCTTAGGGTCCTCAGGTCACAATCTGGTATAATTGTGACTTCATCTAATGTGACCGGCCATTTTCCTTTCTTTTTCTTCATCTTCTTCTTCAGTTCTTGAGGTGAAATCTTTATAATCGGTACAATGTCCTTTACCTCAAAACTTTGTGTAACCTACCCGAGTGACACTGTATATGCCTTCTACTACTCCTTGGTGACCTTTGTGTCGGTAGACTATGTTGGAGCCTCTGATGTAGTATCTAGTGGAGTGGCCTCGATTACATTTTGATTCCCTTGATCCTTTGTTTCTATTACGGGTACCTCTTTCTCTTCAGGATGGTTTGTTTCAGCAGATGTCTCTACTCCTTGTTCCCCTATTGTATCCTTGGGTTGTTCAGGGTTTGAGCCATCGAGTTGCTCCTGTGATAAAATCTCAACTACTTCCACAAGGATAGGACGCTCACTCGGTAGTGATGTGTATGCACACTTGGTGACTTGTCCTTCATCTTGTGCAGTGTCTGGTGCAATGTTCACATCTTCATCATCATCCCTGTCATCGGGATCACCATTAGTGATGTCCTCAATGAATACATCTTCATCATTTGTCTCCTTTATCTAGATCACTACTGGATCTGGCATATCCTATGAAATACTTTTGACTTCTTTGTCAACTGTTGTATCAATCACCTCGGTAAATGATACACCTGATTCTTTTGTCTTCTTTTCTACATCACCATCATCTATATAAATTCCTTTTCCTTTTGACCTTTGTCTCTTCTTAGATAGATTAAGAAATTCAGTTTTCTCAACTTGCTCTTTAGCTACAAAAATTAATGTCCACATGAGTTGGCCAGTCTCATCAACATCTGCCAGATTTTCATCTAAAATTTGCATAGCTCGGCCTTTTACTTTGAATATTTTTTAATAAGTGTCCATATACTCCTTAATTTCATCAAGAGATAAATTTGGTGTTGCCTCAACTAGGGATTGTTCCCTCATTTTCTTCTCGGTGTCTAAGGCATAGGACCACTTCTGATTTATTATTTCTTCTAATGCCTTGGGTAGTGGTTTTCCAAACTCCAATCGAACTCTTTTAAAGCTTATCATCATCTGGATGACAGCCTCCTTAATTTTATTCTGATCCTCGGTAGACATTTTGTCAAACCGACTAAGTTCTGGATCTATGAGATCTCCATTCTCAATTATGTCTACAGCAACCTCATCAATTGACCTATTCTTATTACTGACAACCTTGAACTAATTGTTTTCATCTTCTTCATCCTCAAGGTCTTCTCTTCCTCTATTTAATCTTCTACTTTTCTTTGGTCCTACAGCTACAACCTTGGTTCCTCTTTTTGCATAAGTTTTGGTCGGTGTAGCTGCCTTAGGTTTTATTACCTTCTCAGCTCCCTTTTTCTGTGGTGGTGAAGCTCTAGTTGTTGACCTTGTTCATGCACATGTCCGCACTGGCAACTGCTTCAGTTGAACTTGAAAGATTCTTTTCTCAAACTCACTCTGTGAAATTATTGCTCTCCAAAATCACTTTGTGAAAATGAACTTAGACTTCCGTGTATTTATAGAATTTTGTGAATTCCCGCTTAGAAATTTATGTCATTGATGGTTGACCTACTTCTAGCTCGTGACAACTTTCAACTCGGGGACTACTGCAAAACTTCCATAAGCTCGGTTAACACATGATTTCTTACTCGGTTAACCTTGAATAGTGATTATCGACGGGTAACCTTTTGCTCGGTCTAACTTTTACCGACTGTGTGACTTTGTTAGCTTATGACATATGAACCATAGTGCATCTTTATTCATGCAAATTTTGTATGTGCTCATCATATATAAGGAACTGTATGTAAAATATGATCAGTTTGAAATGTCAATCTCATACATACCTATATCACCTTAAGTAGAGGTACCAATGTCACCTAATCCAGTGGATGAGGTTTCACCGACATCATTACTTGACTCAGCATTCTCATTTGATGCTTTCCTCCACATAGTGTTCCTGATTCTCATGATATCTGCAATAGTTTTCCCACTCTCAAATACATGTCCTTCTGGTGCTCGATCTCTGCAGTCCTTATGTTGGTGTTCTTTTTCCCTAAAGGTTAGATTGACATTAGGATTGATAGGGCTAGTGTCACATCAGAGGGTGTGTCTTGTGATGCCAGCATCCATCATCCTTTTGAGTTATTCTTGCATTTTTGGTGCCAAGGTAGGATTCACAGGCCTTAATTTTTGCCTAAAAGGTTTGGTACCTTCTTTCAGTGGTATCTCATGTTGGAATAGGTCTTCTCTATAGGCTTTCAAATCATCATAAGACCATGCAAAGACATGTCTTATTTTTTTGAGAAGATCAATCAGATTGTTCCTAGTTCTTTGGGATAAACATTTACCTATGTAAACATTTTTGGGTACTTGAATTGTTTCTAAATTTATTTCTTCCAAATCATTGACCTTATCAACAAATTTAGAAAGACAAGTCCTTTCTTTGTCATCAAATGCCCTTTCAAGAGCAACCAATCCCCTTGGGATCCTATCTGATCTTAATTGCAAAAATTCCTTCCCAAGGACATTTTCTTTTCCATTTCTAATGTCAACATAAGTGCTAAAATCCATCTCCTGACCATCAAAATGAGAATCACACTGCAAAAACTTTAGTATATCCTGATCATCAGAAAATACCTGCCAATTCTCAACATTGTCTGGGATAGAAGGCCTAGACTTGAACTCAATTTTGGATATCCCCGCAAAAGTAATATCCTCTGGCCTTAATGCTATGTTTGCCAATAAGTCAACCATCTTGTTTTTGCTTCTATCCACCCAATCAATACCAAAGGCACTGAAACCTTCAATTTCATCCCAAATAGCATTTCTATATTGTTTCAGCCTTTGATTCTTTAATGCATACCTCGATCTAATCTCAGAGATTATTAACTCAGAGTCACCAATCACCCTAAGATGTTTGATTCCATGTTTTGATGCTTGTCTCAAACCAATTACTACGGCCTCATATTCAGCAACATTATTTGTGCAAAGGAAGAAGAGAGTGAAAGAAAACTTAAAAGTCTTACCACTTGGGGATATCAATAGCACTCCTGCTCCAGCACCTTCCTTAGAACTTGCTCCATCAAAATATAGGGTCCATAAGACATTACCTTCTGCCATGTTATTTTCATCATCAGCCAGAAGGATAGGCATGACCTTTTCTTGCACCTCTCTCTCCTAAACTTGGAAAGAACCAATATCAGTGTCAACAAAATAATTCATATCATCATTTTCATCCTCCTCAATCATATGTGGGGTTCTAGCTTCCCTTGAAACTTTTACACTTTCTCCTCCAATGCTAAAAGTAGCAAAAGACAAGTCACATTGAATACTTCCTCCCATAGAAGCACTCCATTTTCTAGATAATAGCATTCCATATTGAGGAGGAATATCAACTACAAGAACACTCATAGTTAGTTGTTTGTCAGGAAATGCTACTAATTTATAAGGAAAAGCCTTAATGGTACCAATAACTGGCACTTATCTTGAGTCCATAGCTTGGCATCTCCCATGAGGTGTATCAACCTTTAGCCCTAATGACTTCATGATCTCTGTAGGCATTACAGTGTTTGATGCTCCAGAATCAATCACGCAATTCTTCAACAATTTGCCATTTATCATAAGGGACAAGAAAAAAGGATCAACTGCCCCTGATGCAGTATTTACAGCATTTGCACTCAAAAATATTTGAGGAATCTTAGAGACAATTTCTTCATTTCTACTATCAGGTGTGTCACCTAAAGAAGCCACATGCTTATCACTCCTACTCATTTCTTGGACCTTTATTGAAGAAGCACCATTTACCCAATCCAAGGCCTTGACCTTATGCTCTTCTATTCTCATCATTTCCAAAAGTGGAACTTTGATAGTTATTTGTGAAAGCAATTTAGTCGTATAAATGGGAACATATGTATGGTTGCCCATGTCTTCCTTAATCTCAGTGACATCTTTATCCTCCTTTTGGACAGTCAAGTCAGATTTACCCTTTTGCACAAATTCATCTTCCTTTTGAGGTATGGGAACAACTGTCTCTAGTGTCTTTTCTTTACCCTTAGGTATTGCAGTAGGCCCACCCCTCTTTTTAATTTTAACCTGACTAACAACACCAGCACTTTTTTCTTTTTCCTCAGGCTGTTGTGTATTCCTTTCTGAATTCTTGATAAACATACTACCAAGTTTACCAGTTGTGCTTCCAATTGTCCTATTTCTTAAATTGTAATTGCTCCTAGCCTGAGTGACCATGTCTGCAATGATTTGAGCAATTTCCTCATCAGATGGTCTCCTTAAGGAAACATGTTCCTCACACTTCACTGCACCACATCCAACATCATCAAATTCTTCTTCCTCATCGTCAATAAAGTCAACCTCATCCCATGCATGTGAAGAAGTCATTGCACAACCACTCTTATCATATTTCTTATCTTGTTCTTGGTTCTCAGACAAATTTAGAGCAATCACACAATGTTCTGGACTATGAGGAGATTGACAAGCAGCACACCATGGGATATCATCATTCATGTTAACTGAATTTCTTTGCAAAGGATCAGGAATCCTATCATCAGGCATATCCCTTTTAACTGGAAAAATGGGCTTGCCATCCTTCCACTGAGTATTGTATGGGTAATTCTGCATTCTTGGTTGCTTGCTAAAATTACTTGAAACAGGCTGGTCATTTGTTGCAACCTTATTGTTTCTTTTTTCATCAGGCTTTAGATCCTCTAAAGCACTTAGAATCTGCTTCAGATTATCCTCCTCCTTTGGCTTAAAATTAGCAGACCTTCCCATCTCTTTCTTATTTTTCACTTGAGGCCTATAATCATCTCTTCTCCCTAATTTTCATGATATTCTTCTATTACTTTCTATGTTGATAGCCAACTTGTAAGCCTCCCCAATATTTCTAGGGTTCTTTGCCCTTAAAAGGTACCCCATCTTTGCATCAAAAGCATTTAAGTCTGTCACAAGACACACCCTATCATCTAATCTAATAACTTGCAGGAGCTTATGCATAGCCTTTTGGAATCTTATATTAAATTCAAGGACCTCATTCTGATTCTTCTTTATGTTATTGAATTCATTCAAAATAAAACCCTCATTTGTTTTATCTCCATAATGCTCCTTGAAACAATTCTTAAATTCATTCCAAGATCCTATACTAGCATGGGGCAATCTTCTAAACTAGTCCCTAGCATCCTCGGTCAGAGATTGTACAAATAACTTCATTACAACATCATCGGGCTCAACATTATAATCATCTATTACATCTATAAAGTTCTTTAGATGTTCTTCACATGTGATGACATTGTTCCCAGCAAACTTTGGGAGCTTCTTTCTAATTTCATCAAGAATTACATTAGGATAACCAGGAATACCAAAAAAGATAAGTTGTTTGTACCTTTCATGAATAGGAACTCCTTGAGGTGGGTCCATTCCTTGAGATGTAGATGTCCTTGTGTTTGAACCAGTAGGAATTTTAGCAGCAACCGGAATGCCATTTATCTGAGTTGCAATGTTACCATGATTTCCACCTTGTCCCAAAAAGGAAGCAGCAGCATTTGAAGGTCCTGAGGTATGCTTGAGAAAATCAATCTTCTTCCTCATTTCTACAGCTGTAGCCTCCAACTCTACTTTCTCTAGTTCTTTAGCCCACATTTCTTTCTCTTTTCTAGCCTTCTCAAGGTCTGCATCTAATCTCAACCCTTGATCTAATGGGTTTTCCACATGAACTTGTTCATTGATTTTGTAGACATGGAAAATTGGTTAAAGGCTTAAATCAATCAAAAGGTGCATCAAATCATCAAAATAGCACGAAAAATCAATAAATGAAACAAAGGAAAATTCAATTAAATGATTAAATGATTAAATAAAGCTTGAAAAGGGGAAAAACACTACGAAATTGATTAAATTCAATTAATGACATAGTTGTTGAAAGCAAAAATCAAAATGAACCTCTTTCCCTTCATGGCTAAATTTAGTTACTTTAATTAATTAATAAATCATAATTCCCCTCAACAAAGCAAATTGGAGACAAAATGGACATAAATCACTCACTTTTGTTGAAATGGTCCAGCCTTTTGAAACCATTTAAATGATTGTCCCCTCCTTGTCCCCCCATTTATGGACAAATCAAAGCCAATTGACCTTACCCAAGCATAACCATGATCAACTCACTCTACCCCCTATCCTTGGGAAATTACTATAAGTATGAGGCATTTTAGAGAGCATTTCCATCTTAGAATTTCAATTGAAAAGCATTGTTACTATAGTCAATTGAGATCATTTTCTAAGAGCAATTGAAGCATTTGAGCATTTAGAGTTATCATTTTAGCATTTTATCATTGCATGGTTATCAATGGAGCTAGATTAAGCATAAATTCATCATAGAATAAGCATTTAGAAGCATCATAGCAGCATTATTCTCATTTTAGAGGTGTCACTAGTGAGGATTTGCAGTTGAGATCTCACTTACCACTTCTTTCTAGAGATCCATGAGATGTTATAGATTTTAGTTGCATTTTAGAGTAAATTTCCTTTGTATTTAGCTTAAATTGTTGCTACTTGATCTTAATTTCATGAAGGTGAATAATATCATCACACAAATGGTGCCCACCGTGGGGCATTGAGCCTCAAATACTAACAAATTTGTGATTTAAATCATCTTTACATACGTTTTTGTCTGGTTTCCGTGTGTTTTCTGTGGGAATTTTCTAAAGTCACACCTACGGGAGATCTATTCACGCTTAGAATCCTTATAGTGTCACTTCAGAAGCCTGATCTTACACCTATTATTTGGAAACTCGCGCCCTGAATGGCAAAGCATTCAGCCTTTACGGCTTCAAATCATGCCTATACACAGGGAAGTATCGCGTATCACTTATTTTCTGTTGCTTTAATTTCCTCTTTGCATTGCACTTTCCACTTAATATCACGCTTAAGGAGAAATTTTCTATCACGTAGTAATTGAGATTATCATGCCTATGATCATTAATGTTACGCTTGTGATAGTATCTTTATCTCTTTAAAAGCTTTGGATGTCACTCTACATTGACTATTTGCCGTGGATTTAGAGTTCTGTTTATGCTTTGCATAATAGATTTACCGCTTGTACTATTATTAATGTCACTTGTGCACTAAGAAGTGTTGCGTCTAATCAATAAAGTCATGCCTTTGAGTGATTTATTCATGCCTACTAGCTGGAGGATGTCGCCTGCATTTAATTTTCCATTTTCACGCTCAATTTGATAAAATTTGAAAATCTAACTCTCTGTGTTTGTTGTTAACCAGTAAATGAGCAGACATCCGAGAGTGAAAAAGCCAGAAAGCAGGTTCAACAAGGAGGGAAAAGCATTGGCAAAGAAAATAAAGAAGGAGAATCAAGTGCATACAAAGGCTATCCTTGAATCCACACTAGATGAGGATGTCCAGGTATATGAGAAATATTTAGCTGTGATTGAAGCTTATAAGCAGAAATTTGTGTCTCTAAATTGGATTTATGAACCTTGAGATTAAAGCTTCTTTCATTAAAATCTTTTGATTGATTACATGCAAGTTTGGTTTCCCCTCATTGTGAATTGGTTGTGTTGGACTAACTTGTTGGAGGAGGGAGTTGGAGCAAATTGCCAAGGTGAGTAAGTGAAAAATGAAAATCAATAACTCAAAAATGCCCCTAGCCTTTTGCTAGCTACAAGGAAAGGTATTCTACTCAAACAAGCTTGCATTCCCTTAACTTGTGGCATTGTCATTTAAACCTAGCTTTAATAGGGAAGAAATTGAACCACACATTTCAATTCTAAGAACCTCCTTGTCAAGAGGTTGAAAAAGAACTAAGTGTTTGAAGTGTTTGAGAATCAAAAGGAAAGTTAGGGATATGCTCTTCACCTTCTTGGTGAAACAAACTCCCAAAAACTTTACTTAAAATTCAAAATCTTCCTTACTTGCAAAATGAACATGCTAGAGATTTAGTGGGCTCACCTCCCGAATTTGCCTTAGCGAGGCTAGTGAGAGGGACAGCCCAAAGTGGGATACACTTGCTTTTTCCACGAGAATCCGACCCACTATAAAATGAAATGCATGTATCCTTAATGGGGTGCATGACAAAAGGATTTTAATTTTCTCAAACTTCCTCTAGTAGTCCTTACGGATTGTGCAAAATCATGCCTCGGTGCATGTGGGAAGCACCTTAACATACTTGGGGGATGAGAGATTTTAATTCATTTGAATGGAACATTTATTAAATCCTAGCTAAATTAGAAAGGCCACCTTGTAGAGCCATGTTTACAAACCAATTTGACTCTAGGTAGGCTGTTTGGAATTCATTCTTGTGCTATACTTGTGAAAACATTCAAGAATATACACATTAGTTGTTGTTTAGAGACATTTATGTGTGTGTTGCATTTGTTTTCAATTTTCAAAACAAGAAATTTTCAAAAATATCTGATCAAAAGTTTTAAAAAATCTAAAATATTATACCCTGGTCAGAGAGGTGTCGCCTGTACACAAAACACACTCACCTGTCAGACTTTTAGTCACACCTATGACTTTCTTAAACACGCGTATACACACTGAAGTCACACTCAGAGACATTTGAGACACACCTGAATAAACTGAAAATCCACCTGGAAATAGTAAAGTATCGCCTAAGAACCTAAAGAGTACCACCTTCACCAAATCAGTATACGCTTAGACAGGTTTCAGACACACCTGAGCTTGTTTTAGTCATGTCTAGAAAACAAAAAGGTCAAACAAAGAGTACTTCCAGGAAGAATCAAAAAATTTTGAATATCAATTTGAATACCCTTTTTTGATTTTTCGTTGATCCAACTTACAGTCTAGTCAAAAATCCTGTTTCACATATCTGTCAAAATTTTGCTAAGGATTAGATCCAAGTAGTCTTAACTTGTATCCAAGGTTCATGCCTGCATTCACTAGATCATATTACATCAAACAAACCTTGCAAGCTGATAGGACTTATTTGAGACAAGAGCTCCCTTATCCCGGAGATGAAACTACTCCTAGAGTACCACAAAAGTCACCCGAACAAGAGAAAGAAGACAACATGATGTATCAAGGTAGTTTGGGTAGTAAGGATAATAGTGGCATTGATTTCACCAACCAAGGTAATGCCAA
Source organism: Chamaecyparis obtusa (assembly GCA_027943335.1). Lineage (NCBI taxonomy): Eukaryota > Viridiplantae > Streptophyta > Pinopsida > Cupressales > Cupressaceae > Chamaecyparis > Chamaecyparis obtusa. The sequence continues at coordinate 361,145 of BSBK01006574.1, forward strand.
TAGTGGAGGCAATGACATGAATAACCAGAGCAATATTAATAACCAAGGCAATACCAACAATGGAGGAGTAGATCCAAGTGCTCACGGAGTTAACCAAACTCATACTCAAACTAACACCGAACCAACAGCAGAAGATGCCACGGATGAAAAATTTAGTGAGGCTATCCAATGTCCTTATTTCAGAAAGCTCATGGAAAAGGCAATGGACCTAGATAGAGAAAAACATTTCATGGACTTATCACAAAAAGGTCTCAAGCTTCCCCGTGACTTTGATGTCAACCAACTTAAAGCACCAGAAGTTGAGGAAAGTACCTTAGACATCATGAACAAACAATTCAAGGCATTTCAAATGCAACTAGATAGCATCAAGCAAAGTGGGACTCCCAAGCCTTTCTCTATAGAAGCATTGTGCCCATTCCCGTTTGATAAAAGCTTGGTTATGGTGCCATTCCCGATCAATGTTGTGTTTCCTAAATATGACAAGTACGAAGGAACAACGGATCCTCAAGATCACGTACAGGATTTTTGTGCATTGAGCTTAGAGTTCATGCATGATACCACATATTTAATGAGATTATTTCCGTGAAGCTTAGGAGGCATGGCTATGGAGTGGTTTTCTAAGTTACCCTCTGGCATTAAGACCTTTGAAGAGTTAGCGTCAAAATTCATGGCTCATTACTCATATAACATTAAACATGATGTCACGATGATAACGTTATGCAACACAAAAAAAAAAGATGGAGAGGCCTTCCTCACTTTTCTACAAAGGTGGAGGATAGTTTTTGCAAGATATCCTATAAGTGTGCCTGAAAAAGAGAAGATGGATATCTTCATAAACAGTTTGAATAATGAGTTAAACTACTACTTACGAATGCAATGTCCAAAGACCTTCCAAGATCTAATTGAAAATGGAGTAACCACGGAGGAAGTGTTGGTCAAAAGTGGAGAACTCAAACTATACAAAGATAATAAGAACAACCCCAATAGTGGCAACAATGGCAACAATGGCAATAATCAGAAGAATCATTGGTTTAATAGTAACAGTCGTTATAAGAATAACAATAAAGGAATTGTGAATGATGGAGTAGTTGAATCTAGCAACTTGAAGGTGGTCCCCTTTGCTCTTACAAGGAAACCTAATCAAGTGAATAATACCAATCAGAGCTCTAATGCACCATCCAACAACAATCACACCAACAATGGAAATCAAGGAGATAATTCAAGGAATACTAAATTTGATAAATACTTGAGGCCAACCCCCTCAAAGAACTTCACCCTTGGGTGAACCCCTTGAAAAGGCATTAAAGGTTCTCATGGCTAATAATGTCATTACTCTACCCAAAATTCAGCCTTATGAGCCAAATAATAAGCCTAGTTGGTGGAGTGCCGATAACCATTGTGAGTATCACAGAATTTGAGGACACACAACAAATGAATGTCTGCAATTAAAAAATGTAGTGCAAGATTTAATTGATAATGACACGATCACCATTGACGGACCTCCCAATAATGAAGATCATATGGCATTCAAACAACCTTTTTACAAACATGATAAGGGAGAGTCATCAAATAACAAGAAGCAAAGCGCCAATAATCTCAACTTTGCGCCACCTTATGATCATATTGTTAATGCTATAATAGTTAATGAACAACCTCGAAAGGAAGCATCAAATGTCATTACAAGAGGGTAGAATTCTAGAATAACCCTACAAGGGATAGCTCCTCAAAGAACTAACTTCCCACCATCCAACATTGTAGTCAAACAGTCTTCTACAGTAGCAAGGCCTTATAGTTTGGTTGATCAATTGCAACGTACTCCAGCACAAATCTCTATCTTAGAATTATTGAAGTTGTCACCAAACCATAAGGAGATTTTGGAAAAAGCTTTAGTAGAGACACATGTTCCTACTAACTTAGAGACAGAAAGGTTTCAATATATGGTAGGTCATCTTGTAGCACCTCATTGTCTTTCATTTTCTGATCAAGATGACATGTCTATAACCCATCCTAAAAATCTACCATTGCATATAGAGGTCTTAATCGAAAGGCATAGAGTCAAAAGAGCTCTCATTGATGGAGGGGCTGGTCTCAACATTTGCACATTAAGTCTTGTCAAATCCTTAGGTCTATCTAAGTCTTGCATTGACCCTACAAAGAAAATCACCATTAAAGCTTATGATGAACCTAAAAGAGCTTCTAAGAGCATGATTGTGTTGCCCATCTAAGTGGGACATGTCAAGAAGGACACCAATTGCCAAGTGCTGGACATGAAATTAACTTATAATATTTTGTTGGGTAGACCATGGATTCATGAGATGCAAGCAGTCCCATCCACGTACCACCAATGCATAAAATTTATGTACATGGGTGAAGAAATCACAGTTGGAGGAGACTCTAACCCATTCCAATATTGCAATGCACTCAAACCTCCTCATGAGTTATACATTACACATAACCAGGAAGGAATTATTCAAGAAACCACAATTGAAGATGTTAAAATGAAGGAACTAACAATAAATGTTATTCCACACCCTCCTCAAGCTAGCTTAGTGACATCAACTAAGGGAAAGGAAAAAGTGAGCTATGAGGGCCCAAATGCAACGAAAAGTTCATACATAGCACCTAAATTGGAAACAGTAATCTATAAACCTACCAAAGAAGAAAAGGAAAAAGCCAAGAAAGATTGTTACCAACACATGAGTGAAATGATGAACAACTTTGAAAAACAATGCAAGATTAGTTCAAAAGGGATAGGGGAATATTCTATTTCTCTATTTGACATGCCCACATCTCCAAAATCACATGGTAAACCATCAAAAGAACATCTTCCACATAAGTATAATTCCTATTTTGTAAGGGAAGATAACAAAGTAGCATGGGATAAGGAAGAAGATGACGTCCTTCAATGGCTTTACCATGATGAGGAAGATACTTCCAACACTCCCATGGAAAGAATTCAGCATGTAAAGATACAAACTGAGCAATATGGAAAAGGCTTTGATATAATGCAAAAGATGGGATACAAGGGAAGAGGACCCTTAGGCCAAAGAAATAGGGGATTATTGGAACCTATTGAACCTATTTGGAGGGCAAGTCATGAAAAATCTGGAGTAGGTTTTCAATGCAAAGGAGAAAGTTCAAGCCCAATGCAAGATTTTTATCCTCACATAAATGCCTTAGAATCCGAAGGAGATAGTGATGACTCTCAGGATTATGAATGGAATACTTTATCAGATGAATCATGTCATGACAAGGAAGTGATTGCTATACATACTTATGCAAAAATTCCAAGGCAAGAAGCTCAAATTAGTGAAGAACCTCCTATTCAAAGGCCTAATATCGAGAAAGTACATACCAATGGAGCATGGATAGAAACATTTTGGATACCATCAGAGGAGGGAGATTCAAACGTTAGTTTTAACCCGCTTGTGGATTTTCCCATGTTGTTTCCCGTAGAGGTTGACAAGGACTCGAGTGAAGGGGGCTTTGACCCTTCTTCCATGGATCATCTTGAGGAAGCGCACATCATAGATCTAAATGATACAATGTACAAACCCTCAAATGAAGTCATGTCCATAATGCCTATTGATGACATTTCACCCAATGAACCCTTACTTTTGATAAATCTGAACCTCATTGATTGGGACCAAACCAAACCAAATGACCTACTTTACTTTCCCAATGACCAAGCAATGAATCACTACCTTAATGTGGTTGAACCCTCTTTCACCAATGAATTCAATACAAACATAATGACAACAGCAGGGGTTCAATCTCTTAGTCAAAAGAAAAAAATCAAAAAAAATAGTAAAAAAATGAAAAGTTCTATTGGTGAAAACCCAACTGTGGCACCATTAGAACCAAAAAAAATAAAAATAAAAGATGTTTCTTTTGGTGAAAACCCAATTGTGGCATCAAAGGAAGAGAGATTGGACACTTTGCCCAAACATGAAGAGGAAAGGTCACCTATACTCATAGAGCCAATGGAAAAGGTCAATATTGGGATAGAATTAGATCCAAATTTCATACACTTGGCAACATCACTCACATCTCTAGAAAGAGAAGACTTCATAAAATTCTTCCAAGAACAACAAGTAAACTTTGCATGGTCATATGCTGACATGCCTGGATTAGATCCTGACTTTATAATGCATCATCTGAATGTTCGACCAAGGGTTAAACCCGTTAAGCAAAAGTTGAGAAAAATGCACCCCCACATAGCTCTTTTGGTCAAGGCAGAATTGGAAAAATTGTTGAAAGTAGGGTTCATAAGAGCAATAGCATATGCCGAATGGATCTCCAATATTGTACCAATCACAAACCATGATAAATCCATTCGTGTGTGTATGGATTTTAGAGATCTAAATCTTGCTTGCCCCAAAGATGATTTCCCACTTCCGAGCATAGATGCCATAGTGGATTTGACGGCAGGACACTCAATGTACTCATTAATGGATGGTTTTAGTGGGTATAATCAGATCAAAATTGCACCCGAAGACCAAGAAAAGACAACATTTACTTTCCCTTGGGGTACTTTTTGTTGGAATGTCATGCCCTTCGGTCTTAAAAATGCCGGAGCCACATATCAAAGGGCCATGACAACTATCTTCCATGACATGATGCACACATTTTTAGAAGACTATGTAGATGATATATTGGCAAAATCCCACAAAAGAGAAGAACACCTCCACATTTTGAAAAAGATATTTGTTAGGTTGGAGCAATTCAAGGTCAAATTAAACCCAAAGAAATGTGCCTTTGGAGTCCAATCTGGCAAGTTACTAGGTTATATAGTTTCCACCAAAGGGATTGAAGTGGATCTCGAGAAAGTACAAGCTATAATGGACATGGAGATACCTAAGAATATCAGCCAAATGAGATCCTTGTAGGGAAAAATCCAATCCATACAAAGGTCTATCTCCCAATTGGCTGAAAAATGTCATTCTTTCACTAGGTTGCTACATAAGGATACTATATTTATATGGGATGTAGAATGTGATCAAGCTTTCACATTGCTGAAGACTTATTTGATAAATCCACCCATTCTCATGTCACCAATCAAGGGCAAAGCATTACTTCTCTACATATCTGCTACGAAAAGATCCATAGGGGTACTTTTGGTGCAAGAGGATAAATAAGGAAAGGAAAGAGCTATCTACTATTTGAGTAGAACGTTGATAAAATATGAGCTTAATTACACATTTATGGAAAGAGCTTGTCTAGCAGTGGTGTTTGCATCTCAAAAGTTGAAATAGTATATGTTGATGCATAAGGTCAAGTTGATTGCCAAGATAGACCCTCTCAAATATTTGTTAAGTAAAATAGCCTTAACAGGTAGAATAGCTAAATGGGTGATGATATTGAGTGAATTCAACATTGAATATGTCGACAGAAAGGCAATCAAAGGACAAGTGATAGCAGATCATTTAGCTGAAAATCCCATGACTTCTACATAGACTATTCAAGTGGAATTTCTGGATTCCACCATTATCAACATAGAGGCAAAAACATGGAAGTTATACTTTGATGGATCCTATACTCAAGGAGGTTCTAGGGCTGGCATATTATTGGTAACTCCTCAAGGTTACACCATTCCCAAATCCTACAAGCTTATGTTTCCATGTACAAATAATATAGCAGAATATGAAGCACTAGTCATAGGCATCAAAATGGCCTTAGAATGGAATATAAAAGAGCTACAAATTTATGGAGATTCTCAACTCATCATTAATCAAGTCAACAATGAATATAACACTAAGGATGAAAATTTGATGCCTTATAAGACTATGATTGATGGATGGAAGAAATACTTTGCATTGATCACCTTTGAACAGATTCCTAGAGAGAAAAATAGAGTAGCTGATGCCATGGCTACCTTGGCTTCTTTGTTACAAAAACCAGATCAAAATGAGAAGTATGAGTTCTTGGTGGAAGAGTTGGTAAAATTGGCATTTGACCTCCCCGAAACCCAAATTGTTGTCCTCTTACATGGACATGACTCCCCTTGGTATGGACCTATATATACCTACCTTAAAGACCAAGTGCTACCCTTAGACCAAACCCGTGCTCAAAAATGCAATTTCATACACCAAGCCTCCCGTTACTTAATCCTTTCCAAAACATTATATCGTAAGGGTCTAGATGGGACTTTACTTAGGTGTTTAGAGGAAGAAGAGTCTAAGTTAGCTTTACGAGAGGTTCATGAAGGCATTTGCGGGTCACACTCAAGTGGGTTAAATCTAGCTAAGAAAATCCTTCGCTTAGGGTATTTCTGGAAGACATTGGAAAAGGATGCTTGCCACTTTGTGAAGATATGCAGCAAATGCCAATATCATGGCGATATGATACATGCACCGGCACAAGCATTACATCCATTTGTCACACCATGGCATTTCTATCAATGGGGGTTTGATTTAATTGGCGTCATAAATCCACCTTCTTCAAATGGGCACAAACATATCATAACCACAATAGAATATTTCACCAAGTGGGTTGAAGCGGTTCCATTGATAATGGCAACAGGAAAGCAAATTTCCATGTTTATCTTGAATCATATCATTTCTCGATATGGTATTCCTCATGCCATAATAACAGATAATGGAAAACAGTTCAAGAATAAGGATGTTGATGAACTATGTGCTACATTTCATATCACTCACCATTCATCATCAATTTATTACCCTTAGGGAAATGGGCAAGGCGAAGCCACAAATAAGAATATATTGAAGATCTTGAAAAGGTCGGTCAACAAATCAGGAAGGGATTGGCATATGCAAATTAATCCAACATTATGGGCCTATAGAACCAGCATAAGAACACCCACCGGAGCCACGCCATTCTCACTAGTCTATGGGACTGAAGCAGTTCTACCATTAGAGGTTGAAATCCCATCTTTACGAGTGTCGTTACAAGGATTGATCAAAGATGAAGACTATAGGGTTGCTAGACTTCAACAATTGGAGTTACTTGAAGAACATCAAACACAAGCTTATGAGCACCTGAAAGTGTACCAAAATAGAATCTCAAGGAACTATAATAAACATATCAAACCGAGAGTTTTTTAGGTAGGAGACTTGGTGTTGAGAGAGAATCCAAAGAATCAGGTTGAGAGGGAAAAGAAAGGCAAATGGGAGGCTAATTGGCTAGGCCCATTTATCATAATATCTTCATTTGGCATAGGAACATATAAATTATCAAATTGTGATAGAGAGGAACTTCAAGAACCTATTAATAGTATTCATCTTAAAAGGTTCTATACATGAGGTAGATGAAAGAGTATAAAGAGTATCAGATGAGAGAGCATCCTATTTTATTGTACATAGTTCAAAAGAGATCTTGAAAATACCAAAAACATTTGAAAAGCACAAAAGGATAAAAACATTGAGAAAATTGAGCATGAAGAAAGGAAAAACATCCAAAATGATGTTGTCTTGGTGAAAACCTAGTAAATAGGTGCCTTGATGATAAAAAATAAAATTAAAAAAAAATTGAAAAAGAAGAAAGTGCCCTGGTGAAGACCTAGTAAATAGGCACCTTGGTAGCAAAAAAAGAGAGAAAAAGCTTGAAAATTTTTAAAAATAAAATAAAAGACGAAGCTCGATTCATCCTAAAGGTGGAAACTTGGTAAACAAGCACCTTTGGTTCCCTTCAGTTGGTCTTTCCTCGGTTGCATTTGTACATAATGCATCTCATCATCCCATTTGTCCAAACCTTCATTACATCCATCATTTGTACATAGTCCTAATAAAGCTTTGTAGCTTCATCATTTGCATTGTCCAAAGTTGTCAAAATGGGTATAGTCAAACACTTGGGGGCAACAAAGAGCATATCAGAAAGTTGGTACATAAAAAGGATTCAAACGAACAACATTCAGTCAGAGTCAAACAGAGAGAGTGAGATCCGAATTTCAGAAGAAAGAAGCATATTTTCGTGAACCTTTGATAGATATCATTGTTCATAAACCAAGAAATTGATTACCACAACAAAATCCTTGAGCCTTAATTGACTTTATTATTCGGGATTAAATAAAAATCAAACATCATTAATGATCAAGGTACTTGGAAATACTATTTGAAAATCAAGAAACAATGCAAAACACTTGAAAGATTCTTTTGAAAGTTGGTTAAAAATCTCTTTACTTATATCGATTGATTTATATCAAGTCTCTTTAGCTAATTGATGGTATTGGCAATGATAGAGCTATGATATTTTATTGCCTTTGAGTGACTGTTTGGAGGAAGATTCGTCACCTTATGAGAAGTTGTCTAACGACATGGTCATCAAAGAACCATCGAGGACTATCTCATAAGCGGATGGATTGACCTTTGTTTGTTTACGCAAATGGATCCCTTGGCTATTTAGATTTTCTATATCTTAATACCAAAAATCCACTTGCAACATTGAATTCGTTGACACCGGTATTCAGACTGCCATAGTTTGGTCATCCAACTAGTGAGGGTTGTACTGGGTCCAACAATGAGGTTACCAAAATGAGATAAAAAAAAAAGTGGTATTCATATCATCATGCCAATGGGCAGTGGTGATTGTATCGACTTTTCGGTCCCAAAATGCTCAATGATGAAAATTTATCCTCAAGGCATTTATTTGCTAAAAGCTGGTGACACTTAGGTTGCATTGCAAGACATATTAGATTCATTACATTATCTTGTTAGATTAATTGCATTATCTTGTTAGATTAATTGCATTGTCCTATTTGATCAAATGCATGTGTTTATGGTTACTTTTCCAAGGGAACGAGGGGGTACATCAATAATCTTGGGTAGTTAAAACATTTACGCAAAAGGGGTTCAATAATAATGTTTGTTCTTGATAAAACACAATAAAGAAAATGAAATTATCTTTTGCATACATGCATTGAGCATTATTCATTATCCACATTTACAATGAAAAATCATCCATACATCATGTGCACTCATATAGTTAAGGATAAACTGGCATACATTGAAAAATTAAAAAAAAATAGGAACATACATGTGCATTTCCATTAAACATCTTACATCCATACATGAACAATAGAAGAGCATCACCAAATTCATACATCTTTGCATACATCTATATATATCATAAAATAAGATACTGCATTCATAGCATGAATCCAAGTAAATGCATAAATCAAACATCATATAGCTGCATAAAATATAATCTTATAATCAAACTCATCAAAGAGAATCAAGAAGTATATCATCATATATCATCATCAAAAAGGAGGATCCCATACATCAAATATGTCAAGGTATCATCAAAGTGATCTATCAAATGTTCCGATAAATGAGAATAACATAAAAGATGGACCAACAACACTGAGTAAATCTGTCATCATATCGCTCAAGAGCCTGTAGCACCAGATCCATCTAGCCCTCTACTCTCCTATGGGGGAGGAGCCTGTGATGTACCCACTCCATCTTGCCTCTGAACAACCATGACAGCTACAAGCTGTTGTAATAAAGAGGCAACCTAGTCCAATCGACCCACAATAGTGGATATCTCTATCCTCATAGACTGTAAACCTCGCTCTAATCCATCCATGCGATCACCTTGTGCACCCTGTGGCTATGGAGCTAGCGGAGGCATCTGTGGAGCCCCATCATCCTACTGTGCATCATCCTACTGAGCTGCCTCACCATCAGGCTGTGCTAAGGCCACTCTCTATAACTGTACCAAGGGATCTAATCTCCCAAGAATCTGCCTAGCTGCATCAATCTGTGCATGTCTCTGAGCTCTCTGATGTCTATGCACTCTATCCTGTCTATCTGCTCTAGGTCATCTAATAGCTGCATCATCCTATGCTCTATCCTATCTATCATGACCCAGATCTCGTCTCACCTGACCTCCCCCTGCAGCAACCCAACGATGTCTATGTCCTCGACCTCTTTGATGTCTACCACCCCTCTCACCATCACGACATCCAGGAATAGGCTCAGTTGGATCAATAAACTGAGGAAACCTGTGGCGAGACCACCAATCCGCATACTCATGTGACATCCCAGCATCAGCCATACCAGGAAGTATCTCCCATCTGCAAATAGTCATACCCGCAATCTGACCTAATGCAAACTGATAATCAATACATGGACCCCATAGAGAGATCTCTACCTGTACTCGAGCATATAATGCATTGCCCTGAGGCATATCCTGAATCCGCCCATGCTGTCTCAAAACTCTACCGAAGCAAAAGTGCTCAATAGTGGTAGGAGTGAGCCCAATCATCCAATGAGGGGCAAACATATATGGTAACTCATCACCATCCTCTCTCCAAAGATCACAACCGAGATAAGGATGCCATATAACCTGATCCAAATCATCAATTTGACGTCGCCAGTAATCCAAATGACCCATATGATGTTGTATGACCATGCCTATATATAACAAATCATAGGGATATCCCCGAGGTCGAACTCTATCAGAAATAGGCCTAGTAATGGGAAGATGTTCCCATATCCACAACTGTAGAACAATAACACCCGCTGACAATGATGCAATACCCCGATAGACTACCTCATGTAAATCATGATACAACTGTGCCAAGACGCAGGAACCCCAATCAAACCGTCGAGGATGAGCAAGTAAATCCTTTATAATCCAGCCCTAACCGACTGAAAAACTGTGACCTCGCTGGTCGGGAAGAAGTAGACCACCAATCAATGCACCCAAAATTGCTAGTAATGTGGGAAAAGAGGCAAACCGAGGCCATGTAATAGTATCCCCATCTCTAATAGTATTGTCCCCAAATACTCATCGGCAGACAGAGGAATCATATGCAGAGTCATAGTAGACCAACTCACCCCTGCAAGGAATCCGCAATAATCGATACACGTCCTCTGGCGTGATCATCATCTCTCTGTATGGCAAGTGGAATGTGTTGTGGTCAGAGTGCCATCGCTCCACCACTGCAGTCAATAATCCATGGTTTAGCTAGAACCGTGGGAGATCAAGGAGGAAACTCAAACCACATCTCTCAATGACTCGGAACTCAGCTGCTGTGAGTCTCTGACCTAAGTCAATAACCCATGATGTAACTGAACGGACGTATAAAGTAGGATAATGATTTTGTTGGCAAGGTAAAGGAATAATATCAGTACATTGTATCAAGGAATTATCTCAAGTCAATCAAAAGTATCAAGTAATCACACTAAAGTATCATCGTTTGTTTCTCTGTATCCTGAGAACGAAGTGACAGACTCAAATCATATTGGTTTTCACACTAATTGATTTATCCTATCAGTTAATATTCAAATCAGATTGACAAATCATATTTTAAAGTACTACTATCCTGATATCTAAACCATTGTTTTGTTGACAATCATAGACCTACACTAATTATCCGACTTTCTCATCAGGGGGTTATCAAATTGTTCATCAGATACGATCAACACATGTGTAAAAAGTATGGAAATTTTGCAAAAAATACATCAGGCATGATTTTTATGCTGTCAGGTGACATTTTAACCTAGGTGTGATTTTTTTTTGCCCTAAGTGACTTTATTATTCTGCTAGGTGACGGATTTTCTATACGCGATAGTGAATTTGACACCGCGATAGAGAGTTTTCCTTAGGTGAGAGTTAAATGGTTAGGTTTCATGTAGGCGATAACCTATTCGAAAATGGGTATTTTTCCTGGGGAAAGGTGACAGTTTTATCCTGCTAGGTGAGACTCAATTGTCTTGTAGGTGAGAGAATATTACACGAAGGCGATAATAAAAACTGCGGAAGCGATAGTAAAAGACCCTAGGCGACAATCAATTCTATCCTAGGCATGATTTCTCAAATGCAAAGCAACGATGAAACATAAAATTGCAATAAATGCTTAATAAATGATCAATAAATGCAAAATCAAAGTTCGTAATGACTTACTAGAGGTGCATAATCAGGCGGTCTTGCATATCTCCAGCATCTCTCAAATCTATGCTCCCGAATCGGCACAACCATCTCGAAATCACTAGAGAATCAGAGCAAAATCACCAAGGGTAAAAAGTAAAAATGAATGGTAAAAGAAGGTTCTTAACCTATTTAAGGTATTTTTGACCTAATTTTGAACTTGAAATTAGCCATTGACTTCTCTTAGCATATCAAATCAAACCAGGGCATAATCATACATCGTGGGATATCATCAATAGTTAGAAACTAAAACATATTTGCTATATCAAATGTCAATAATCATTTTCAAATCACGCAATTCATATGTTTTAATTTCTGAGGGGGCAATAAGGGTATCAAATCAAAGTCGCGATCATACATCATGAAATCAGTGGGGCATCATAAAATTTTTTGTATCAAGAGGCAGCAATCAATCACATAGGGAATCGTAATCAGGACATAAAGAATCTTTGAATTGTTGTTCTTCGCACATCGACTCAAAGAGGGACATTTGTAGACATCAAAATTTGGTTAAAGGCTTAAATCAATCAAAAGGTGCATCAAATCATCAAAATAGCATGAAAAATCAATAAATGAAACAAAAGAAAATTTAATTAAATGATTAAATGATTAAATAAAGCTTGAAAAGGGGAAAAACACTATGAAATTGATTAAATTCAATTAATGACATAGTTGTTGAAAGCAAAAATCAAAATGAACCTCTTTCCCTTCATGGCTAAATTTAGTTACTTTAATTAATTAATAAATCATAATTTCCCTCAACAAAGCAAATTGGAGACAAAATGGACATAAATCACTCACTTTTGTTGAAATGGTCCAGCCTTTTGAAACCATTTAAATGATTGTCCCCTCCTTGTCCCCCCATTTATGGACAAATCAAAGCCAATTGACCTTACCCAAGCATAACCATGATCAACTCACTCTACCCCCTACCCTTGGGAAATTACTATAAGTATGAGGCATTTTAGAGAGCATTTCCATCTTAGAATTTCAATTGAAAAGCATTGTTACTATAGTCAATTGAGATCATTTTCTAAGAGCAATTGAAGCATTTGAGCATTTAGATTTATCATTTTAGCATTTTATCATTGCATGGTTATCAATGGAGCTAGATTAAGCATAAATTCATCATAGAATAAGCATTTAGAAGCATCATAGCAACATTATTCTCATTTTAGAGGTGTCACTAGTGAGGATTTGCAGCTGAGAGCTCACTTACCACTTCTTTCTAGAGATCCATGAAATGTTATAGATTGTAGTTGCATTTTAGAGTAAATTTCCTTTGTATTTAGCTTAAATTGTTGCTACTTGATCTTAATTTCATGAAGGTGAATAATATCATCACATAGATTTGAACTCCAACAGCTTTCTATTTGCCTTTATCTCTAGGCCTAGTTATCTCATGTGTTCTCTACACAATAGGCTATTCCTCTACTCTTTCAGGCTCTGGGACAAAATTAATTCCCTCCAAATCTAACAACTGCCTCTTTAGCTGATCAACCCTTATCATGGCTTGTCTTACTCGGTCTTCTTTATCTTTCTCTCTTTGTTGTCTAATAGCAACTTGTTCTTGGACTCTTTTTTCCAACTCATAGAGCTCTTCAAAGATCTCTTCTGATTCTGGGAGAGTAGTCTTAGATTCATCATCTCCCACTTGAAATTCATCCTCATACTGGTTCAATCCCAAATCAACAGCCTCTTCATATTCTAAAATATTTTCTTCTTGACCAGGCTTGGTTTGAGTTTCTTGCCTTGTATCCTTTTTACTTTTCCAAGTATGAGAAACATTTCTTTTCTTCTTTCCTCCCCTTGTCTGACTAGGTCTAGAAGTGCTTGGAAGACCTTCTTCCAATCTATCTTCAGGATGCTCCTTTCTCTAAGACCTAGTACCTCTATAACTCATCTTATGAAAAATCTACTGACTAGCACTGTTGCAGAGATGTTTGAGTCACCACCGAAGAATATTGGGAATCTTACAATACTATTTCCTCACTAACAAATATCCAAATGAGCTTGACAAGACAAGGGACAAGAATAACCCTATTTCTTCCAATGATGACCTACTGGTTACTATAGACTTGTGTAACATTTCCCTTGTTTCTTCCAATCTCTGTTGGGAAGAACAACAATGAAGAACTACATCTGTTAGAATCTCTAGTTGTGGTTATGTTGTAAAGTCAAAATCCTATTGACCAGATTGATTTGCCCATCTGAGTCACCAACAATATGGTGACTCTCCTGGGGAGAGTCTAGAAAAGAGTCAGATGAACAAACACGCATTTGCTAAATCTTCTCACTAGGTGTTGAGTGGCGGCTCTGATTTCTCTATTTTATCAGTGCATCTTCTGATAAACAATGCATGCTTACTTGGTGGAGTTTTGTGTTGATTGGAAGAAGAAACAAGAACAAGTGCATTAATTTCCTCTCCAAGGAGGTGGTGACTCTACATAGCAAAGAATCTAATGGAGCTTTAGGGTGAGCTCTAGATCTGCCCTACTTTCTAGTCAACAGAGTCTTCTGCTAAAAAATAGACAGGTACTTTTCAAGGTCTAGATGTTTCCTTATTAAGTGATCAAGCACTAAGAAAAGGATAAGGTGTGAGTAGAGGTTTGCATACTTCAAGTTTTCAGTTGCATCTATGCAAAATTGTATGGAAGTATTTCATTAAGTTTGATGGGTAAGCTTGAGAAGGAGCTTGCTTTCCTTGAGTAGGGCATCCTTAGGGATTGCATGTCATTAATGAGATTGAAAATAGGATGCAGAAAGGATCTATCCATATCTCTTTTCTATGATAGATTTTGGGATGTATATAATGAGCTTCCTGATGATGTTGATTTTTTAGAATCTGAGTTCATTGGTTTATTCTTGGATCTTTGTTTTCATGAGTCAACTAGTTGGTTAAATGCATTGTGGGAAGAGTATTATATATGTGTCAAAGATTGGATACTTAGTGATGATAGCCTTGGGCTTGAGGATGCACTTGGGGTTATGTCCTTAAAAGCTAAGAACTGGTAGTTAATGGGGGATAGGAGGTTGAGGGAATTGGCTTCTCTTTATGTTGATCATGAGGAAACTAGTAGTTCTGATGTTGATTCTCATTATGTGGAAAGTGTTGACTATGAGGCTGATTTTGAGGTCAGTGCATATGAGAGTGTTGAAGATGGATCTAAGGTTGATAATATTTCCATTTTGTCTGCAGATTTTGCTTCTTTCCAATATCAAGATTCTTGCTTCTTGTCTCAGTTTGATGATGTTTTGTTTGAAGGGTAGAGTACTGGATATGATGCAGATGATGATTCCTACAGTTATTGTTTCACACAAGATGATCTAAGGCCAGAAATGTTCATCCTTGTCTCAGGTAGGGATGATGTTTGCAGCACTAGGAGTGATGCTGAAGAAGATAAAAAAAAAGCCCAAAGTCCATTGAGCAGTGAAAGGATCTCAGCACTCTTGGCTGATGAATTCCAAAGGTATGCATTCGGTATGGATTTTGATTTGCAGCTCCCCTGTGATATAGTCTTTGACAATGATAATGAGGCCAGTGTTCAAAGTAATTAGAATGACTCATGTATACCAAAGTTCCCCTCATGTAGTGACTCTACAAAAGAAGAGGTAGAAGGACATGACAGTGTGTTTCCTTGTCATAGAGATTGCAGTGATGAACAAGTCTCTTGTTCAAACTCCTTTCCTTCTTTTTCTAAATATGGTAGTGATGGTGGCAGTGTTGAGGACTTTGTCTTCAAAAATTGGGACAAATTTTCTTTTGATAAAAATGATGATGCAGATCAAGTGTCCTACTGTCACAAAATTTATGAAGAAGACCTTCACTTGGTTCATGGTTCAGTTCATGAAGATATCATGGAGGAACCAAGTTGCTTAGTGGCTGAGGTAAAGTATGAAGGAAAATTTGAGGATCCATGTCCTTCTCAGCCAGGTAGTTGTAATGTAATGCATGGTGGTTAGCATATTTTATATTTTGATGCACTACTTGATCAGTTTTACCTTTCCAACCTTCAGGAGGAATATGCTAATAGTTTTCACCTCAAGTTGTTGGAAAATGGATATAATTGTGATCTGTCACATGGAAGAAAAAATTTATGTTTGTCTCTGATTTGTGAAGATGAAAACCAGATGTATGATAGAGGCAAAGACTGGTCATAATTTTGGGGGGCCCTGAGCCTAGTTGTAAATACTGTAAATTATGTAAATATTTTCCCTTCCTATTTCCCTGGTGTGTTCCCTGTGTTTTTGAGGTCTTTGTGCCCTTTTCCAGTGGGTGGTCTACTTTTCCCAGAGATCTGATTCCTTGTTGTGCCTACAGGAGGCACACATCCCCAGATAGAGCCATTGTTGGCACTCTAAAAAAATTTCATAGCTGTGCAGGTCTTCCCCTAGTCTCTAGAGTCTCTTTCCTGGTCTATGGCCCTGAAACCTTTGTCAAATTTTCAAAAACTAGCCGTTGGGCGGAAAAATTCAAAAAATGCCCTAGCCATGTTCATTTTCATCATTACCTTTTTGGTGACTTAAATCCTTAAATCTGCATCTGTTAATTAAAATGACCTTTTATATTGTTTGGCGGTTAGGTTTTTATGTCTGGCGGGGTCCCCTTTAATTTTTCCTAAGTCCTAAGTCCCTGCACTAATTTTTCCTATGGTTTTAGCCTTTAATATTTCCCTGGGCCCAGGTCTTGGTCATGGTTCAATCGGGCGGTTGGCATATAATCTCATAGAATCTATCAGACCTTTGAGATTATACGCCAACCATTGATTCTCTTGTGTGATGTATCTTTTAAACTGAGCAGGTCCGCTGCCATGTTGGCACAGTTGGCAGTTTCTTATTGGTCAGTGAAATACTGAGTGGGATCCTATTAGTGGGGCCTATAGTGAAGGCTTTTCAATCTACGGTCAGTGCATGATCTCAAGGAATATTCCTACCCCATGAGATCATGCACCATCCATTGATTTCAAATCTTACTTGGACGTGTCAGTGGGACCTAGTTGCTGGTGTATCTATCAGTGGGACCTGACATCTACAGAAGATCTATGGTTGGTGTAAGTTCTCATGGAAGTTTTTAGAGCCATGAGATCTTACGCTAGCTGTCGACTCTATTTTTCTCAGACAGCTGATGAGGGTGGGTCCTCTGACAGGTGGTGCTAACTTGTGGTGTTTTGATTGGTCGAGAAGGATGGTGATTATGATTTGTCAATGGGACCGAATCTTTCAAGGGGGCTGATAGATGCAGGATCTATGGGTGTTGTGTGATCGCATGGAATCTTTTCAGGCCATGCAATCATGCGACGACCATTTGATTTAAGGTTTATACTTTGTGGGTCTTGTTTGCTATGCGAAGCTGACGTGCATGATTTTTATTGGCTATGGTGTGCTGATTGGGCTGAAGACTTTTCAAAAGGGTTCACGACTATTGTGAGATTAAATGTAAGTCACCTGATGTGCCGGGAAAAGGAAAAGATCTACGGTTGCATTTTAAAATTTTTGACGTGACCATTGCAGTTTGAATTTGAATTTTCTTAGGGTTTCCAGCAACATAAAGGACTGGTTTTTATGGTTTCTTTGGCTGAATTTCATTTGGTTGGTGGTGCTAGTGGTTACAGTGTGATCCAGGGTGCCATGATCGATTGTTGGGGGTTTTGTTGTACCATGAAGTGTGGTTTTATGCTTGAGGTGTGTTTGCAGGTCACTGATTTGACTAGTTTTCATGGCAGATCTGTCTGAGATTTGATGATGGCAGATCTGTCTGAGATTTGTTTTCTCTGGGTTGCCTGTGTTTCTTCCCCTGCAATAAATTTTGTTGTAGTTTTTATTGATTGGGTAGTTGAAACCCTAACCCTAGTCACCCGAAGCTTGATGCATCCTCTTTGAGGATTCCAAGGTGACTAGGGGTATAAGTAGTGTGTTTTTTATAGAGTAAGTGTTCTGAAATCTTGGTTCCTAAGGGTTCCTTTTTTGGTTCCATGAAAGGTCTTTTCCTGCAAATTTTCTCTTACTTCTCTGCATATAGGGTGTTCTTTCTTCCTTTGTTGGTTCAGAGAATATAATACATATTGTAATTGATTTGTCTTATGTATGAGGACTCAATTTATTCATACTATTACCAAGCTATCTCCATTTGAATTCTAAATTCATTAATCATACATGAAGGGTGTTTGATTTTTCTGTTTGCATTTCCTATGTGTTTGCAAGTGGAGTTGTCTTCACAGAGATAATTGGTTTAGGATTAGTTTTCATGTATGTATGATCTGAGGTGTCAAAGATATGTCATGCTTGTCTTCCAGTGGATGCTAGTTAATGTATTATCTATTTATAGGTCTCTTCTAAGGGGAGGGTTAAAATCCTTTGGATGGCTAATAACATACTTGGATACACAGGTGGGTTATTAAAGTGAGGTTTGGTCATGGTGTGTGATTTATTTTAGGCATCAATACATTGAATTTATTGCTTTCTTGTTTCATAGTTGTCTATTACAATAGGGTATTTGACTCTATAGCCCTTTGGATAAGGCACTAGTCTATGAGAGACTTAGGGTATCTCAAGGAACCTTTCAAACCCATCATTAAATCATTTACATTTAGTTCCACCCTTTCCCTTTCATGTTGTTAGTGTAGGTCTCTGGTTTTCATACCCATTCTATGCAAGTAGGGCTATTGCATTAAATCTTGGTTTCATTGAGGTACAGGATACCTACAAGGGTTTGAGAACCATTCCACAATCAGTTACCTAGAGGCCTGTAGTGTGATTCAAGTTGTATGTGTGTGTAGATGAGGTATACCCACCTGAGTGATGTGGAGCTCAAAGTGTAGAAGGATCTCTCTTTGATCCTTGTCAATTGGCCTTTTTCCTTGTCAGATTTGGAGTGTTGAGTGAATGTGACACTAGCCCTGTCAATCCTACTGTCAATCTGACCTTTGGGGAAAAATAACACCAACACCTTGCTTAGATGACCAAACTTATGACAATGTAAGCACGCCATTCCAGTGCTTATCTAGCTTCGTGATTGTCCAGTCCATATTTTCCTCATACAATTTTTTGCAATGTGCCCATATCTACCACATGAAATACAGTTAGCCCATGTGTTATAATCCCAAACATAAGAATTATCTTGTCTCTTCAGTTGATAAGGCTTTGGTTTTCTCTTCTACTTTGGTGTCCATACTTGCTTAATTTTTTCCTTACACTCTCATGTAGTATGTCCATGTTCATTACAAGTATAACAGAGTTTCTCCATGGTAGGATTGTTAGCATTCTTATCCAATTTTTCTCTACACTTATAAGCTTGGTGACCAAATTTTCCACAATAATAACAATATCCATTAAACTTAGGAGTGACTAGAGGTTTACCTTGTGCTTTTCTTCTGCACACATTTGAGGTGTGTCTTAGTTTGCCACAGTGATAGCATGATAGCATCTTAAGTCTTTGACTTTAATTTTTGTTGACTTGTTCAGCTTGTTTGGATGATTCTCCTTCGCTGGTATAGCCTAATCCAGCTTTACTTCCAAATCATCTTTGATTATTCAAAAAATCATCAATCTTTTTCGAACTATCTTCAGCCAATTTCATCATTTCATTGTGCTTTTGTTGAGTTTTTATTTCATTTCTCAGTTTCTCATTCTCTTCCCTGAGTACTCCAAGATCTTCAAGTTTTCTTGAAAGTTCACCATTTACTCGGTTGACCTCCTGATTCACAATCATCATTTGATTGGATATTTTGAAATGGTGCTTAGTGAGTCTTTGCATCTCACTTTCTTTTTCTTGGAGTTGTTCAGTTATCTGTCTTCGGTCTTCAACAGCTAAATTCCTTTCTTGCTTAGCCTACCTAGCATTGTTCATTACATCTATCATTCTCACCATCTGAGATTCCTGACCAATTTGTAGTGCTTTCACTTATTTGGTTAATTGAAGATTATTTTCAGAAAAATCAGAGATTGCACTTTCATATCCATCAGAAATACTTCCTGAACTAGATCCAATGTGATCAAATAAATCATCAATCCCTTCTTCATGGTAGCCAAGTTCTTTCTTTGAACCAGTAACTTTTTCAATTCATCCTTAGCTTGCCTATACTACTCAACAAACATCTACATTTGAATCTTTAGATTCTCTATAGTCTTATCCAACTTATATCTCTCCATGACTAGATCTTTACCCTTTAGTGGTTAAACTATCCAATAAGAGAACTGAGCTCTGATACCAATTGTTGGATTGGAGAGATAGGGTACTAAGAGGGGAGGGGTGAATCAGTGCTCTCAAAAACTTTTAACTCATAAACCTTTCATACCTTAAACAGCAAACAGTAGTAACCTTCAACTATAACTTGAATCCATTGCACACATCATTCATTCATTTAACTATCAAATTAAATAGCATGAAATCAACAAGATAATCATCACATAACACAAGTATTTTGGTAACACATAAACCTTTGTTAGAAGGTAAAAACTACAATGGGGATGACACCCACAAATTCTTTACTACTACAGATAGAAAAGGTTTGCTTGTTAGGGCTACAAATGGTGATCACTTCTGGTGATCTTACCCTGTTAGGAGTAACATGTTAGATCGATTAGATCTACCTAGTGATAAGATTTCAACAACACTACTTGAGTGTGCACTCGGTTAAGAGATTTACAAAAGACTATTAGGTCTACTCTGTTAAGAGATTTTACCAAAACTCTATTACAATGATTAGAAAGTAATAGGTAAATATCTGCTAATGACAACTTAACTTGTCTAATATAGATCTATGAAATGCTTAATAGATATCACCTTTCTGTGTGAAGATCTCTTCTCTGAACTGCTCGATAGCCCTGTCTAATTCAGCTTAATCTGAATATCTCTGAATATTATTCTACTCTGCCTGATAACTAATATTCATGAAGTTTACTAATGCTTCAAGAACTTCTTTTCATATTCTCAACCTCCTTATCAAGCTTCTCTCTCACGCATCCAAAAATAATATGAAATTGCATTTATATAGCATACTGGCTTTTGCCGCTTAACAAAATTTAGGTTACAATATCTTAAAGAAAACCCTAAGATCTATGGTGTACAAAAATAACCTAGATCTAGAAAATACTTAAAGATCATCATCGTAATTAATGATGGAATCTTACAATAAATGATCCTCGATCTTGGTAAAATGTTTTGTGATTCTGTTGTAACTATTTGCATAGATAAGTATGTCATTCCTGATTACTATGTTGTTTACTATCTTCCTCAGTAAACACTATATATACTACTCTGTAATTACACCAGTGCTTGGTGTCCAGTTTTCTCGGTGTTTACTGCCGCTCAATATCAGTGTACATTGATGCTTGGTAGAACTGCCCTATTGCTCAGTGTGAAGACTTAACCGACTAGCTTGAAGTTCTTGCAGTTACTGACTAGAGTAGCATAGGTAACCGACCGATGTCTTTGATACTAATGACAACCTTTAATACTCAAATAGAGATAACAATCTCCCCCTTTGGCATTAGTATCAAAACCTTAAATGTATATAGACATATGATCTCAAAATACTTTTTGTCTCCGCCATAAACATAGATACTTAAAAAAAAAAATTCTATTACTCCCCCTCGGTGCATGCTCCCGGTAATGTGTAGTATACTTAGCATTTATGTACTTATTTGGCATGTACATTGTTATCCCCCTTTTTGATATTAATTCCAAATACAAAAACTATATATAGATATAGATATAGATATATATATAGATATATATATATATATATATATATATATATATATATATATATATATATATATATATATATATATATATATATATATATATATATATATATATATATATATATATATATATATATATATATATATATATATATATATATATATATATATATATATATATATATATATATATATATATATATATATACAACTTATCAAAAATGTTCTTGTGGGTTTTCTTCAATGCCTCCAAGAGGTTTTCCCATTCCTCTTTCAAGTTGGTGAGAGCAATGTGCTCAAGACTGAGTTGTGCATGCATGTCAAAAATGTTGTCCAACACAAAGATTTCTGGTGTTGCAACAAGTGTTTGTGCCTTGTCAATGTGCTTCTCAAAGATTTTCAGGTAGGGAAGCAACTCAGTTTGTAATTCTATGACTTGTTCACAGATTATTTCTTCTTGTTTCCTAAGATCAACTCTTAACCACCTGAGTTCTTGAACTTTCAAGATATTCTTGGCAAATGCTTGAGGCTTGGTTAAGGCTGCTTGTGCACTGGCTTTGATTTCATTATCAAGTTGTTTAATCTTTTCACTGATCTCGTTAGTGAAGGTTTCCACAGTGCATAGTTTGAACAGACTTTGACAAATTAATTGAGTAATACCCTGAATTTTAGTTATTACCTCAGATAGCTTAACCTTGTTAATTGCCACTTCTTGGGTGATCCTTTCTGCAAGTTTATCTTGTATCTTGGATTCTCCCCTTTCTTCTATTCTCTTGTTTACTTCAACATCTCAGGCATTTATCTCTTCAGCAAGTGTAGCAAGTTGGTCCATGATAGGAGTGTCCTCATCTATATGTACTTTTGGTACAACCTATTGTAAGATATCTCTTACATTCTCAAGTATTTATTTTCTCTTGCTTTCTTGTTTCAATTTTTCTTGTGCTGCCTTCCTTGTACACAACTCCCCATATTTTCTTAGTTCCTTGGGGCTTAGGGTCCTGGGGTCATAATTTGGTATAACTATGACTTCATCTAATGTGACTGGTCATTTTCTTTTCTTTTTCTTCTTCTTCTTCTCTGGTTCTTGAGGTGAACTCTTTATAATCGGTACAATGTCCTTTACCTCAAAACTTTGTGTAACCTACCCGGGTGACACTGTATAGATGCCTTATGTTTCTCCTTAGTGACCTTTGTGTTGGTAGACTATGTTGGAGCCTCTGATGTAGTGTCCAGTGGAGTGGCCTTGGTTACATTAGGATTCTCTTGATCCTTTGTTTCTATTATGGGTGCCTCTTTCTCTTCAGGCTAGTTTGTTTCAGCAGGTGTCTCTGCTCCTTGTTCCCCTATTGTATCCTTGGGTTGTTCGGGGTCTGAGCCATCGGGTTTCTCCTATGATAAAATCATAACTGCTTCGACAAGGATAGGAAGCTCGCTTGATAGTGATGAGTAAGAACACTCGGTGACTTGTCCTTCATCTTGTGCAGTGTCGTGTGCAATGTTCATGTCTTCATCATCATCTATGTCATCAGGATCACCATTAGTGATGTCCTCAATGAGTACATCTTCATCATGTGTCTCCTTTATCTGGATCACTACTAGATCCGGTGTATCCTATGAAATACTTTTGACTTCTTTTTCAAGTGTTGTATCAATCACCTCGGTAAATGATACACCAGATTATTTTGTCTTCTTTTCTACATCACCGTCATCTATATAAATTCCTTTTCCTTTTGACCTTTGTCTCTTCTTAGACAAATTAAGAAATGCAGTTTTCTCAACTTGCTCTTTAGCTGCAAAAATTGATGTCCACATGAGTTGGCTAGCCTCATCAACATCTACCAGATTTTCATCTAAAATTTGCATAGCTCAGCCTTTTACTTTGAATCTTTTATAATAAGTGTCCATATACTCCTTAATTTCATCAAGAGATAAATTTGGTGTTGCCTCAACTAGGGATTGTTCCCTCATTTTCTTCTCAGCGTCCAAGGCATAGGACCACTTCCAATTTATTATTTCTTCTAATGCCTTGGGAAATGCTTGTCCAAACTCCAATGGAACTCTTTTAAATCTTATCATCATCTGGATGACAGCCTCCTCAATTTTATTCTGATCCTCAGTAGACATTTTGTCAAATTTACTGAGTTCCGAATCTGTGAGATCTCCATTCTCAATTATGTCTGCAACAACCTCATCAATTGACCTATTCTTATTAGTACCAACCCATCCAAAAATCCTCCATATCATTCCTATGCATCCATAAACCCCAATACCTTGGGAAGAAACTTGGATGGAAAACATAAAATTTCCAAGTCCAAAAATTCACATCCATCAAATAATCAACATGCCCAATCTAATCAACATGTAGATACAAAGAAAAGAGAAATATCCAAAAGGCCCAAAATCCCCATCAAACAAAAAGAAAATTCAAAGAATATGTGGGTTCCTAAATCCCTCGTTGAAGCAATGCATTCTAAATAATTTCAAAGCAAAGAAAAGTCAAGAACTATGTGGATTTACAAGTCTCTCGTAAAAGACTTGCATACTAAAGAAAGATCAAAATCGGCATTCAAGCTTCCAAAGGCTTCCTCAGATCCACCATCCAAACAAATTCCATCCACTTCAAAATCCATTTTGGGCCCTTATCTCCCGAAATCAAGATCCATATTCACTCCCCCATCAAATTCAAATGCATAGTCATTCCTCCATTAAATCCAAAATCTTATTTTCCTCCATCACTACAACACTCTTCAAAGTGTGTCCCAATGTTTACCTTTTCATCCTGTTAGATTACAGAGAGGGGGGGTGAATCAGTAATCCTTGATTCTCTATACCTTAAAAAATTTCTCTGATTAAACTCAGTGTCAACTTAGTCAGACATAATTAAACATTTACCAACAACAGTAAATAACTTTATCAATCAACAATAATAAACACACTAATCATTCAACACATATAACACCAGTATTTAATGTGGAAACCCAATTTAGAAAAAACCACTGTGGGAATTTTCACCCACTAAAGAAATACTCTTCTAAACTATGGTCGGTTAAAAGCCAATCTAGTTAAAGATTACAATGCACACTATTAAATGTGACCCGGTCAAGGGATTTTCCTCATATCTGTTAAGATTTCCACCCTGTTAGGAGTAGCCTAGTTAAAGGTCTTTAAAGACTCTTTATAATGTTACCTTTTGCAAGAATTTTACAATAAGGCTGTTAAGTCCACTCGGTTAAGAGATTTCAATAAGATCACTATTAAGTGTAGATTTCCCATGCCAAGGATGGATGATCTTATGGATTATTTGAGTGGAGCTATGTATTTCACAAAGATAGAATTAAAGAGTGGATATCACCAAATCAGGATAAGAGAAGGAGATAAATGGAAGACAACCTTCAATACAAAGGAGGGCTTGTATGAGTGGTTAGTCATGCCTTTTGGGCTAACCAATGCACCAAGAACATTCATGTGGCTCATGAATGAAGTACTGAAGAATTTCTGGGTAAGTTTTTCATTGTTTATTTGGATGATATTTTGATATTCAGTAAGACATTGGAAGAAAATTTAATGCATATTCATAGGGTGTTTGAGAGGTTAAGGGAAGAGAAGTTGTTGATTAATCTAAAGAAGTGTAGTTTTGTGAAGGAGTTAGTGTATCTGAGATTTGTAGTTTTGGTAGAAGGTCTAAAAAAGGACCCAGAGAAGATGAAGGCTATCCTCGAATGGCCTACTTTAAGGAGTGCTACTGAGGTAAGATATTTTCATGGTTTGGCTAGCTTTTACATAAATTTTATTAAAAATTTCAGTAGTTCTGCGGACCCTTGACTGAAATAATGAGAGGGGATAGGAAAGAGATTAAGTGAATAGCAAGAGTAGGAAAGAGTTTTGAATTGTTGAAAAGAAAAGTTATAGAAAAACCTAGTTTGGCTCTTATGGATTTTAACAAGGTGTTTCAAGTAGACTATGATGCTATTGGTAATGCTATTGGAGTTGTTTTGAGTCAAGAAGGTAAACCCATTGCTTATTTTAGTGAGAAGTTGATTGATGCCAAGAGAAAATATTCTATTTATGCTAAAGATTTCTATGTTATAGTTCAGGCATTGAGGAAGTGAAGATATTATCTTTTTCCAAAAGAGTTTTTTTTATTTACTGATCATCAAGATTTTCAATATTTGAACAGTCAAGGAAAGTTGAATCAGAGGCATTTGAAATGGGTTGAGTTTTTGCAAAGTTACACTTTTTTTTTGAAACATAGGGATGAGAAGTCTAATAGGATTGTAGATGCCCTTAGCAGGAGACAAATTGTGTTGACAGAGATGTAGATTGAGGTTGTTGGGTTCAATGAACTCAAGAGTTTGTACCCCAAGGATCTTGATTTTGGCAAAGCTTGGAAAGCTTGTACAAAACCTTTTACTCTAGATAGAGCCAAATGGTTGGACCTCATAATCCAAGATGGTATGTTATTCACAGGTAGTCAATTGTGTATTCCAAGGAGTCCCATGAGGGAGAATCTAATCAAAGAAAATCATAGTGGAGGACTGGCTAGACATTTTGGTCAAGATAAAACTATTTCTCTAGTTAATGAAAATTATTATTGGCCATAGTTGCAGCAAGATGTTAATAAATTTTTACAAGGTTGTAGGGTATGTTAGATGGAAAAAAGAGCCAAGAAAAATATAGGGTTATATCAACCATTACTTGTACCAAAGAAGCCATGTGAGGATATTAGTATGGACTTTGTTCTTGGCCTACCAGGATCTCAAAGAGAACTTGATTCCATTTTTGTAGTGATAGACGGGTTTTAAAAGATGACACACTTCATTCCTTGCAAGAAGACTAATTATGTTGTTCATGTAGAAGAATTGTTTTTCAGGGAGGTGGTGAGACTACATGGTTTACCAAAGAGCATAGTTTCATATTAGGACACCAATTTTGTTGGGTAATTTTGGAGAACCTTGTGGAAAAATTGGAAAAAAAAATTGAAGTTCATCTCAACACACCATCCACAGACTGATGGACAAATAAAAGTGGTGAATAGAAGTTTGGGGAATCCGTTGAGGTGCTTGGTTGGAGATAAACCAAAGGATGGGATTTGATTTTACCACAAGAAGAATTCGCATATAATAATATTGTCAATAGGAGCACTAGTAAATCACCACTCCAGATAGTATATGGAAGTAGTCCCAAAAATGCATCAGAATTAAGAAAGTTGGACAAAGGATAGACAAGTAGTGCTGACGCTAAAGACTTTACAAAACACTTGAAGAATTTAAATGAGGACGTAACGAAGCATATTAATAAAATGAATATACAGTACAAGGCTAAGGCAGATAAAAAAAGGAGGCATAAGGAATTTCAGGTGGGGGTTGAAGTCATGGTTCATTTGAGAAAGGAGAGATTTTCAATAGGAACATACAATAAGTTGAAGATGAAGAAGTTTGGACCATGCAAAATACTAAAGAAACATGATTCAAGAAATGTTTTTGAAGTAGAGTTACCTAGTGAACTCAATATTTCACCAATATTTAACATTTCAGATATGATAGAATATCATGAAGGAGGTGTTGAGGATCATATCATAGAAGCACAGTGGAATATTCTAGCAACTAATTTAGCTACAGAGGATATTGAAGACATCTTGGATAGTCGTGTTGGCAGAAGCACAAGGCACAATACATATGAAGAATATTTAGTCAAATAGAAAGGAAGACCTATGGAAGATTCATCATGGCTATCAAGGGAGGAGGTTAACCATCTTGGTTTTCCTTTAAACACCTAAGATGTGACAAGGTGACTTATCAAATTACCCTAGGTGTCTGATGCAAGAGAATCCTGGGTGTGAGGGAAATCTTGCATCACCCAAAAATATTTTTGTTTTCTTTTCAATAAGGGTTATCTTGTGCAAAGCTGCTATTTTTGGAAACTTACTATTTTTAGTAAGTTTTTTGTTTGATATTAGAATGCTCTATTTTGTACCATGGAGGTTCACTTTAGTTATATCAGTCTGCCAGTAAAGTTTCATTGCAAGATCAAGTGTAGTTTTGAAGATATTGAAAATTTTCGGTATTGGCAGCAAGGTACTGAAAATTTGAACTCAATTTTGAAGGCTTTAGAGGTTCTGAAAGGGGTCAAAACCTCATTTGACTAGATATTTGGCTATGTTTTGGGTTGTAGATCACTTTGCGCCATTTATGAAATTGGGTTATACTAGCCAATTGGGTCAATGGACGATGAGTTATGGTCTCTGGAAGTTGTGTTACCTAAAATAGAAGAAAATGAAATTCTTTCAAAAAAAAATTGAGTTTTGAAATTTGTTTGGATCTATTCTAATGTAATAAAAATGAATAATAATATCTTAGGGAAGGTTGGCCTCAACTTTAGGGTTAAAATTTCTAGAACCTTCTTGGGCCGTTAAAATTGCCTATATAATAAAGGCCTGTAGGGTTATCTAGGGCAATTTTTGGAAGATGCATCAGGTGGATCTAGCTTGTAGAATATTGTAATAAAAAAATCTCATGTGGTTGTGCATGTTATATTTTTGAACATTGTAATTCCATTTCATTGGAGATAATAGAAACCCCATTTCTTGTTATTCTCAATCTTGTTGTGTGTGTTTGTGTTAATAAGGGGAGTACCCTTCATCAAGTGGTATCAAAAAAGGATTTCTTGAGTGCATAGATAGATCATCAACTGTGAGGAAGTTTTCACTAGGACTATGATTGTGGGTTTGAGTGATAGGAGCCAAAATTGCCTCCATAAAGGAACTATGGCGGGAGAGTTGTAGGTGTGATAGAAGAGGGTTTTAGAGCCCTCCAGAGACAAGTGCAAGCATTGCAAGAGGAGTTGCGTAGAGGAATGAATATTGTTGTTAGAGATGAAAGTGAAGAGGAATTTGAAGAAGAAGGAAAAGGTGACCAAGAAGCACCAGAAGCACATAGAAATCCTAAGCAGGATAGTTTTTTTAGGGCCATTTTCAAGATTGGAAAGAGACCCAGTACTCAAACTTAAAGGGATACCTTGCGGGGTGCATAGAAGTTTCCACATTTTCAAGAAATCTTAACCCAAAGGAACTGATCGACTGGATCAATGATCTAGAAGAATATTTTGAGTATAAAGATGTCAAAGATCTAGATAGGGTCAAATTCACAAAGGCCAAATTGAAGGGTCATGCAAAAATTTGGTGGCAAGAGATTTAGTTGAAAAGTTATAGAAGAGGAAAGGAGAAATTCCCAAGATGGGACTGAATGGTTAATAAATTGAAGAGGAAATTCATTCCTATTGATTATGAGCTCGATCTACTGAAGAAAATGCAAGGATTGAAACAAGTGGGAAGATCTATGTAGGATTATACAAAAGAGTTCTACCAAGTCCTCATTAGAAAAGGTTGTGTAGAAGTTGAGAAGGAAAAGTTGCATGTTATCTTCATGGGTTAAGGTCAAGTATTCAAGAGGAGTTAATTGGTTATAATGACCAATATTGAATAGGCATACCAATTTCCTTAAGGCCCCGTTTGGTTGCGGGAATTAGCCTAGAATTGGCATTTGTGCCTACCAATTTGGTCAAATCCTCCATTTGGGTGTGCAAAATAAAAATAGAATAGGGAGATGTAAATGATCATTTAGGCCCAAAATGAGCATTTACATCTTCCACTTGAAAAGGTGGAAATGGGATTTGAGGGCCAAATTCCACTTTTCTCAATTCCCTTTTTTTAAACTTGGTGGGTCCGCATGTAAATAAAACATATTTTTAGGGTCCGCCTAGGGCATATTTTCACTTTCCCCATGTGGTATATGTAAAGCGGAGCATATTGCGGAGGCCATAGTGTATTTGATACTGTTTGAGCTACATTTGAAGGAGGCCATAGTGTGTTCGATATTTTTTGAGTTGTGTTTGAAGGAGACCATATTGTGTTCGATAATGTTTGAGTTGCATTTGAAGGAGGCCATACTATGTTCGATATTGTTTGAGTTGTGTTTGAAGGAATGTGAATGACTCTTGAGACACACTATTTGTTTCTATTATAAATGCAAGGTATGCAAGATTTTATTATGGTTTTCACAATCCATGTTTTTCACAGATGAGATGGATTTTGATGAGAAAAATCTCAATTAGGGTTTTGATTGGATTTCAAATTTTCAACAAGTAGGGTTATATATTATTCACTGCTTCACTTCTTACTAAACCATTTATAGCCTCTCTCCCTCCAATCCATTAGAGACCACTCAACCATGCTTCTCAAGTTTTCGTTGTCAATCAGAGAAAGGTATAATCTGAAACTGCCTAAAGAAATAATTCAGTGGGCTCTCTTTTATTGCACTGCTTCACTTGTCAGAAATAGTAAATTTTGAAATGAAAACTCCAACAAATAATTAATTCATTGGTCTTGTTTACACTCATGGCTCTGTTCATTTTGGTTTCCTTAATTTGCAACATTTTTTGGGTTGTTGCAATAAAAAAAAAAGTCACATCCTCTACATTATTTAAAGTAGCTATATTTCTATTGTTTTTAAATAGGAATACAACTATCATTTGCACAAATAGAGTTGTGCATTTTGTATATAACCATTTGTGGTGGTAGGGTAGTTTGTATTGTATATAACCCCTAAAATTTAAAATTTTATGATCTACCAGACACAAAAAATAGTATGACAATCTTCAGATTTCAAACCTCAAACCAAGAGTCTACTTATTCAATTCAAATTTACAAGATGAGAATCGAGACTACTTTGGTAAACAAAACCTACAATGGATGGATGTCAAAGCTCAATGGCTATAAGAGAAATTGGT
This sequence comes from Chamaecyparis obtusa, assembly GCA_027943335.1. NCBI lineage: Eukaryota > Viridiplantae > Streptophyta > Pinopsida > Cupressales > Cupressaceae > Chamaecyparis > Chamaecyparis obtusa. Next base: position 391,529 of record BSBK01006574.1, read on the forward strand.
ACAAATTTACAAGAAATCCCCCTAACTGTGACAATTTATTTGTCAAAACCCATCTTTACAAAATTATTCATCAAAACTCCAATCTTGACAAGTAAATCCAAGAAGGACTTAATTTGGCTAGTAAAGTAGGTTTGTTTAGTTTTATGTTATGAATTCTTGATCAAAAAGATTATTACATATCATGATTAATAAGAACTTATTACATAGCTATATATGTATATGTGCATATATAAGAACCATATATATGCACATATATATGTATATAATTAAGTTATTATTAATCATGATGATTATGAACACCGATATGTAGTCTTGTTGTTTATGTGCTTATTTGATCATAGAAGACATATCAGATGAAAAGTGGTGAGTATATATATGGTGGGGTTATGATCTCCTTCATAAGTATCTATTGTTAATGGTTGGGTTATGGTCTTGTTCATGAACACATGTATATATGATGTCAAGCACTAAGTAGTTGTTGGGAGAAATTTACATAAACTGTGCTAGTTGGAGTAGTATGGTATAAAAACTAGATCTGCTCCACTTATGATCACACAGTTTGCCCAAATCAATATTGACCAATATCACTTTCACTCATTTCCTAATGCAACAATGCTAAAAAATTCAACACCTATAGATAATAACCAGCTAGGAATATATATACAAACAAGTGTGTCAATAAGTACACGCAATAGACATAGTACATGGATCAAAATCATCTTGTTGCATTTTTTTCTTGGCTTGACCTCTTGCTACCTATGAGTGATGATTTTGTATCTCAAACCTTCTTCATCATGTACTTTTCAAGTCATTTATGGATCTTACAAACAATATAAACATTCAAGGACGCATTTTTAGGAAGACCACAACTACTTGTATTCTTGCAGTTGTTCTTGTTGTCCTTAGAGTAGCCAAAGCAGTGTTTGCACAAGAAGGTAGGAAAAAAATGTGTAAGGAAAGAAGTGGTGGAACTTCTTTTAATAAATGCGTTATTCATTCGAATGAGGTGCATTGTCATGACCAAATTCACATGAGTGCAACAGCCTTCTTTCGGCTAGCCAATCTTCTAAGGCAAAAAGGAAGCCTTACAGATATGATGAACATAACATTAGAAGAATAACTAGTCATGTGCCTCCATACCCTGGCCACAATCTGAGGAATCATAAGATTTCCCACAACTTTGGCCACTCCAGAGAGATAGTAAGTCTATACTTCCACAAGGCCTTAACAGCTATCTTAGCACTCCATGTAGATTATTTCATACCACCTGGTCCAAACACTCCTGAAATAAGTGGGAAGGACCGTTTTGATCCATACTTCAAGGTAAACCCCCTAGCACTACAAATATCTTTTCCTAGTGTTAATCTTATTACTGTATGTTTCTAGTTGACTATAGTTTTTCTTTCTATAGGATTCTATCGGAGTAATTGATGGAACCCATATACTAGTCATTGTCGATTTCGACTTACATGGTAAATATCATGATAGAAAAGGGAACTTGTCGCAAAATGTTATGGATTTCTCTTCATTTGATTAGAACTTTCAATACATTCTTACTGGTTGGGAAGCATCTACTGCAGATAGCCATGTTCTAGCTTCATCTCTCACTAGAGTAGATCCACTTGTAGTTCCCCCTAGTATGCCATTTCACACTATATGTTTACTAAAGAAAATGATAAATGTTTTACAGTTTAACAATATATTTTATTTTCTAGGAAAATATTATTTAGTCGATGTTGGATATCCAAATGTACCAGGATTTCTCACTCCTTATTAGTGTACACGTTAGCACCTGAAGGATTTTTCAAGAGAAAACCCTATAAACAGCCCACAAGAGTTGTTTAACCACTGACACTCCTCTCTTAGAAATGCAATGGAGCATATATTTGGCATTTTGAAGCAGTATTTTCCTATCTTGAGGCATGCAACATCTTATCCAATCATGACACAAGAAAATATTATTTTGGCATGTTGTATATTGTACAACTTCATTACTATAGAGGACGGTGTTCCATCTAAAGTGGCTATTGAAGAGGACGATGATCGTGATGGGATAAATGTACTAATGCTTGAGACATGGGTTGAGTTAGCATGATAGGGATGACTGGGGGAAGTTTTGATATGATATAGAAAGTAAGATGTGGGAAGACTACAGACATAGACAATAGTTGTAGCTTTACGAGACCTTTCTTTGTTCTTTAATGTTCTTTAATACATATACAGTGATATGCATGATGGTTTCATTGACCTTTTTTTTGTCTCTTCATTCATAGTTGGTTATTGTCTATGCATCTTGAATTTTTAAGCCCTCTTGCGTTAGGAAATATAAATGGAATACACCAAGGAGTACCACATAATGAAGATCAATCATACTATTGTAATGATGATGCTCAAATCATGTGTTCTCATAGTTCACATATATAAAATTCTTTGAAAGAAATTAAGCTTGTAGTCCATTATTCTGATGATACTCCTTGGTGTATTCCATTTATATTTCCTATTGCAACATGACTATTCTGATTATGTATACCATTGTTGTGTTCCATTTATATTTTCATATATTTTTCTGATGATACTCCTTATGCTATTGGGGGATTCATGCTTACTGTTCTTTAACGTTCATCAATCTCTTTACTCCTCTAATTTGTATCTCATATGATGATTGAATGTATATTGCAATGGTTATCTTTATATATGATTCATCCGCATTGGATGTATACTGTTATGGTTATATTTTGTCTTTAATATATTTTTTTTAAAATTATTCCAACTACAAATTCAAGTGTATGATTTGTAACTTTGATTTTTCTTTGATTTTGATCTCTTCAAAATGTGTGTATCTTGTTTCACACTTTTTGTCTTGACATTCTTGACTAATTTGTGAGCCTGACAATGACATTCTTGATCTATATAAACTAGTTGTATCTTGTAGGGACTGCAGATAAGTGGTAAACAAATATCATAATAGCCACAAAGTAGGAAAGAGTGACTGTCCAGTAGGGTAGTGCTTCACCACATCACTATGAAAATAATATAGGATGTGATGCAATTGAGCACTAAGCCATTGTGTTATTATACAATGGTGTCTCATGATATGAAGTGGTAGGGTAGCAAGAACATATAAGGTAGTAATAAGGTAAAGAAGTGGCCACATGCCCAATATTGAAAAATCATCAAAATGACATGTAGTAGTATGGTTTAAGTGAGTTCTTATTAAGAGTATTAAATGGTAATCAAATTCTTATATATTCCTCCCCTTGGCTTATTTTCATATATTTAGCTATTTTGTACAATGTTAAGACACTCCATGTTTGACTCAAGGCTCAAGGTCAAATGGTCTTTAAGAACACTTTTAAGAACCCTTTCAATAAAATAATTTATCAAAGTAAAGTTTTATAGTCATTGACATGCATTATCAAATTCTATGAAGGTATTTTAGTGGACATAGAAAGTCTATTTCCTTTACACTCACAGAAGTGGTCAATTGCATTGAAAATCTTAGTTGCCGACATCTCCCCAAATTATTTTTCAGGAAATAAGTTGCATTGTCATGACCACAAATGTTGGTTTTAACTCTGATAAACTTTGACTGACAAGGGATTCATTAACATAAACCAACCAAAGGATGCTTATACTTATGAATATAAGAATCCAGAGGAAGGTACCATGGAAGAGAAAAGCATAGGAAAAATTACATTACCACTAGAAGACCAAGACACCATAGAGTGTTGTCCTTATAATTACTGAAGATTCAGACACTCAAAACTATCTATTTATAGGAAAACATTATCAGGGATTACTAACCTTCTCTGTAATTTGGTCTTGGTTTTTGTTTTAGATAGTGTTGGAATTAGGAGAGATAGGTACTGAGAGGGGAGGGGTGAATCAGTGCCTTCAAAACTTTACTTGCAAAACCTTTCAGATCTATAGCTGAATACTTGTGATAACCGATCAAAATAACTAGAATATAATTGTGTAAATCAATCATCTAGTTAACTTAAGAAAGTAAACAACATGAAATCAATATGACAATCACATAACAAAAGTATTTTGGTAACGCAGAAACCCTTGTAAGAAGGTAAAAACTGCGGTGGGGATGACACCCACAAATTCTTCACTACTATAGATAGAAAAGGTTTGCCTGTTAAGGCTACAAGTTTTGATCACTTCTGGTGATCTTACCCTATTAGGAGTAACATATTAGATCAGCTAGATCTACCTAGTTATAGGATTTAAACAACACTAATGAAGTGTGTACTCGGTTAAGAGATTTACATAAGACTGTTAAGTCTACTCTATTAAGAGATTTATCAAAAACTCTATCACAATTGTGAGAAAGTAATAGGCAATTATCTGCTAGTTGACAACTCAATTGTCTGAAATAGATCTATAAATGCTTATCAAAATATCACCTTATCTGTGATGGTTCTCTACTCTGTTCTGTTCGGTAGCCTTCTCTAATTCTGCTCAATCTGATATCCTTTGTACTCTGTTCTACTCGGTAAACTGATTGTCTTGAAGATAGGCAATTTCTTCAAGTGCTTTGTAATTCATATATATTAGTTCACGAACCTCATAAAATGGTGTGAACATACAAAATATATAGTGTTCTATTTTTTTTGCCTTAGAAAAACTTAGGTTACAAAAATAATCATAACCCTAAGATCTACGATGCAAAATAACCTAGATCAACTATTACAATAAGATAAACATTACATTTAATGAATATCTTTTACAATAAATGCTCCTCGATCTTGGTAAACCATTTTACGATCCATTGTAACTGTTTGCATAGAAGAATGTGAAATTTTAGATTACTATGCCATTTTCTGTGATCATCGGTAAACACTATATAATCTTCTCGGTGTATACTACGATGCTCGATGTTTACTAACCGTCGGTGTCAGTGTCACTGGTGCTCGGTTACCTGTGTGATGCTTGGTGTAAAGACTTTATCGACTGCTCTGTCTTACTTCTGGTTACCGACCAGCTCAATATAAGTAACTGGCTGAGCTTTTTACTATCCTTTGATACTAATGACAACCTTAAATGCTCAATAGAGATTAACAATCTCCCCCTTTGGCATTAGTATCAAAACTTCGAATGTATATAGACAAAATGTTTCTATATATTCCTTATGTCTCTGCCATATACATATCCACAAAAGTTTCTAAGTACAAAGTACTCCCCCTCGGTGCATGCTCCTGGTAGTATGTAATATACATAGCAAAGCTATACTTATTTGGCATATACATGTTTTCCCCCTTTTTGATAATAATGCCAAATGCAAAAAATATATATATAATGCATACTTACATCTTATAAAAAATGTGTGGATGGGTTTTCTTTACAGACTCCAAGAGGTTGTCCCATTCCTGTTTCAAGTTGGTAAGAGCAATATGCTCAAGACAGACTTGTGCATGCATGTCAAAGATATTATCCAACATCAAAATCTCTGGTGTTGCTACAAGTTGTTCAGCTTTGACAATATGTACTTCAAAAATTTTCAGGTAAGGAGTGAGTTCTTTTTGTAACTCTGTAACCTGATCAGTGATGTGTGCTTCTTGTTTCCTTAAATCTTCTATCAGCCGCCAGAGTTCCTGAACTTGGTTAATATGCTTTAAGAAAGCAGTTGGCTCGGTGATAGCTACTTGTGTACTCAATTGTGTCTCTGCTTTTAAACCTTTTATCTTTTCACTGACTTCTACAGTGAAGGTGTTTGAAGTACAAAGCTTGATGAGAAATTGACAGATTATTTGGGTAATAGATTTTACCTCAGTAATGACCTCAAATAATTTTACCTTGTTCAGTGCCACTTTTTTGCTAATCCTTTCTGCCAATTTGTTCTGAATCTTTGATTCTACCCGTTCTTCTATTCTTTTGTCTGCATCTGTATCAGGGGCATTGATTTTGTCAATGAGTGTAGCAAGTTGATCTAAGATGGGAGTATTCTCATCAATATTTGTCTCTGGTACTATCTGTTGTAGAATATCCCTCACATCATTTAACACTTCTTTACGTTTGTGTTCTTTCCTTAACTTCTCTTTTGCCACTTTCCTTGAACATAGCTCCCTATATCTACTTAGTTCCTCGGGGCTTAGGGTTCTCGGGTCACATTCTAGTATAATTATAACTTCATCAATGGTGACTAGCCCTTTGGCTTTCTTCTTTTTCTTCTTTTGTGCAAGAGGTGACTTCTTCTCACTTATAACAATAGCTTTTTCTTCACTTTTCAGAGTATCTTTCCCAATTGACACTGTATCATCCTTCTTCTACTCCTCTGTAGATGGTGTGGGAGTCTTGGTTGTAGTGTTAGGTGGGTTCACCTCAGTCGACTTTGTTTCTTTTGGTTCCTTTGTTTCTATAGACTATGCCTCTATTTTGTTAGGCTCATTTGTATCTATAGGTTGCTCAGGTGCTTGTATCTCAGTTGTATCTTTATTTGGCTCAGGATGAGAGACATCAGGTTGTACTTGTGGAATTATTTCAACTACCTCTGCAAGTATAGGTAGTTCACCTGGTAGAGATGTGAACACACTATCAGTGTCTAGAGCTTCATCTTTTTTTGGTAATTGTCACATTCTCGTCATCCTCATCATCAGGATCACCGTTGGTGATATCCTCAATGAGTGCATCATCATCAGTTTTCTTCTGCAAGTGGATCTTAACTTGATCTGGTGCATCCTGTGAAATTCTGATTTCTTCCTTTTGTTCAGTAATATCAATTACCTCGGTAACTGATATACCGGTGTCCTCTATTTTCTTTCCTTTGTTATCATCGATGAAAATACCTTTACCTTTTGAATTGTGTCTCTTCTTGGACAGTTTCAGGAATGCTTCCTGTTCAGCTTTCTCTTATGCTTTCAAAATTGATATCCATAGAGAATCACATATGACATCCATATCATCCACATTCTCATCCATTATTTGCATAGCTCTATTCTTGACTAGAAATCTAGCCTGATACTTTGTCATGTATTCACTTACAATAGCATAGCTAAAGTGTGAGGCTGCATGACTTAGTGATCATTCTCTTTTCCTTTTCTCTGTATCTAGTGCAATAGCCCATCTCTCACTTATTTTTTCATCAAGTTCCTTCAGCAATTGACATGCGAATTCCATCGGTACTCTCTTGAATTTAATCATCATCTGGATGATAGCATGTTCTAGCTTTGTCTTGTCCTCAATTGACATTTTGTCAAATTTGCCTATGCCCAGATCTGTAAGATTTCCATTCTCAATTATATCTTCAATTATTTCTTCTATTGTACTTTCCCTATTACGAACTAACTTGAATTAATTAGGATCATTTTCGGTGTTAGTCTCCTCTATATCTTCTTTACTTCTTATGTATTTCCTCTTTTTCTTTGATGTCTCAGCTACTTTCTTGTTCTTTCTCTTAACATATTTCCTTGTCGGTGTAGCTGCTCTTCTTTTTGCTACTTTTACTGCTTCTACTTTCTCGGTAGATTGTGCAGTAGTTGATGAATGTGTCTTCATTCCTTCAAGTTCTGGTAGCTACATTTCCTGTTCATCATTAGTGGGAGGAACCGATGTGTGATCCTTTTCTTTGTCTGACTCGGTCTCCTCGCTATCATAGGGCTTGTCATCCAACTGTAACTAACCTTCAGTTGCTTCTTTAACCAGTGACTCCTTAGATGAGTTAGATGCATTTCCATATTTTGATGTGAGATCTTTTCTCATTTTCTTTGCTCTTCTAGACATTTTTTCAATCTTTATGTCTATTGTGATTTGAGACTTAGCTTCCTCATATACACCAAACCTACTGGCAGTGATGTCTATCGGTAATGCCAACAATGCATTAATAGATTTCAAAGAGAAATCATGTTTCATTTCATATCCCATCAATGCTAACCATTTTGTTCTCGGTTCTACTGCCTTTATCATTGAGTGGTCTGTGCTAACTACAAAACATATGTCATCTTCAAATTTACTCACTAATTCCCTTGGAATTCTACTCCTTTGTTGCATTTTTGCCTGAAATTCCTTGAAATATGCATTGAATTCCTTATTCAGATTATCTCCTAGAATTTTCATCATTTCATCGATTTGTGCAGTTATCAGTTTGTCTGATTGCCAATTTACCTTACCAATACCCGGTACATATTTTTGCAGATAGAAAAATGTATAGACAAGCAGTGATCTGTACTTACATGTATTGGACTTCTTTGCTTTTATTGTCTTCATATTGTCATGCAATTGGTGTAGTAGCAATTTGGCAAGATCCACCTAGTCATCTTTCTTCACAATTTTATATGCCATGTCCACAGGGCTGCAAGGTACACTATTTGGTCTGCTTGACTGAAATATCTTGTACCCAATGACATGTGCTATGAATTTTACCACTGGATCTTTGATAGTTGAGATTTTCAGTGCCCTACCGTCCCATTAAGCTCTAGTGTTCTTTTCTACATCAAGATGAGATGAACTTTGAAAGGCTTTGGCTTTGTCGGTTGTAGGGTACCCAGTTACCCTACTGATAATATTCTTTGTGACCTCAATCAATTTATCTAACCAGAATTTGCCATCATGAAATTTGCTTAGCGCGATTCTTATCCACTCATTTTGGAAGGATTATGGGAAGTATGTAAAACACGATAACCCTGACTCCCCAATCTTCTTGTATTCGGATTTAATATTTCCATCTTGTCCATAGACTTTTTGATAAGTAGCAATGGTCTCAAAATCACATACTTCACTGATTTTGCAGTGAATATAGGCCCTAACATCTTTTGTTAACAAAACCCTATTAAGAATACTAGAAAATGCACCCATATCATCTGTTTATGCTGCGACCTTTGCATGAGGTTTGAATTTCTCCTTGGTGAACTATGCCCTTACAATTAATTCTACTTCCTCCTCAATGTTTTGCAATTTTCTTGCAGTCGATGTCGATGCCATAAATTGTTTCTAGGGTTTCGGCAAACAATAGATAACCAGTGTTCGGTAGGTAGATGAACTTACTCATTATCATCGAAGAATTATTGTCGGTTCGATCTATAGTAGCTTTGAATCTTTTTTAAAAATCTTTAGCTCGAACTCTTCTCTGTAAAATCTCTATTCTTCAAAATCGCAATGTAACAATGAACTCTATTTCTGCGTTTTTATAGATTTTTTGATATTCCCACTCCAACTTTGGTGCAATAAATGCATGACCTAACTTTCGATATGAAACAACTGTCAGCTCGGTAATGTCTACAATTTATTTTGCTCGGTTAACATAGAATTTCTTCATCAGTTTGAACTATTGTCAGTTAACCTTGTATAGTGATTACTGACGGGTAACCAACTCACGTTTCTTCTTTTACCGACTATGTGACATTTGTAAACTTATAACATGTAAACCATGGTGCATCTTTATTCATGTAGATTTGGTATTTGTACATCATATATAAGGAATTGTATGTAAAATGTGATCATTTAAAATGTCAGTTCCATACATACCTTTGTCATCTTAAGTGGAGGTACCAATGTCACCCAATCCAGTGGGCGAGGTTTCACGGACAATGTTACTTGACTCAGCATTCTCATTAGATGCCTTCATCCACATTGTGTTCCTTAACTTTATAATTTATGAAATGTTATATCCGCTCTCAAATATATGATTTTCATCAGGTACTCGGTCTCTGTAGTTCTTGCTTACATGACCGACCTTGTGACAGTGCATACATGTCATTCCTGCATTTGTCCACTTTCTTGATTGTCCAATCTAACTCTTTCTATAACAATTTGCTGCAATATGTCCATACCGACCACATACAACACAATTAGTCCATGTATTATAATCCCAAACATATGAGTTACCTTGTCTCTTCGGTTTATATGGCTTTCATTGTAGTTTCTCTTTAGGTGTCCAGACTTGTTCCATTTTCGCCTTGCAGTCCCTTGCAGTGTGTCCATGCTTATTACAAGTATAGCATATTTTCTCCTCAGTAGTATTATTAGCAGTGTCATTCTTCTTAGCTCTGCATTCATAAGCTGGATGTCCAAACTTACCATAGTAATAACAATATCCATTGAATTTAGGAATGACAGGAGGTTTACCTTGTGCTTTGCTTCTGCACACATTGGATGTATGTCCTGGTTTTCCACAATGATAACATGTCATCACTTTAGGTTTCTGACTTTGATTGTTGTTGACTTTTTTAGCTTGTTGTGATGATTCTCCTTCACCGGTGTAGCCTATACTGGCTCTTCTTCCAAATCTCCTCTGATTAGTTAGGAAATCATCAATCTTTTTAGAACTGTCCTCAACTATCTTCATCATTTCATTGTGTTGATTTTGTATCTTTATTTCATTTCTCAGTTTCTCATTATCTTCCCTAAGTATTGCAACATCTTCAAGTCTTCTTGATAATTCTCCATTTACTCGATTCATTTCTTGATTAACTGTCATCATCTGATTTGATACTTGGAAGTGACGATCGGTGAGTCTCTATATTTCACTTTCTTTTCTTGAAGTTGTTTAGTCATCAGTCTTTGGTCTTCAATAGCCAAATTTTGATCTTGTTCAGCTTGTCTAGCATTGTTCATCATTTCCACCATTCTCACCATTTGAGATTCATGACCGATTTGAAGTGCTTTCACTTGCTCAGATAGATGTTGATTCTTTTCAGATAAATCAGAGATTATGCTTTCAGATCTGTTAGAGATGCTTCCAGAGCTTGATCCAATATGATCAAATATTTCATCAATAGGCTCTTCATGATAACTGATTTCATTTAGCTGAATTGCAAGGTTCTTCCTTTCAACCAGTAATTTCTTTAGTTCTTCTTTGGCTTGTTTATACTGTTCCACAAACATCTATATTTGTATCTTTTGATTCTCAATAGTTTTGTTAAGCTTGTATCTCTCCATGACTTAGATCTTTACCCTTCAGTGGTTAGACTATTCAACAAGAGAACTGAGCTCTGATACCAATTGTTGGAATTAGGAGAGATAGGTACTAAGAGGGGAGGGGTGAATCAGTGCCTTCAAAACTTTACTTGCAAAACCTTTCAGATCTATAACTGAATACTTGTGATAACCAATCAAAATAACTTGAATATAATTGTGTAAATCAATCATCTAGTTAACTTAAGAAATTAAACAACATGAAATCAATATGACAATCACATAACACAAGTATTTTGGTAATGTAGAAACCCTTGTAAGAAGGTAAAAACTACGGTGGGGATGACACCCACAAATTCTTCACTACTGCAGATAGAAAAGGTTTGCCTGTTAAGGCTACAAGTTTTGATCACTTCTGGTGATCTTACTCTATTAGGAGTAACATATTAGATCAGCTAGATCTACCTAGTTATAGAATTTAAATAACACTAATGAAGTGTGTACTCGGTTAAGAGATTTACATAAGACTATTAAGTCTACTCTATTAAGAGATTTATCAAAAACTCTATCACAATTGTGAGAAAGTAATAGGCAATTATCTGCTAGTTGACAACTCACTTGTCTAAAATAGATCTATAAATGCTTATCAAAATATCACCTTATCTATGATGGTTCTCTACTATGTTCTGTTCGGTAGCCTTCTCTGATTCTACTCAATCTGATATCCTTTGTACTCTGTTCTGCTCGGTAAATTGATTGTCTTAAAGATAGGCAATTTCTTCAAGTGCTATGTGATTCATATATATTAGTTCACCAACCTAATAAAATGGTGCGAACATACAAAATATATAGTGTTCTATTTTTGTCGCCTTAGCAAAAATTAGGTTACAAAAATAATCATGACCCTAAGATCTACGGTGCAAAATAACCTAGATCAACTATTACAATAAGATAAACATTACATTTAATGAGTATCTTTTACAATAAATGCTCCTCGATCTTGGTAAACCATTTTATGATTTGTTGTAACCATTTGCATAGAAGAATGTGCCATTTCAGATTACTATGTTGTTTTCTATGATCATCAGTAAACACTGTATATTATGCTTGGTGTATACTGCGATTCTCTGTGTTTACTGACCGTTGGTGTCACTGTCGTTGGTGCTTAGTTAACTGTGTGATGCTCAGTGTAAAGACTTTACCAACTGCTCTATCTTACTTCTGGTTACCAACCAACTCAATATAAGTAACCGACTAACTTGTTTACTATCCTTTGATACTAATGACAACCTTAAATGCTCAATAGAGATTAATAGATAGTACATATGGTGGGCTCAATTTTAGATTGTACATTGTATGAAAGGTTATAAAAGAAGGGAAATAGAACAATTATCACCGAACTAACCCTTGAATTTCTGTTCCTTAGTTTTTTTTCCAAACTCTTCTTATATATTATTACATTTTAGTTGGCTATTTAGCTACAGTAAGTTGAGTAGTAAATGAGTGATGGTATCCTCGTCGATTATAAATGCATATAGATGGTCTTCCTATAATTTGGAGGAGCTAATAAGTTGTGCACTGAAGTAGTGGGTCATTTCATTAGAATGGGAAAGTCTTCTTGTTGCTCTAAAGATTTAGGGCTCAACAAAGGTGCTTGGACAGCCCAAGAGGATTTTGTTCTGAGTAATTATATCTCCACTCATCTCAATATATTTTGTCGTTACAATGCCCATTTTCAGATCAGTAGGCTTCAACTCTACTTTTGTCTCTTTTGACAGACATTTTGAATCTGAATCCATGTATGTGCTTAATTTGAATCTGTTCTTCAACTCCAACACAAATGTTGGGGAAAATGATACGAATGCCCTAAAAAAAAAATTTCACGCAAACCCCAAATATAATTTTTTGTTTGCACACAAACCCGAAAGGTTTCAAAAATGTGGATTGAGACAATGGGAATTTGGCCCTCAAATTCTAATTCTACCTTTTCATGTGGAAGATGTAAAAATGCTAATTTCATGTAAAAATGCTCATTTCGTGTCAAAATGAGCATATACAATGACCATATAGTGACCATATATACTATAGCATATGTATAATGGAGGATATATGGTGACCATATATAGTACATCATATGTATACTGGATGATATATAGTGACCATATATATAGTACAACATATGTATACTATAGGATATATATAGTGACCATATATACTACACCATATGTATACTAGAGGATATATAGTGACCATATATACTACACCATATGTACTAGAACATATATATAGAGCATATATAGTAGAACTGTATGAACATAACTATATAATTTAGCATATATAATAAAACTATATGAACATAACTAGATATACTAGACCATATATATAGAAGAACATAACTGTATGAATATATATATAGTAGACCATATATATAACATAACAATTTAACTTCAAATCAGAAAATATTATGGCATAAATCTTGCTTGGCATAAATTTTACATTAATATTCCTTACATGCATACTTAGCTACATACAAATGAGAATAGATAATGAAGACATATAATACATATTGTTAGATAACATGCATAAATGCAATATTTTCGATTATATGCCACTATTGTATGAGTGTTTCTTTAATATCCATTCTCATTTGCATGTAGCTAATAATTGCAATTAATAGGTGGTGTACGTGATGTCCTTCACATAACTCATGATGAGCATGGAGGATGAGGTTCAAGTAAGCCCTTCAACTTCTTCCTCCAAGAAGGTTATGTGGACAAGAGAAATGGAATGAAAGTTCCTACACTTGCTCCACGAGAAAGTTCAGCTAGGAAGGAAAGGCGAAGGGGGCTTCAAAAAAGAAGCTTGGACCACCATTGAGAGGAAGTTCAATGTTGAGATGAGCCTCAATCTGTTAAAGGATAATTTCAAAAACAAGATGAAAGGATGGAAGCAAGGTTTTAGAGTTATGAGAGAGTTGAGGAGTATGAGTGGGTTTGCATGGAATGAGGCTACTCAATGTGTGGATGTTGATGAGATGGTGTGGGAGGAGCTTCTAAAGGTAACATGCTCTTTTGAATATATTGATCTAAGCAATATTTCCTTCTTATTAAGTTAGTGATACAAGACAGAGATCTAATTCATTCATCATGGAAACATGCAAAGAAAAGAATTCAAAAATTCCAAAGTGTATAAGAGACAACCCTTCCAGTACTACGATGACCTAGCCTTCATTGTGGGTAATGACATAGCTGAAGGTACTATAGCTACTACTGCACAAGAGATAGAAGAAGGGCTCAATATGGATGGGGGCATCTACTTGGATTGTGATGAGGATATCCCTATCGGTACACCTCTTAACACTACAACTAATTTGGATGACGAATTATATCATTCCAATCAATCGAGTGCAAGTGGTAAGCCAAATCCTTCAACATCGTCATCAAGGAGGGGAAAGAGGAAGAAGGCAACTGTGGCTGGTTCATTGGATGTGATTTGTGAAACTATGAAAAAACTACAAGAGGACCTCCATTTGCCTCTTTTTATCAAAGTGGATAACTCTGATTCAGATTCCATCTTAGAAACTATGTATGAGGCCCTCAAAGCCATCCCTAATTTGAGTTGAGGCACTATGCTAAAGGTATATGACACCTTCATGATTGAAATTGAAAGAGCTAAAGGGTTCTTCAGAATGAATGAAGAGGAGAGAGTGGAGTACATTGCAATGAAGTTTGGAGAACTCTAGTTACTTTTGTTTCATTTTAAGTCTTGTTACTTAAACATTGGCAAGGTTAGCCAAGATACTTTTTAAGTTGGCAAGGTTAGCCAACATACTTGTTTTATCAACATCATACAGTTGATATCGGTGTGACATTGTTTTGTTTTTTTGAAACTCAATCATGTGCATTGATTGTTCATGTATGGATGGTCTCTATGGCTTCTCTCTACCCAAATCAACATTTCTCTTGTACATATGGCTTCTCTACTATATATGGTTGCTCTACTACATATTCTCTAGTATATATTTCTGCTCTACTATATATGCTCTACTATATATGCTCTATTATATATTTCTTCTCTACTATATATTCTCTATTATATATCACTCCAACACCTACTCCAGCCATGAAGATATTGTTTTTACTGTTATTTCATGCATTATAGATTGCATTCATGATTTACTTAAAAATGAATATAGTTGTTACTCATGCTTGTATTTTTTTTTGTAGATTGCTATGACACCTACTTTTTTTGCTTGGCATCATATTACACTAGCTAGTCAAAGCATGCGTTGTAATGGAAAAGAGTGTAATATGTCTATACATGATGATTGTATATTATTTTTTATTGGCATTTTTTTGTTCCATTTTATATGTATATACCTCTTGACTTGGTTAGCCTTGTTGCATTAGAAAATATAAATGGAATACACCAAGGAGTAAGTAACACGTAATGAAGATCAATTTTAGTGATAAATTATGTTGTTCTATTGCAAAGTATCAGAACTATACATTTTGAATTCTTTAAAACTATTCCAAGAGTACTCGTATGTATGGTTGCTCTACCCAAATTTTATGTTGTTCTTATTAGTTTTTAATGTTATTTCAATTAGTATATATCTGAATTGTTGTGATAATAATAAATATAGGTAATTTAAAATTTTGTTTCCATATATAGAGAGGACACATGTAATTTTAGTGATATGTACACATGCACACCAATGTCCATTTTAGTTTCATATGTTCTCTCTTTACTTTTGTGAGCTTTGACTATTTTTCTCAATGGATAAGGTACCAGTTTGGAAGGCCAAGTTATCAATCTTTTATCATAGCATAAAATATTTTACTATATTTTAGTATATTACTATCTATTTTCTTTTGTATTAAATATTGATACAAATGCCACACATTAATCATCCTTGGGGAGATGCGTTCTAGTTTTATCTTGGAGCCATGTGTTGAAATGTCATATGAGATTGAGAGCATCCTTGGGGATAAGCAGATGGTATATTTTGTGTCTAGTGCATGGTTTTCTATTATCTTAATGAGAGGTTTTTGCAAGTAGCTAGTATGTCATAGACTTAGTGACATACATGCATTGTGGTCTTTCATGCATTGGGTGTAGTTTTTATTCATTTTAGTCTCCTTCTCTTTACTTAACCCATAATAGATAACTCTATAAATGCCTTCCCAAGTTTAGTTGAGGCCAAAGTGAAAGAGAGACCATCTACTCTCAAGAATTTGTCTCTAGTTGTCTGTGTTTGGTTGACGAGTCTCTACCTTTTCCACTCGGTTGGTTTACACTCTATGAATAGAGTTGCAATTTTGAGAGCCAACAAAAGTTGAAGTTGCCTTTGAAGATTTTTGTTGTTTCAAGTTTTTCCCTTTTGGAGGTATTGTGACTTTTCTGACATGATCTTGATAACCACCACTGCTATCTTCTGTTGGCCACACATTCTCCAAGCATCATGATGACTATTGTATTTTCTATTCTTCCCTTGAGCCTTTTTAACTATGATAAATTTGATGATTTCCATTGTGGTAATGATATTAACCCTATTCAACTTCACAACCACCATGTCATCCAATGCATTTACTAAGAGTTAGAAATAAATAGGTTTGGTATGAAAGTGATTGAGCAAGATGTTGTTCAAAGGGAATCTCACCTTGTTCATGTGAAAGGCCATGATGATATTGTTTCAATTCATAGGAAGAATAAAGGAACTCATCTTTCATAGTGGTGACACATGTGGTTCCTTATTCATATTTATTTCTAATTCATATTTTGTCGATTCCTATATATGTATTACCTAGTCTGTTGAAGCCTCCTTGCACTCTAGTGTTATATTTGCTTGGTGGAACTCCACAACCTTGGCAGTTAATTGTGCAAGTTTCCAAGTCTTGTGTACATGTGCTTGGTTGTGCCTTAGGGGTTGTGAAATGCATATTTTCTTCATTTCTTTGGTTGTAATGCAAGTTTGATAATGTAGGCACCTTTCCTTTGTACATTGGTAGTAACTTTGTGCTTGTTGGACTTTAAGGGGTCCATGCATATTTAATTGGTGACTACATATGTTCATAAGGTGTATTTTAATGAAGTTGTGGGTATACATATTGGCCAATTCTCTTGCACCATTCCATTTCATTCTCATATCTAGAGGTGGGCTAACATTGACTGTTGTCACTTCTTAAGGTTGACTTGAAGTTGATATATATTGCCATGTTGGAAGGCTATTGTTGTGTGTTCTATAGACCTAAAAATGAGTTGCATGAGATTAAAACTAAATTTAATATGTTGACTTGTACCCATTATGGTATGTGAATGACTTGTGTATCTAATGAAGGATCTCATTCCTTTTTCTTAGCACCTAATTTACAAATCCAAGGTAGATTCTCCATTAAGGCATGTATAGATCTTTTTCTTGCAAATCACATCTTGACTATGAAAAAGGTTAATGTTGATCTATTACGATTGTTCTATGAACATACAAAGTTGATTTGATTGATTTTCTACAACATGTTCTTGGAAAGGCTAAGTATAAATTAAATTGCTATATGTAGACACTTGTAATTAGTGGCAAGGGTTTGTCTCTTGAGCCAAGCTCCTACATAGAGGTGCCAATTTGTTGTCTAGGGATTCACTTATCTCAAAGCTAAAGTTGTGTGAAGGCAAATCATATTTGTATGAATCATAGGAGGTCTACTTTATGAAGAATATTTGTATTGATATTGTCTTTGTTGTTGATTCAAAGATCTTAAGGCATTTAGTGCCACTAGATTCCTCATATCATGTTTTTTGGTTTGTATTCTCTATGATAGCTTTACTTGATAGGGTTGTAAAATGTTGCAAATGCTTTTGTGGCAATCTGTTCTTTAGTGTGTATAGATTATTTTTGTAATTTAAAATTTACTATTGTGATAATAAGAAATATAGGTAATTTACAATTTTGTTTCCATATATAGAGAAGATGTAGTTTTTGATATTACTATACCAGTTCGGAAACAAATTTTGTGCATTTCATATAGAGAGAGGCTTAACTTTTTGTGGCAATTCACAAAAACTACAAGCTGGAGTAGTTTTTGAAAATAGTACTCTAGCTTGTATAGATTTTGTGCATTTCTCCAACACCTACTTTTTTTCTTGGCATCTTATATACATGTGTTCACGAAGAATTCAAAATTATGGACAGATCTGAGAGTACACATATGTTGTTCATGATTTCAACTTACAATCCATATTTCTGATGACTACACATATTTCTAATGTTACTCCTTGGTGTATTACATTTATTATGGGGACTTTTCTGGTCGATATGTTATGATCAGGATAGAGGAAGCTTCAACTAGATATTGGCTTGTATTTTTTTTACTTAATGGTGTGTCTTCACACCACCGGTTTGTTGTTGGATTTTGTTCTTCCCCGTCTTCTATCTAGGAGTATAGATGTCTTATTAGATCTTTTCAGTATAGCATACAAATTCTCTTTAATCAACCATGGATTGTTAGAGTAGATTTGATTATGTGGAGTTTCTAACATTTTATGAAGTGTATTTGAATGAATTTGTATGTTGTAGATTGCATCATAAGAAAATTCTAGGACTGTAAGATACCCTATCGAGGGATTTGGTAAGGAAACTTTGCAAGTACCCTATCAATCAAATCTGGTTGGGTTATCTATTTTAAGGTCAATAATCTACCAAAATTTGTATCTAGAAAATGGTAGGAACACACCATTTGTATATTGTTTTTGATTGAATGAAATAGAATCTAAGCTCTAGAGATTTAGAAGATCAATGCAAAAGTGTTAATTTGTTGATTCATGGAGCACCATCATGGGCTCAAAACAATAAAATCTTGGATGCAATAATATTTGTAGCCAAATGGAATGGTGATCCTATGGCTAATGAACTACTAATTTCAAGAAACCATTGTCTACAAGCATTTTATTCGAACTATGATGTATGGAAACAATTTGATTATTTAAAAAATACCTTTCCATTGTTGAATATGACATGATCACAAATGCCCAATCCACATGTTCTCAAGTGACACTCCACCACCACCAAGAAAATCCAATTAGTAGACTTATCTACCAAATAGATGGTGATTTGTTTCATCCTCCAATTGTGTTGAGCCTTCCATTTGAACTATATGGTGATCTTTTTGCTCCATTTTTATTCTCACTTGCTGAAGGTAAATCAATTGAAAATTGCAAGGGTAAAATATAATTTGGAGCTTAGGTATTATAGCTTCCATATCGATTTGTTTTGATGTAACAACTAGGACAAGGTCAAATCTCAGAGTTATCACCCTTAGGCTCTTCTATTATTTTTAACTCCCAAATCAGATCCTCAGTTAGGCTTAATGGGTACAAGATAGTGTGATATTGTCCATTCCAACTAACTCATGGTAAGGAGAATAGCTACTATAGGGCTATGGTATGAGAAACACTACGGCTAAGTGTCATTTTGTGCTTGCCAAATTTTTTATAATTTTCAAAAATCTCTAGTTTCAATCCATTTTACACCAATATCTCTATTATGTTGAGTACCCTCGTATTGTTGACAATGTTGATAGTCTATGTGTTCTCTACAATATGAAAAATGCATTAAGTAGTTGTTGGTGTAGCTCCACACTTCCAAATAGAAGATTAATAGACTAGAGGCCCTCTCTAAAGCCAATTAGTGTTTTCTTTCTGTTGTTTATTTTTTTATTATGATCATGACAACTCCATCACTGATCCATTGGTCTCGAAAAAGAAAGGGATTTTATTATTATTTTGTTAAATAACAAATAAAATGTGAGAACAAAGCTTTTGGAAAAAACATTGTAGAAGATTTTAACTTTTCAAAAGTAGCTGTATGTTGGCTAGTCTACTGAAGTTTTTTCCAAAAAATTTGTTCTCAATTTTTCATGGAATCTAAAAAATATTCATTCTTAAGAATAAGAATAGTTGTATAACTATTATACAACATGCAGAAATCTAAAGGAACAATGGCAATCGATGAGAAGGTATGGTGATTTGTGAATGGAGAAAAGGAATGGAGAATGCATGGTAGAAGATATCCTCTGCAGTCTTAGAGTCAGATGTTTCATCAATTTTGTCTTGGCAGAGACCGCTTCAATAGTCAGAGAAGGCAAGGTTAGCATCAGGTACAGGGCTCCCCTTCTTTTCAAGAATTTGCAAACCTATTTCGAGGTCCTCCTACTATCTAGCCAGCTAGGCCCCGGAGATCCAACCAAATTCTTCAAGGCTTTCAGTCATGTCCCTTTCAGCAGAAGTTCTCTAGTCATTAGGTTATGGACCCTCTACACCAAACTGATTTATCTGATGTTTCCAATATCTTCAGAGGGAAAACCATCATCCAACCAGTGAAACCCTTCTTTGTTAACCCTAGGTTTCATTTTAAATCTTCACCTCCCCCTTTAACCCGGCATGTGCAGGCTCCTCTTCATTTGAAGTTAGGAGATTCTCCTATTTCCTCCACATTCAAAAAAGGGGAATCATTCGATCAAGCAGCAAGGCAATCTGCCCTGATTAAACCCACTGTTAAAAATTTCTCTCGGCATTCCCAATTCAAATCCCACTTTGGGCGGGAAATTTTTTTGAATCAACGTCATTCCTTTTGGAGTAAGCAAACCCCTTTCCAGGGGTGAAACAGGAAAGGGCATGCTCGATATCCACAACCCCAACTAATTTTTGACATCTGTGAAGGCACGCTGCCTGGATCACCTGTTATTATCCATCATTCTCCTGCCCCTAGGATAGATCAGGGTGGTCTCACCAATGTTAAGCAGAATTTAGGAGGGGACAAAATCCATTCCTTTTAGCAAGTGGATTTTAAAGCACCCTTCAATCCAAAGAAGTATTTTCAAGTCTGGAAAATAAAACTTTCATAGATCCCTGCAGAACAGGTGACTTCTCCATGTGGCAATCACTCTTCCAATAGGCCCAACATTATTATGCTAGAAAACTTGCTTCAGGATCAAATTGATCATCTTCAGGAAATGGCTATCATTGGTAAGTTTTCCAATAAAGCCCTCTCATTTACTGATATTAAGGCATGGACCTTTCAGAACTAGGTGGGATTATCAGATATTTTTTGTTTGGATGATGTGTTGGGTTTTTTTATGGCTAAGTTTGTATCTTTAGTTGAAAGGGATGCTATTCACAAGGTCAAAAGCTATTTTTATAATGGGTTAGGTCTTTTTACTTCACTTTGGACCCCAAACCTAAAATTAGATAGCAGTTTTCCCCTATTCTTTCCCATCTAGATAGGCTTGCCAAAACTGCCTTTGGAATATAAAGAGTTTGAAATTGTGGAAATTATAGCCAATAGGATTGGCATTTTCATTAAGCATGATCTTGTCCCCTTTGAGCTTCCTCTTTGAGACACCAGAGTATGTATTCTTCTTGATCTAGCAAAGGAGTTACCTAGTTACATTACTTTGAAATCCAAATGGGGCTCCTGGGATCAGCCCATTGTCCAACAAATTGAGGCTTCAATACATAAGTTTCAGCATCAGCTAGGCCATTTCACATCTCAGTGTAACAATCTAGGTAATTCTATTATGATGGTTTGTGAGGATCATTGTACAAACCTAATCAAATGCTCATCCCAACATATTCATCAGAGGCAAGAATAAACTCAATCCCCTACTATAGAGACTTTTAAGTCCATCTTTCATTCACCCCATCAAGACTTCTCTCAAGCTTACAAGTCATCCATTTTCTTCACGTTTGTGGTGAGCTATGTTCTTATGCTCCAGAACTATTCCACCAAGGTCTGAACCATAGGATGGGATATGGTAGACTCTCCTAATCAAGAGGTTGATAGTTTAATACATCACCTTATGTACCAAGCTTCACCTATTCAGATGCCCATTTCGCAAGATGTGCTCAACAAAGATGCATTAGTTAATCTTAGAGCTTGAAAGCTTTTAGAATAGCTATTGCCAGAGTTGGCTACTAAAATCATCTATGAAATTATAGATGAGGAAGGTGTAATTTTTCATGAAGACTTCAAGTAGCATATGGATTTAGACCCTGCCCATCAGGCCAATCTGATTTTACTTTTAGATAATGAAACTTTAGTTCCTTCATTACAGGAAGAGTTAGGGGCCTCTCATATAGACCTTGGGATTCTTCAGGAGATCTATAGCAGTGACCCTCACATGGTTCAGTGCCCATTAGATGTCCAAAGTGATGGTATACAAAGGGAACAACAACTCTAATCAGTGGCTATGAAATATAATCAGTTATCCAAAGAATCAACTGGCAAGCTATACCAAGTTGAATATCCAGATCAATGTCCCCCATTTGTAGATAGGAGTCCTATGGGTGGAGTTTTTTATCACCAAACTTCTTTATCAATTGAAAAAACACCAAACCAGAAGACTTTGGTGTCTCCGATTCCTAAGAAGTGGGGTAGGAAACCGAAGAATGTCCAGACTAAGGTGGAAATAGATGTTGGTATTCAGTCAACTTTGGATGGAAAGTTTACACCATCAAAATGAGAGACAAGGAGGACTAAGTGTTCTCCTTGTCCACAAGGAAGATTGCTTCATGGAATGTCAGAGGCTTGAATGCCTCTGACAAGAGACATAGAATCAAGAAAGAGTTAGATTCTATGAGGGCTGAAATCATTTTACTACAAGAAACAAAAATGTCTCAAGAGTCTTTCGATAAGACAGTAGGGAAGTGGACCTCCTGGCAGTCGGTTCAGCAGTAGGGCAATGGTGCCTCAGGAGGCTTGGCCATATTATGGGATCCCAAAAATATTCAAGAACAATCCATAACACAAGCTGATAACTATCAAATGTTGAATGTAACTATGTTTGACTTGTCTTTTATTCTGATTAATGTTTATGGCCCCATTGCAACATGTGATAAGCATTCTCTTTGGCTAGAACTAACGGGTCTTATTCAATCTCAAACCAATCAGCATATTATTGTGGGGGGAGACTTGAATGCAATCTTAAAGGCCTCTGAGAAGAATGGGAGCATTTCCCCACCAATTAAAACCATCATAGATTTCTCAAACTTTGTGGAAGACAACAAACTCATGGATATTGAGCCTATCACGGGTTCCTTCACATGGACAAATAAAAGAGCAGATTTTTCTTAGATTCCAGTTAGGTTGGACCAGTTTTTGATAACTATTGACTGGAAGCTCACTAGCATCACTTTCCAATCAGAGATCATGGTGTGCTTGGGATCAGACCATTTCCCTATCACTTTACATCTAGATCTACCCTCACTTAACACAGGACTCCAACATCAACCTTCTTTTAAGCTTGAGAAGATGTGGCTAAGACATCCACAATTTCTTCCTCTAATGAACCAATGGTGGGTGAATGCACCTCCTTGTGATGGGTCTAAAATGTATCAATTTTCCCAGAAACTTAAACACATCAAGAAAGAAATTTAAAATTGGAATGAGGTATCCTTCAAGAACATCTTTAAGGAGAAAGATCAGGTTAAACAACAACTCTCAGATATTATGGACAAAACTATTAATCATGGTTTGAATAAGGATGATTTCTACAGACAAAAAATTTTACATGCATACTGGGAAGAATTATGCTCTCGTGAAGAGATATACTGGAGGCAAAAATCACGGGAACTCTAGCTAAGAGAGGGAGACAAAAATACACAATACATTCATGCTTCAGCAAAATAGAAATGAGCTACTAGTAGGATTTTTTCAATCCATAATGCTCAGTCTGGACATTTAATTACTAATGCCCATGACATCCACAAGGAAGGGATTAGATTCTTCAAAGATCTTCTAGCACCACCTAACCAGCCTACACCCTCAGCATCCCAAGTATAAGATATTCTTCAAGCTATCCCCACCATTATCTCAGAAGCTGATAATGCAAACCTGTTGGCCCCTTTCACAATCTTTGAAGTAAAAAAGGTGATCTTCTCACTGTCTCCTGATAAGTCTCCTGGTCCAGATGGATTTTCGGTAGCATTTTACCAATCATGTTGGGATTTTCTTAGGTGGGATTTGCTAGGTGTTCTTGAAGAATCAAGGAAAAGTAAATCAATGCTTAAATTTTTCAACATAACAAACATTGCCATCATACCAAAGATTAAAACCCCTTGATCATTTTCAGATTTCAGGCCTATCTCTCTTTGTAACACAATCTATAAGATCATTACCAAAGCAATCTACTTGAGGCTACAACATTTGATCCCTAACCTTGTGTCCCCAGAACAAGGAGGTTTTGTTCCAAGCAGAGAAACTATGGAAGGAGCCCTAGTTGCACATGAGGCTCTCCATTCAATTGAGACAAGCAAATCTCCAAGTTTCATCATTATATTGGACATGATGAAAGCTTATGACAGAGTTTTCTGGGAGTTTCTTTTTAAAGTTCTTTGAAAATTTGGGTTTGCCAAAAGTTGGCGTAAATGGATCTGAGCTTGTATAACTGGTGCGGCTTTCTCTGTAATCATTAATGGATCCCCTGCTGGATTCTTCACATCATCTCAAGGGATCAGACAAGGTGACCCTCTATCCCTAGTCCTTTTTATTTTAATGGCTGAAGCTTTCAGCATACTCATGAACTTGGCTTATGGAAAGGAGCTCTTCTAGGGGATACAAACATTTCGGTTACTCACTCTTTATTTGCAGATGACACTCTCCTATTTGGAGTAGCCAATGTCATTGAGGCTAAATAGATCAAGCTAACACTAGATTTATATTTAGTAGCATCAGGTAAAAATATTAACCCTCATAAATCAAAGGTTTATGTATTCAATTCTAATCAGGTTGTCACCAATAGAATTGTATCAATTTTGGGTTTCTCAGAAGATTCCCTTCCTTCGATATATCTTGCCATTCATTTCTTCATGGGAGTCAACAAAACTACCTACTAGCTGCCTATCATTGAGAGGATAAAGGCTAGGATAGTGGCATGGAAAGCCAGATGGCTCTCATTTGCAGGTAAAATCCTCCTAATCAAAATAGTGCTTACAACAATTCCCAATTATTATCTTTCAGTTCTCAAAGCCCTGCATCAGTGATAAAATCCATTCAAAAAATTCTAAGAGATTTTTTATGGGTGGGCAACATTACTGGAGACAAGAAAATTCCCTTGATCTCACTTCAAGAGATGTCTCAAGGCAAAGAATTAGGGGGTGTTGGCTTACATGATATGGCTAAGAGGGACAAAGCCTTTGGAGGTAAACTATTTTGGTAGATGTATTCTAAACCAAACTCCAAATGGTGTCAAATTATGCAGCAAAAGTATCTTGATCTTCCTTGCCCAATGTGAGTCTTCTCCATGCAAAACCCCCCTAAAGGGTCAGCCATATGGAACTTCATGATGGATTCTAGAGACATTGTAACTCAATATGTTACTTGGGAGGTGAATAGTGCTGTCAGTATTAGTTTTTGGTGTGACTCTTGGAGTTGGCTTCCTCCTCTCATTCATACACCCTCCCTGGCCGAAGTGGTGACCTCTTCTGAAGCAATTTGGGGTAAATCACTTGTGGATTATGTTTCTGCAGTTTGTTTGTTTTCTAGAAAGATTATTTGGAAAGATCCGAATGAACTTCCACTCTCTAATCAAGGTAAAGCCAGTCTTATGAAAATCTTGTCAGAAAGAGAGTTTTTCCTGTCAGGTAAGGGAGATAAATTGCTTTGGGCTCTAGGTAAATTAGGTTCATATAGCATTAAAGATGCATATAGGATCATTCAGCAGCAGGCCTTTAATATTAATGCAAGTTGTGCCTTTTCATTCTACTAGAACTATGATACTCTTCCAAAAGCAAGTTGCTTTGCTTGGCTAGCTCTGAAAAAGATAATTCTTACCATTGACCACCTTACTAAACTCAACATTTCCCAACCCTTCAACTGTGTTTTGTGAGATCAGGAGGTGGAAGATGTAGATCATCTCTTTTTGAAATGCTCTTTTACTTATCATTGTTGGGAATTTGTACTCAACAAACTCCATTTTCCTACTCCTCTCCCATACACACTTTGGGATCTTTTTCAGGCTTGGCCAGAGCTCCATTTCTCATCACTTTTTCATTGCTTATGGAAATGTATTCTAGCAGTTGTAGTTTGGGCAATCTGGTGGGAAAGAAACAAAAAGATCTTCCGTAAAATTCCTTCCTCACTCAATGTTGTTCTAGTTGGTATTGAGAAATCAATCTCGGAAGTTGTCAATGCTAGTCATCATAAAGTCAAATGTAATCCAGTGCTATCCATATGGGACAACTCTATCATTTCAGGAATGGAAAGACATTCACATTTCTATTGGTTGGCTTCATCACAATCAGAATAATTCACCAGTTAACAGGGATAAAATTCACTGGCTACCCCCTACTTTTGGATCAGTTAAATTCAATTTTGATGGTTCATCCTGAGGGAACCCAGGTAAATCTGGAATAGGAGCTTGAATAAGGGATCAGTGAGGTCAAGTTCTTTCTATCAAAACTACTTCTATTCCGACAGGAACAAATAATATGGCTAAGGCATATGCCTTGTTTGTAGGGTTAGCGGCAAAAAAATGTGGTTTTCAATATATACATGTTGAAGGTGACTCTATGGTGAAAATTAACTCATGCATTAAATGAGAGTCCCATAACTAGAAATTTCATATATTCTTCAACAAATATGGTGGCTTCTTGATTCATTCATAGAAATATATCTCTCCCACACTCTGCAGGAAGGAAATATGTTAGCAGATTATCTTGCCAATCTAGGGTGTGATGGATTGAACCTTGAAGATTTAGAGCCGGTAGATTTGATATTATCAAATAGAGATATTCAAAACTTAATTAAGTAGGACCAACAACATATTTTGATTAATTCAGGCTGAGCTTGCTAAGGTACTAATAATGATTTAAATGACACCCCCCATGTACTTCACTTATTACATGGCGTCATCCTATCTCTAGCTTTCTTGAATCACTTCTGGCTCTATTCTCAAATTATTTGTCATGGAGTTTTAATTATTCACCTCACATCCACATTTTTTTCTTCATGTGGCCTCCAGAATACATCAGGTTCTTCCATTTCCATGTCTGGAGGGAAGTACATAAAAACTCAGCATAGTTACTTTCTGACGGCATAAAATGAATTTAAGTGTGTAAACCCAACTGTGATGTGTGCTCAAAATTCTATATATTATATGGGTTCATTTTTCATTTCATTTCATAGCAGTGTTTCCCTCTGGTTTGGTTCCAAGGATTGGTTCTGTGCACTATCGTAAATATGGAGTAATCAAGATGTGTTTCCTGTGGCCAAATTCATTCAGAGTTGTTGCCTAGAAATTACAGGGTTCTCATTTCTCCATCAATTTCTGAGCTCCCATTTCCACAACAAGTTGACCGGCCTTATATTGATCAAGTTTTCTTATGTCATTCTATGTTGCATTACAGGACAGTGCGAAGGATCATTGGAGAGCATGTGCTCTCTCCATGGACAAAAATTGTGTTATTTCCTTCACAACTTGTGTCCATTTTCTTCTCAAATTTGATGGATCTCCTACAATCGGTTGATTTAGTACTCTCCATTGTCAACAAATTTTTTCAACCTCATTTCACTTCGAACAACCGGATTATGAGTGCTCTACAAAATTATGACTTCTGGTCAAGCAAAGCGTTGGTGGG
Source organism: Chamaecyparis obtusa (assembly GCA_027943335.1). Taxonomy (NCBI): domain Eukaryota; kingdom Viridiplantae; phylum Streptophyta; class Pinopsida; order Cupressales; family Cupressaceae; genus Chamaecyparis; species Chamaecyparis obtusa. The sequence continues at coordinate 419,009 of BSBK01006574.1, forward strand.
TGGACTTTTCTCTCACCATGCCCTTATGACAAGCCATGAACATCTAATGGTGTATGATAGCTTCAAATGGGCTATGGAAAAATGAAGTTTTTGGGTTGTTAGGGCCAATCTAAAGATTGTGAGTCATGCTTTAGGTTTGGACCTCACAGAGAAGATTAGGCGACATGCCCATGTGGTTTTGGACCTTCTAATTTCACCATCCCCAATGGCTCTTCCACCTTTACCTTTGGTGTCTTCGCCCTATAGTGTTAAGTTTGCTAATGTTTATGCATGGGTTCCTGACCTCAATGTGCCCCTGTCTCTAGCTTTGTCCACCATAGAGCCCCTTTCTTATTTGGTCTCTCATGATGGATGGGAGTGGGTGACTCCTTTGGCCCCTCTGGTGGGATGGGAATTGGCATGGGATCATGTGTAGAAGCCCTCTTCCCCCATTCCTATAGATGAATGCTAAGCCCTTTTTTCTCTGAAGTCTCATATCTTTCTTGCTTTTGACACAATTATTCGGTGACCCCTAACAATGGGTTTTTTGTGGTTAACAATTGTGGTGATATCTTTTGTAGTATATCCTTGTTGATTGTATATTCACAATGATTTTGTGGTTTTCATTTGGAAAACCAATTGTAAAGTTCAATTTTATATGTATTCGACAATGATTCTAGGGTTTCTTCCTGATTCTTCCATGGATGAGTCCTTGAATCAGTTTATATTTTAATAAAATTACTGTGGCTAGCCCACTTTGGCTTAAAAAAAAAACATGCAGAAATCCTATTTGCAATTTACACAATTACAAACAAAATTTCAATGTAGAACTCTCTGCTATTTAGGCCCACAATGTTAATAGCCAAATCCATTCTCAATAACAGAATCCATGTTAATGAAATGGTCTTGCAGTAGCTTATCATAATAGATATCATTCCCAATATCGACCATCATGTGCTCCACTTCTTGAAGAGGCTTATCAAAATAGAGTTGTATATTTTCCTTCTTTATAACCATCAGTTTGTAGCCCTCTGATTGGGCTTCCCTGTAAAGGTCCTAGAAATAGTTAAAAATAGCTTAGTCCATCATTTAGTTTTTATTTTAAATGTGTTTCTTGTCTAGTACATTGTACTATTATTTCAAATCAGTCAACACAAAACCGTGCACCATATGAAAATGCAGGCTCTTTGACTCACAAAGTCTATTTTGGCTTGATCATAATCATATATGCAAGATGAATCCTAAATGATTTATTCAGTGATAACATGTACTCACTAGCCAAATTTTAGATCTTCCAGAAGATAAAAGTAGTTTAATCAATCTCCATTACCCAGTTCATCAACATCCACAATCCATGTGTAATTAGTAAGATATGGACCATAGTTTCAATAAATGAAATGCCACATTAGTGGCTCTAGCAAGTTAATCCTGCATCCCTTGTTCCTCATCCTCACCTTTTAATTTTTTTGATTTCTTCCTACCCATATTCTTGTTGTCCTACCTATTTCATTTATTTTCATTTTTTGGTATTCCCACTAGAGCTATTTTATTGTCTCCCTATTTCCTCACAAACAATTGGCATGTCTTCATTTGTACAGATGGATATTAATGAGCTCTTTTTAGTTAAAACCATACATAGTCATTGGAAATTGCTTCTTAGTTTAAGACTGCATGGCCTTTTGAATGTCAACTTTCAGTTCTAAAAAACATTTGATCTAGTCCAAACAAATCTATTTAGTATTAACATAATACCATGCCAAACCTAAGAAATTCTTGAACTGATACAATTCTAATTTGAGTTAATATCAAGAAAATTAAATAAAGTATGACAGAAAAGAGTTGATACAACATGATATGCAGGAACAAATGTACAGTTAACGAAGATGAGCTTAGCAGGAATCTAAAAAGGATAGTTAATTTTAGTAAGGAAATGATGAAAAAGACTTTGGGCTCTCTCCAAATTCTATAGGATGAACTCTAGCTCCTTTCTGTACACTGCAACTTCCTATGTTGTCATTATAGAAATCTTCCTAAAAGGGGGATATTGAATCTTGGAATGGTCTACAACCGATAAGAATGCTTCCATATGGATGATGCCTTTTGTGAATTCACTCTTTTATCTTTATCATCTTGATTTCTACTACCTTAGTTTGAATACCCTACCAACTGTACTTTACAATGCTCCATTGTACTCTATCTTGCAACATGATCACTACTACCTTTTGAAACTACTCCTTTCATGTTTGGATCATGTGAATGCATAAGCAAAAAGCTGTCATTGATGTCTTTGTTCATACTATTGCACTGTTCTACCATTTATGATGCTTCATATCAAATATGCACCTAATGATTGTGACCATCTTCTTAATGTACCTTGACCATCCCTTTTATTGCATCATTGCAAAACCTAGTGCTCTTATCAAACTTTTCATTTATGTCACATCTCTTATTCTCTTGTAGTTTAAGAGTAAATATTGTTCTTATGATAGTTTAGTTCTAAGTTTAAGAATTATTCTTCATCATCCTTACAATTCCTCTCATTACTTCTTCACCAGTTCAAACTATTTGTAGTGCCTAGGTAAGATGATTCTACTATACTATGCCCTTTTCAGGCCAGGAAATATAGCGGTGATCGATCGACGGATTCTATGTGCCTCAATTCAAGTCCAGTCAACATATAACAAGGACAAAACATGCATGGCAACAAAGATAGAAGAGAAGAAACTAGCTGTATAGAAAGTGGCCACGACCAAGAAGCACAATAGTTGCAAATGATCATGCAGGCAATACTTGATTCAAGAGAAATCAAAGTCATGGTTTAGAAAACCACTATCCTTCCTGGCCCAAAAAGGGTGCAAGCTTAGACCATATTGTCTTTCCCAAGAACTCCCAATTGTTTGAAGCGGAGAAGAAGTAATGAGAGGAATTGTAAGGATGATGGATAAAAGTAATGCTCGCTCCACCACCACAACAAAAATATTAAATAATAAATTATACATTCATAATAAAAATGAAAATAAAAGTAGCAGGCTTGTTGAACCTTCTCATGTTGCAATCTGATTTGAGATGTTATCTACATTAGTATGTTGCTTTTTATTGCAATTATAATTAGTCTAAATGAACTAAATAATCAACTAAGAAAAATCATATGTTGGAATGATAGTGCAATATTTGTTGAAATAGCGTCAATGACTTCGCTCAATGTGCCTATGTGTCAAAGTGGTTCTGGTCACCATGTGTTGAAGACCTCATGCACAACAAGCAATCCTAGACGTCAATTTTGGGGTTGCCCAAATAGGAAAAAGGTAGTTAATGGAAATATATTTTATGTTTAAAAATAATATAACAACTAATCATTTTAGGAAGAACTAATGTAGATTTGGTGTTGCAGGGAAATAGTGGATGTCAATACTTTCAGTGGGTCGATGAAACCCCACCTACATCTACACCTGATGTAGGAAATGAGTGCAACTTATGCAAGGCTCGAGAGGCGGCTAGTGTTGTCGAGATTGCTTCAATGGTAAGAGCAGAAATAATGTTTCTATGATGCCTTCTTTGTGTTGTAATCGCACTACTTTATTGGGACCATATGCATAAATGTGGTTAACCGAGGGCTATTATAGATATTGAAACTTTTGTAGAATCTCATGTAAACACGTTGGAAATATTTTGGTAAAGTCATGATATTTTTGTTATTTATCTCTTTGTTATGATTTTCTATATAAAATTTTAAAAAAATTAAAATTAACCTTATTAAAAAAAATGAAAAAATTATTCAAAAAAAAAAAATTCACTCCAATTCCAATTCCAGTTTCAAAATGTGGAACCAAATAGAGGAAATGCATATTCTCGCTCATATTCCAAGTCAACCAAATAGTCCAAACTATATTCCAAAAATGAAAAATAGGAATATCAAATCCATGATTTGACCATTTCCAGCATTTGATCAAATAACGGGGCCTAAGGGTGGACGAGAAGTTGAACAAGAAGTTTGAAAGAAAGCAAGGTGGAAGAGGTCATGGTGGAAGATACAACAAATGGTCTTATGGAGGCCAAAATGAAGATTAGAAAAAGAATGATGAGTCAAGTAGCATACATAATCAGAGGGGAATAATTTCAATCATTCTCATGATCAAAATAACAGGGATAAGAGAGGAAGAGGAAGAGGGCAAGGACCTCAAAGAGGATGCTTTTATGGGACATGTTTCCATTGCAGAGAAGAAGGGCATTGAGCCTATGAATATCCCCAATGTCAAGGAAGGACAGACATGAGGGCTGAAGACCATGCACGAGTTGCACATGAAAATGAAGAAGCTCAATTAGAACACTCAAATGATGCTGAGAGATGAGAAACCCTAGTTGTTAGGAGGACCCTAATAAATGAAGAGAAATAATTAGATAAGAGGAAGGGCTTATTTCGCACTAGGTACAAGTGTGAGGATAAGTGTTGTGAAGTGATTATTGATGGTGGAAGAAATGATAATCTAGTGTTAGAAGAAATGGTCACAAAGTTAAAGATGAAAAGGGAAAACACCCCCGCCTGTACTGAATTGCCTGGGTGCAGGATGACCACAAGGTCTTAGTCAATGAGCAATGGTTAGTGAAGCTCAAGATTGGAAGTTACCGAGATGAGGTACTCTATGATATTAAACCCATGGATGTATGTCATTTGTTACTAGGAAGGCCTTGGAAGTTCGACAAGCGTGATATACATGATGATTATGCTAATACTTATTCTTTGAAAAAGGATGGAGTCTGACGCAAGTTGAAGCCATTGAAGGAAATAAGGGAAAAGGTATGTAGTAATGCCAGAAAATGTTTAGTTAATGGAAGGAAGTTCTTAGAAGGTGTGAGACATGAGCACATGTGTTTTGCTCTAATTCCAAAAGTTGGTAAAGAGGAAGTAGAAGATGTACCTACAAAAGTTATATTAGACTTGTTGGAGGAGTTTCAGAATATTGTATCTGATAATGCACCTGATGGATTTCCACCAGTGAGAAATATTAGTCATCAGATGGACTTGATTCCAGGGGCCAATTTTCTAAACAAGGCAGCCCATAGGATGACTCTAACAGAGAGTGAGGAATTGAACAAACAAGAACAAGAGTTGTTGCAAAAGGGATTGATCCGAGAGATTTTGATTCCATGTGTTGTATCAACGGTATTAGCACCAAAGAAAAATGGATAATGGAGGATGTGGTGCAGGAGCACCTAGGCTAACCTCTACTAGTTAGTCAATTTTTGGCTTGTACTTGACTCTAGCCAAGTCAAGAAGTTAGTATATTTTGGTTGAGGACCTTAGAAGGTTTTGTTTTATGTTGGCTAGGTGAATTAGTCACTAAGACTAAGGTCACACAAATAGCCTTTGTTAGTTGTTATTTAAATTCTTAATGCTAGGAGTTAGGGAGATTGAGTCATTAATATGTCTTAGGCCTAAGAATGGTTAATTGTTGTTAAATCAATATGATGATCATGAATTATCTTGGATCCTCTAAATATTTGATGATAAGAATCCTATAATATAGGATTAAGGCATCTATCAAAGTTGCCAAGTGTTGTAAGAATGTTGTCATAACAACATTTACACTAATTGCAAATATTGCATGCAACATGGCTAGACTTGAATTCCTTTGAATGTGGGAGGTTATGCTCAACCAAATAGGCCCTATAATAGTGGAGGAGACACCTAATGGAGTTATGGCTTGAATCTCCAAGCATTGGTTGCATTATTGTAAAAGTTTGAGTGAATGTATTGAGCTCTGCAATTCTGTTTTGAAGTGATATTTCAGTTTTTGAAGGAACAGTCATACTTGTAGCTAGAAATTCATTGATAAAGTGGTTGATTCATGTTCTATATTCATTTTTAAGACTTTTTTATTTTATGTGTTAAGGGTTTAGAGTATATTTATCATAGTTTTCAAGTTGTTTTAGTTTAGGACTTTCTTTTGGTCACACTGTAACAAATTTTGTAAAAATGGCTCCCACGTGAGATTCAAACATGGAAACAAAAAATAAGTGGTTGAATCTTCAAGTGGGGCCTCTGAAAATATTGTATCTAAAGGTATGAAGCATCATGAGCAAGGGAGATAGCTTAACGATCAAGCCCTAGGCGAGTTAGACATACCTGGTTAGAGGCTTGACAGGGAGAAATCAAATCATTTCATGTGGGGAATGGGAAGTACAGAACGTCCCAGGAATTTTTATGGTAATTTTTCATGTTATTTATCCATCCTAAGCATTGGGAAGTCATCCCAATCCATTAGGATAGGTTTTGAGCAATTTTCATCAGTCCTAGACAAGCTGTCCTAGAAACTAGGCCTTTTAGCCCTGTTTCTCCTTGATATTAGGAAGGAGGTGTACGGTCACTTTCAGACCCAGAACCCTTAATGAAAGTTTTAAAAATTTTAAAAGGGTATCCAAATAAAGTTTTATTTTTTTGAATTGTTTGGGAAAATTTTACTAAAAAGGGGAAAAATGGACTGGTGAAGGCTACTAGAAATAGGCCTAAAATTAAGGTCTCTTTTGATGAAATCTTGAATCTGATAAACCTATGAGCCAAGAACCTTCCCAAATCAGTCAAATAGGATGGAATATGAATGAATTAAATGTGAAAAAGTTCCCCATAATGAAATTTGAAATTTGTGAAGTTTTAGTGGATTTGGCACTTAGATCCAAGTGAAAGTGAGAAAGAGAACCAAAATTAAGGTGTGGATCATCCAAGGTGGATTTTTCAAGGTGTGAATCTTTTAGTAAATAGTGAATAGGACTTAGTTAATGATCTAAGCCTATTGGAAAATCCTATAGAATCATAGGATACTAGGAGATAAAAGAAATCTCTTGGTGGGAGTGGAAAACTAAGCCTCGGAGTTTTATCTTACATCATATTGGTATCAGAGCTTGGTTGATCAAGCTTGTGGTTAATGCATCAATCTTTTGAATCAGTAGGAGAGAATACACCAGCTACAGCCATGGTGACTAATGTTGAACTAGCAAAGAAGGTTGAGGAGCAAGAAGAGGATAACAAATTGTTAAGGCAAAGACTAGCTCAAATGGAGCAGCTCTTGGGTGAAGTCCAAGACAAAGCTGATAGGGTCAAAGAGAAGATTGACCTTAAAGAAGAAGCTGAAGAAAAGGAGAAATAATTGGATTTGGAGGAAGAAGCACCAGCTCCTGACCCTGTTCTTCCGGAAGAGCTATTCTTGAAAGCATTGAAGGCATTGAGTGGCAAGGCTTTAGAAGGTGTTCCACTTTTTAGTGGACAAATGGATCCAGATTCAATTGTGGATTGGATAGACAACATTGAGAACCATTTTGAATGTGATGGTATCTCTGAAGTACAAAAGGTAATGGTGGCCAAGTCTAGACTAAGAGGTTCAGCTCTTATTTGGTGGAAGTTTGCGCAAACTGAGAGGGAAAAGGATGGTAAAGGTCCTATTGTGACATGGAAGGGTAGGGTATCCAAAGTCAAGAAAACATATCTTCCTGATGACTATGAAGTTCAAATGCATAAAAGGAGACACAATCTTAGGAAAAAAGATTTGGATGCCCAAGCATATACCGAGGAGTTTCAAAAATTATGTTTGATGTCCAAGGTAGTTGAAAATGAGAGCATCAAGCTAGAAAGGTATTTGAATGGCCTCAAATGGTCTATTCAAGAGGAGATGAGCCTAGTGAATTTCAAATCCATTAGGCAATGCTATCAAATGGCCTTGAAGATAGAGGACAAGAGCAAGAGAAAGCAAGAGAGCTCCAAAGGAAAAGGTAAAGGCAAGGATACTAAAGGTCAAAGAGGTGGCTATGGTGGAAGAAGTTCTGATTCAAGAGCTCAAGGTGAGGTAAAATTTAGTGAGAAGCAAGAAGGAAGCTCAAGTAGATGTGGTAGAGGAAGAAATTCTAACTCTAGCTTTAGAGGAAGAAGTGGTGGTTCATCACAAGGAGGAAGAGGCAATTATTTTGCCAATATGAAGTGCTACCATTGCAATCAAATGGGGCACCCTACCTATAGATGCCCTGAGAAAGGTGGCTCATCACAAGGAGGTGATAAGAGAGCTAACCTTGTTCATGAAGACACAAATGCAGCAGATAAACATTCTAAGATTCCATTAAATTCAGAGGAAGGAGAGAACCTAATGATGAGGAGGACTCTAATCAAGGAACCAGTGAAGGAGGAGCCAAGCCAAAGAAGATCTTTGTTTAGGATCAAATGCAAGATTATGGGGAAAGTATGTAGGGTCATTATTGATTTAGGCTCTACTAATAATATAGTGTCAAAAGAAGTAGTCAGCAAGCTCAAATTGAAAAGGATATCCCATACCAATCCTTACAAGGTTACTTGGCTCAATAAGGGTCAACATGTATTAGTGAATGAGCAAGCATGGGTGGAGTTCTCCATTGGAAGGTACAAAGACAAAGTTTTATGTGATGTGTTGCCTATGGATGCATGTCATTTGCTCCTAGGTAGACCTTGGAAATTTGACCACCAAGCCATGCATGATGGAGGAAAGAATTCCTATTCTTTCAAGAAGGATAATACAACCTTCAAAATTTAGTCATTGTTGGAGGATGCTGAAGTAAAGATAGTAGGTCCAAATGTTCTTATGGTAGGTGAAAAAGAGTTCCTACAAACCATGGAAGAGAGTGAAGGCATAGGGTATGCATTGGTGTTGAAACCAAGAGAAGGAGGTGAAGACAAGGTGACTAAGAAGACTAAATTACCAAAGGAGATTCAAGGTATGTTGCAGACTTACCAAGGCATTGTAAGTGATGGTCAACCTTCAGCCTTACCCCCTCAAAGAGCCATAAGTCATAGGATAGACCTTATCCCAGGAGCTACCCTACCTAACAAAGCAGCCTATAAGATGACCCCTCAACAAAATGAGGAAATAGCAAGGCAAATACAAGAGCTCTTAGACCAAGGCCTAATTAGAAAGAGTATTAGTCCATGTAATGTACCCATCGTACTTGCACCTAAGAAGGGAGGAACTTGGAGGCTATGTACTGACTCAAGGGCTATCAATAGGATAACCATAAGACATAGGTTCCCTATCCCTAGGATTAAAGACTTAATGGACTGTTTAGGTGAAGCAAGGTACTATAGCAAGATAGACTTGAAGAGTGGCTATCACCAAATAAGAATCCATGAAGGAGATGAGTGGAATACAGCCTTCAAAACCAATGAAGGGCTGTATGAATGGCTTGTCATGCCATTTGGATTGTCAAATGCCCCCTCTACATTCATGAGGCTCATGAATGAAGTACTCAAGGACTACATATGCAAGTTTGTAGTTGTATATCTAGATGATATACTGATTTTTAGCAAGACAAAGAGTGAGCATTTGGAGCACCTCAACATTGTCTTCAAGAAGCTACAAGAAGAGAGGTTGATGATCAATTTGGAGAAGTGTGAGTTCATCAAATCAGAATTGGTGTATCTTGGTTTTGTCTTATCTCATGGCAATTTGAAAATGGATAAGAGCAAGGTAGAGGCTATAATGAGTTGGCATACTCCAAAGTCAGAAAATGAGGTAAGGAGTTTTCATGGTCTTGCACAATACTATAGGAAGTTTATAAGATAATTTAGTGCAATTTGTGCTCCTATGTTAGACACTATCAAAGGAGGAATGAAAACTAAGTTTGTGTGGAGTGAAAATGCTAATAAGAGATTTGAGTTGTTGAAGGAGAGGATAGCTACCCAACCTATTTTGGTGCTACCAAGCTTTGAGAAACTATTCACCATTGAATGTGATGCTAGCAATGTAGCAATTGGGGTTGTTCTAAGCCAAGAGGGTAGACCGGTGGCTTTCCATTCTGAGAAGTTAAGTGAGGCTAAGAGGAAGTACTCCTCATATGACTTAGAGATGTATGCATTGGTCCAAGCTCTAATAAAATGGAGGCACTACTTGCTTCCCAAGGATTTCATTGTGTATTCAAACAATCAAGCACTTAGCTTCCTAAATTCACAAGAGAAGTTAAGTAACAAGCACATGAAGTGGGTTGAGTACCTACAAGCCTACACCTTCAATATCAAGCACAAGAAGGGTGTACTAAACAAGGTGGCTAATGCATTGTCAAGAAGAGCCCTCACACTCCAAGAAATTTAGTTGAAAAGCATGGGGATAGATCATTTCAAGGATCTATATGCAGATGATGAAGACTTTGCTGACATCTACAAGGTATGTGCTGAATACAAGAATCATTTTCATAGTAAATATGTTGATTATACTTTGCAAAGTGATCTCTTGTTCAAAGGCAATCAATTGTGTGTTCCTAGAGGCTCCATTAGAGAGAATTTGATTCAAGAAAAGCATAATGGTGCTTTGAGTGGTCACTTTGGGATCACTAAGACTCAAGACCTTGTTTCAAGGTTTTACTTTTGGCCTAGAATGAATCTTGATGTTAGTAGGTATGTGGAGAGTTATGTAGTATGTCAAAAGGCCAAGGGCACTTCTACAAATGCTAGTCTTTATCAACCACTACCAATTCCTACTAGGCCATGGGAATGCTTAAGCATGGATTTTGTAGTTGGGCTACCCAAGACAAGACAAGGGATGGATAGTGTTTATGTTGTTGTTGATAGGTTTAGTAAGATGGCTCACTTTGTGCCCTATAAGACTACACATGATGCAAGTCAAATAGCATCTCTATTCTTCAAAGAGATAGTAAGAATACATGAACTACCAATCAGCATTGTTTCAGACAGAGACACAAAGTTTATGAGTCATTTTTGGAAGACTCTTTGGCAAAGATTGGGCACTAACTTATCTTTTGGATTAGCCTACCATCCCCAAACCGATGGTCAAACAGAGTTTGTTAATAGGAATCTTGGAAACCTTCTAAGATGCCTAACTAAGGAGTATGGTCAGCAATGGGATTAGTTGATTGGGCAAGCTGAATATGCCTATAATGATACTATCAATAGATCAACCGGGAATAGTCCATTTGAAATTGTATATGGCCTACATCCTAGAGGAGTCTATGAGCTGAGAGATTTAAAAGATGGAGTCAAGGCAAGTGCATATGTTGATGACTTTGCATTTGCTATGCAAGAAGTTCATGAAATAGTGAGGAAGACATTGGTAGACAACACCACCAAGCACAAAGCCAAGGTAGATGAAAGTAGAAGATTAGTGGAGTTCAAAGTTGGTGATCTTGTTATGATACACTTGAACAAATCCAGGTTGAAAAAAGGAGTCCCTCATAAGCTGTTAGGATTAACAAGGCAGAAATAACAATTATGTGCAAATATAACTAATATCAAAAAATAATAAACCACACAGAATAGAACACAAGACACACAGAATTAACGTGATTCACCCAATCCCTGGGCTACATCCACCAACAGCGAGTCCAATATTATTATTATCCAATGATTACAACCTGATTACAATCCGTAATCCCTTACAGCCCAATTCTGTCGCAAGTACTAAAATCATACATAATAAAAATCCCTAACCCTAAGCCATATTATACAATATTTTCCCGCTTTAGGGTTAGAATGAGTTATAAGTAGTCGGCCCAAATAACCGAAAAAGTAGTCGGCCTCAAAAAAAATTTCCTCGGGGGCTGTGCCCCCGAACCCCTACTCTTGGGGGCTGCCACCCCCAAACCCCCACTCGGGGCCTGGCTCGGCCCCGAACCCCGATGAGGTCGGGAGGAAAAGTGTACAGTACTTTCCTGGATAGTACTTTCCTGATTAGTCACCACAAGCTAACAATCTCCCACTTGGTGACTGATCAGTATCCACACTATACTAAAAAACCTCCCACTTGGAGACTGATCCTGTAGCAATACCGCTACCCACATGAGGCTCCCACTGGATTGAACCACCTTGGACTCAGTTGTTCCTTTATTTTGTTCAATCTAGAAGACCAACTGAAGCTGAACATGAGTTCAACTTCTCCCTTGTTACTACCTTTGTAAACATATCTGCTGGATTATCATCAGTATGAATCTTTTCCAGCCTTAACTGTCCATCATCCAAAACTGATCGAATGAAATGGTACCGCAACTGTATGTGTTTTGTCTTTGAGTGCAAAGCAGAATTCTTTGCAAGATGAATGGCACTTTGGCTATCTGTATGTAGAAAATTATCCTTTTGTGGATGTCCCAATTCTTCCATAAAGAATTGAAGCCATATCATCTCCTTGGCTGCCTCTGTCATAGAAACATACTCTGCCTCTGTAGTGGATAAAGCAACCACCTTTTGTAGTCGAGAAATCCAACTCACTTCTGTCCCACCAATAGTAAATATATAACCTGTAGTACTCCGCCTGCTATCTATATCTCCTGCCAAATCTGAGTCAACATAGCCTTATACAGTAGTAGTAGAACCCCCAAAGTGTAAACACTTACTGGATGTGCCTCTCAAATATCTGAGAATCCATTTGACTGCATTCCAATACTCAATACCAGGGTTACTCATATAATGGCTAACGACTCCCACTGCGTGTGCAATATCTGGCCTAGTACATACCATAGCATACATTAAGCTCCCTACAGCTGAAGCATAAGGTACCTTAGACATTTTAGTCTCTTCTTCTGGTGTCTTGGGACACATATCCTTTGTCAATTTCAAATGACCAGGCAAAGGTGTGCTGACAGCTTTGGCATTTTCCATAGAGAAATGTTGCAACACCTTCTCAATATAATCAGCCTGAGATAGAGACAATTTCCTATTTTTCCTATCTCTACAAATTTTCATACCAAGGATTTGTTTTGCTGCCCCCAAATCCTTCATAGCAAAAGATTTTGCTAACTGTTGTTTCAACCCCTTAATGTGATCCATGTTAGACCCAGCTACAAGCATATCATCAACATATAAACATAAAATAATGTAGCTGTCATCATCCAACCTCTTAAAATAAACACAATGGTCAGAATGACACCGACTATATCCATGCCCATTCATAAAAGTGTCAAATTTAATATACCATTGCCGAGGTGCTTGCTTCAAGCCATATAAACTTTTTTGCAATCTGCACACCAAATTCTCCTTACCCTTGACCTCAAATCCTTGTGGCTGAACCATATATATTTCTTCATCCAAATCACCATGAAGAAAGGCTGTTTTAACATCAAGCTGCTCTAAATGCAAATCTTCAGTAGCCACAATACTTAAAACAGTACGAATAGAAGTCATTTTAACAACTGGAGAAAATATCTCATCAAAATCAATACCATGTTTCTGTGCAAATCCTTTTACGACTAATCTGGCTTTAAATATTTTCGTACCTCCATCCTCTTCTTTGATCCTGTAAACCTATTTATTCTGTAAAGTCCTTTTACCTACAAGTAACTTACATAAATCCCATGTCTGATTTTTCAGCAAAGAGTCCATTTCATCTATCATTGCAGACTCCCACTGAAGCTTTGTATCCACCTGCATAGCTTCATTATAACATTCAGGTTCACCAGCATCTGTTAACAGAATAGAATACAAAGATGGAGAAAATCTTTCTGGAGGTCTACTTAGCCTTGTTGACTGTCTAACACTCACTGGGGTGTGTGGTATTTGTTGTTGCTATTGTTGTGGAGCATAAGGAACTACTAGAACATGAACTTGTGGAGTATCATCCAGTACTACATAGTCATTTTCTTTCTTCTCATGCTGTAGCAACAGATCTTTGTACAATACTTTCTCATTGAATATGACATCCCTGCTTCTTACAATTTTATGATTTTCAAAATCCCAAAGCCTATAACCAAATTCATCAATGCCATACCCAACAAATACACATTTCTTTGACTTAGCTTCCAGCTTGGTTCTATTTTCAGAATCTATAAGTGCAAAAGCTTCACAACCAAAGGTTTTGAGAAAAGAATAACTCACCTTCTTACCACTCCATGCTTCCTCTGGAATACCACAGTCCAAAGGAGTAGAGGGGCCTCTATTGATTAAATAAATAGCAGTGTTCACTGCCTCTACCCACATATTTTTGGGCAGCCTAGCATGCAACCTCATACTCCTTGCACGCTCCATTATTGTCCTGTTCGTGCGTTCAGCCACTCCATTTTCTTGTGGAGTCCTTGGTACAATTTTTTGCCTACGAATACCATTAGAGGAACAATATTCTTCAAATTCTATGCTGCAATACTCACCACCATTATCAGATCTGAGACATTTTAACTTTTTACCAGTCTCATTCTCAACCAAGCATTTCCATTTCTTAAAAGTTTGAAATACATCAGATTTCTGTCTAAGGAAATAAATCCATACTTTTCTTGTTGCATCATCTATAAATGTAACATAATACAGAGAGCCACCAAGGGAAGATACCTGAGCTGGTCCCCATACATCTGTATGCACAAGCTCTAATCTCTCATTTTTCTTTTCCTTCCCACTCTTCACAAAACTAACTCTCTTTTGTTTTCCATAAACACAACTTTCACAGAAATCCATATTGACACATTTCAGACCAGGTAAAACTTTCTTTGAATGAAGTAATTTCATACCTTTTTCACTCATGTTCCCGAGTCTGTTGTGCCACAGTGCTGTGTCAGAATCTACAGCAATAGTTTGATGTTCTTCCTGCTCAACTGCAGCCACTGTTCCTGAACATTCATTATCTTCTGAAACAATTAAAGTAGAAGGAACAGTATGACCTGTACAAAGATATAAGGTGCCTACTTTCACACCTTTTGCTACTACTAAGGAACCTTTTGAAACCTTCCAATTTTTATCATTAAAAGTAACTGTGCAACCCTCATCACCCAGTTGCCCTGCTGAAATTAAATTCTTACTCAGCCTTGGAACATGTCTTACCTCTTGTAGTAGCCAATGATTTCCATTCTGCAACTTAATCTTAATTTTTCCCTTTCCAACAATCTGACAGGGTTCATTATCTCCCAAATAAACTAGCCCAAAATCCCCTTGGACATAATCAACAAAATAACTTCTATGGGGTGTAGCATGAAATGAAGCGCCAGAATCTAAAACCCATGAATCATCAATACTTTCTAAGGACAAGAGCAAAGCATCCTCCTCGGATTTGTTACTTACCACATTTGTCTCCTTGTTTCCATCATTTTTGTCTCCTTGATCTTTCTTCCGAGACCAACAATCTTTCTTCTTATGACCTGGTTTTCCACAGTACCAGCAATCATTTGGCCCTTTAGATTCGGACCTCTTTCCCTTTGATTTTCCTCTTGATTTCCCATGATTTCCAGAGTTGTTTCCTCTATCTCTTGTTCTACCTCTGCTTTCTGTGTTCAATACACTACTCGATGTGGATGCCCCTGAGCTTTTCCTATGAATTTCCTCACTCAATATAACACCAATAACATCATCATACTTTAGGGTATTGGAACCAGAAATAGAATTACTAACAGCCATTACCAAGCCATTCCAGCTTTCTGGCAAAGAACACAAAATCAAGAGATCCCTAACCTCTTCATCAAAAGTAATTTTAACTGAGGTTAATTGACTTGTAACTGTATTAAAATCATTCAAATGATCAGTAACTGATCCACCTTCTACCATTTTCATATTAAATAAACGCTTCATAAGAAATACCTTGTTTGAAGCTGAAGGCTTTTCATACAACTTCGCTAGGGTTTCCATCAGATCTTTAGCTGTCTTTGCTTCAGTAATATTGAATGCCACCGATTGTGCCAGGCATAGATGAATACTCCCCAGTGCCTTCCTATCCAAAATATCCCAATCCTCCTGAGACATTGATTGCTCTTTCTTGGCTACTCCCTCTAATGGCCACCATAGATCCTTCTGATAGAGATAATCCTCCATTTGCATCTTCCATAACTGGAAGTTCTGCCCATTAAACTTATCAACCTTCAACCTACCCTCATCTGCCATTTCTCCCACTTAACCGAGAGACTCTCCCACTAACTCGTGAGACCTGCTTCAGAGAATAGATGAAAGAATGAATGAAATAACCTCACTCTCATACCACTTGTTAGGATTAACAAGGCAGAAATAACAATTATGTGCAAATATAACTAATATCAAAAAATAATAAACCACACAGAATAGAACACAAGACACACAAAATTAACGTGGTTCACCCAATCCCTGGGCTACGTCCACCAACAGCGAGTCCAATATTATTATTATCCAATGATTACAACCTGATTACAATCTGTAATCCCTTACAGCCCAATTCTGCCGCAAGTACTAAAATCATACATAATAAAAATCCCTAACCCTAAGCCATATTATACAATATTTTCCCACTTTAGGGTTAGAATAAGTTATAAGTACTTTCCTGATTAGTCACCACAAGCTAACATAAGCTGCAAATGAGAAGGATAGGACCATGTCCTATATTGGAAAAGTATGGTGACAATGCCTTCAAGATAGACTTGTCGAAGGACAATGGATTATCCAATATCTTTAATGTTTCAGACCTTATCCATTACAAGGGACCACAACAAAACAATGACTAGAACATCAATTAGGTGATCAAGGATGTGGAAGATCTTCAACTTCCTATTGTTGCAGGTACAGGGGCAAACAGTATACTAGACACAAGGACCTACAAGAAAACCAGACATAAAGAGTATAAGGAGAACCTCATTCAAAGGTATGGGAAAAATGCTGCTGATGCTATTTGGGTCAAAGAAATAGATTTTAAAAGGTTGTGAATTGATCCTAGCCTCATCAATCCAAGGGTGGATTGAACTTCTTATTTTGGGGAGGATGGTGAAGGAGCACCTAGGCTAACCTCTACTAGTTAGTCAATTTTTGGCTTGTACTTGACTCTAGCCAAGTCAAGAAGTTAGTATAGTTTGGTTGAGGACCTTATAAGGTCTTGTTTTATGCTGGCTAGGTGAATTAGTCACTAAGACTAAGGTCATACAAATAGCCTTTGTTAGTTATTTAAATTCTTAATGCTAGGAGTTAGGGAGATTGAGTCATTAATATGTCTTAGGCCTGAGAATGGTTAATGGTTGTTAAATAAATATGATGATCATGAATTATCTTGGATGCTCAAAATATGTGAGGATAAGAAGCCTAGAATATAGGATTAAGGCATCTATCAAAGTTGCCAAGTGTTGTAAGAATGTTGTCATAACAATATTTACACTAATTGCAAATATTGCATGCAACATGGCTAACCTTGAATTCCTTTGAATGTGGGAGGTTATGCTCCACCAAATAGGCCCTAGAATAGTGGAGGAGACACCTAATGGAGTTATGTCTTGAATCTCCAAGCATTGGATGCATTATTGTAAAAGTTTGAGTGAATGTATTGAGCTCTGCAATTCTATTTTGAAGTGATATGTTAGTTTTTGAAGGAACAGTCATACTTGTAGCTAGAAATTCATTAATACAGTGGTTGAGTCATCTTATATAGTCATTTTTAAGATGTTTTCATTTTATGTGTTAAGGGTTTAGAGTAGATTTATCATAGTTTTCAAGTTGTTTTAGTTCAGGACTTTCTTTTGGTCACACTGTGATAGATTTTGTAAAAATGGCTCCCATGTGAGATTCAACCATGGAAACACAAAATAAGTGGTTGAATCTTCAATTGGGGCCTCTATAAATATTGTATCTAAAGGTAAGAATCATCATGAGCAAGGGAGATAGCTTAATGATCAGGCCCTAGGTGAGTTAGACATACCTGGTTAGAGGCTTGACAGAGAGAAATCAAATCATTTCATGTGGGGAATGGGAAGTAAAAAACATCCCTAGAAATTTTTATGGTATTTTTTCATTTTATTTATCCATCCTAAGAATTGGGAATTCATCCCAATCCATTAGGATAGGTTTTGAGCAATTTTCATCAGTCCTAGACAAGCTGTCCTAGAAACTAGGCCTTTTAGCCCTATTTCTCCTTGATATTAGGAAGGAGGTGTATGGTCACTTTCAGACCCAGAACCCTTAATGAAAGTTTTAAAACTTCCAAAAGGGTATCCAAATAAAGTTTTATTTTTCTGATTTGTTTGGGAAAATTTTACTAAACAGGGAAAAATAGACTGGTGAAGGCTATTAGAAATAGGCCTAAAATTAAGGTCTCTTTTGATGAAATCTTGAATCTAATAAACCTATGAGCCAAGAACCTTCCCAAATCAGTCAAATGGGATGGAATATGAATGAATTAAATGTGAAGAAGTTCCCCACAATGAAGTTTTAAATTTGTGAAGTTTTAGTGGATTTGGCACTTAGATCCATCTAAGTGAAAGTGAGAAAGAGAACCAAAATTAAGGTGTGCATCATCCAAGGTGGAGTTTTCAAGGTGTGACTCTTGTAGTAAAGAGTGAATAGGACTTAGTTAATGATCTAATCCTATTGGGAAATCCTATAGAAGCATAGGATACTAGGAGATAAAAGAAATCTCTTGGTGGGAGTGGAAAACTAAGCCTAGGAGTTTTATCTTACATCAGGATGTGTACAAATTCTTGAGCTATCAATAAGATCACTATTAAGTATAGATTTCCCTTGCCAAGAATGGATGATATTATGGATTGTTTGAGTGGAGCTGTGTATTTCACAAAGATAGACTTAAAGAGTGGATATCACCGTATCAGGATCAGAGAAGGAGATGAATAGAAGAAAACCTTGAATACAAAGGAGGGCTTGTAGGAGTGGTTAGTCATGCCTTTTTGGCTAACCATTACATCGAGCACATTCATGCGGCTCATGAACAAAGTACTAAAAGAATTTCTAGGCAAGTTTTTCATTGTTTATTTGGATGATATTTTGATATTTAGTAAGGAAATGGAAGAACATGTAATGAATATTCATAGGGTATTTGAGAGGTTAAGGGAAGATAATTTATTGATTAATATGAAGAAGTGTAGTTTTATGAAGAAAGAGTTAGTGTATCTGAGATTTTTAGTTTTGGTAGAAGGTCTAAAAATGGACCTAGAGAAGGTGAAGGCTATCCTTGAATGCCCTACTCCAAGGAGTTCTATTCAGGTAAGATCTTTTCATGGTTTGGCTATCTTTTACAAAACAATTATTAAAAATTTCAGTAGTATCTGCGGACCCTTAACTAAAACAATGAGAGGGGATAGGAAAGAGTTTAAGTGGAAAATAGGAGCAAGCAAGAGTTTTGAATTCTTGAAAAGAAAATTTACAAAACAACCTATTTTATCTCTTCTAGATTTTAACAAGGTGTTTCAAGTAGATTGTGATGCTAGTAGTAATGTTACTGGAGCCATTTTGAGCCAGGAAGGTAAACCCATTGCTTATTTTAGTGAGAAGTTGAATGATGCCAAGAGAAAATATTATGTTTATGATCAGGAGTTCTATGCTATAGTTCAGGCATTGAGGAAGTGGAGACATTATATTTTTCCAAAAGAGTTTATTTTATTTATTGATCATCTAGCTTTGCAATATTTAAACAGTCAAAGAAGGTTGAATCAAGGGCATTTTAAATGGGTTGAATTTTAACAAAGTTACACTTTTGTTTTGAAACACAAGAGTAGGAAGTCTAATAGGGTTGCAGATGCCCTTAGTAGGAGACAAACTTTGCTGACAAAGATGTAGATTGAGGTTTTTGGGTTCAAGGAACTCAAGAGTTATACCCCGATGATCTTGATTTTCTCGAAGCTTGGAAAGCTTGTACATAACTTGCTACTCTAGATAGAACCAAATGGTTGGACTTCATAATTTAGGATGGTATGTTATTCAGAGGTAGCCAGTTGTGCATTCCAAGGAGTTCCATGAGGGAGAATCTAATCAAATAAAATTATAGTGGAGGATTGGCTGGACATTTTGGTCAAGATAAAACCTTTGCTCTGGTTAGTGAAAATTATTATTGGCCACAGTTGCAGCAAGATTTTAAGAAATTTATACAAGGTTGTGTACACACTAAATTGTGCACTTCTCTAAGTCATTACTTCCAAGGGAATCCATGAATGGGAAACCTTGAGAAAGCAACCTAGAGCTCCCTAGGCATGGAGTCACAAGGATGTTGATGGTGCTCTCAGCTAGAGCTAGTGAAGCATGCAACCTTGCTAGCAAACCACACAATGGGAAATTCAAAGAGACAAGGGAAAGAATGCCAATATCTTCAAGAATCAAGAATGAAAATGCAATGCAACTATGCTAAGAATGAAGATGCAAGTAAGCTATGGAAATGAAAGTATTACAAGCCTTGCTAATTAATCTATGTGAGCTAATCTAGAGCATAAAGGAAACTAAGCTAGAAAGCATAAACATGAAGCTATGATGCAAGAATGATCTCCAAAGCTCCAAAGTCTCCAAGAAATCTAGCAGCATAAGATTAGTATTCAAAGTTGGGATCCTAGAATGAGAAAAGAGCTCTCCTTTTAAAGGAATTGAAAAGGAATGGACCATGGAGATTAAGAGGCAAAAGATTTAATCAAGGGTGGAGCTTGAAAGAGGAGAAATCCATGTGCACAAATGTCCTCCAATGAGAAAATAAGAGTTGGCTTTTGTGTCCATATGAGACAAAAAGGCCTTTTCTTCTTTTTATAAAATAAGAATAATGCTTTATTTGTGCAACTTAGGATAAGAGGAAAAGTGGGGGCTTTTTATTTAATAAAAGGGGAGGGAATTCCTTTTAATTAAATAAAGAATTAGGATAAAATGGTTAACCCATAGAATATAATCGAATAAATGATAAAATTAGGATTTGATCAAGGAAATTGATATAATTTGGAAAAATATTGATTTTTTAAAGTATTGATTCAGGGATTTGATAAATTGCAAGAATGGGGCCCAAAAGTCTAGGTGACCATTTTAGGGTGCATACAGGTTGTAGGGTATGTTAGATGGAAAAAGGAGCCAAGAAAAATATAGGGTTATATCAGCCATTGCCTATACCAAAGAATCCATGGGAGGATATTAGTATGGACTTTGTCCTTGGCCTACCAAGAACTCAAAGAGGACTTGATTCCATTTTTGTAGTGGTAGACAGGTTTTCAAAGATGGCACATTTCATTCCTTGCAAGAAGACCAATGAT
This sequence comes from Chamaecyparis obtusa, assembly GCA_027943335.1. Lineage (NCBI taxonomy): Eukaryota > Viridiplantae > Streptophyta > Pinopsida > Cupressales > Cupressaceae > Chamaecyparis > Chamaecyparis obtusa. The sequence continues at coordinate 439,880 of BSBK01006574.1, forward strand.
GTTGTTCATGTAGAAGAATTGTTTTCCAGGGAGGTGGTGAGACTACATGGTTTACCAATGATCATAGTTTCAGATCAAGATATCAAGTTTACTGGGTACTTTTGGAGAACCTTGTGGAAAGATTTGAAGTTTAGTTCAACACACTATCCACAGACTTATGGATAGACAAAAGTGATGAATAGGAGTTTGGGGAATTGGTTGAGGTACTTGGTTGGAGATAAACCAAAGGGATGGGATTTGATCTTATCACAAGAAGAATTTGTATATAATAATTATGTCAATAGGAGCACTGGTAAATCACCAATCCAGATAGTATATGGAAGTAGTCCTAGAAATGCATCAGAATTAAGAAATTTTGACAAAGGAGAGTGATGCAGGGGGATTCTTGGGTCCTCGATGAATCTACATGGTGGTGTGTTACTTGGCCGGTGTTACTCGGTTGCAGCCTTAATCAATGGTCTCAGTTATTGAAGGAATCTTGGTCACTTAAGGAACTCGGTGAGACTTCTTGTGCTCAATGGAACTAGTGCTTGGTAAAGCCTATGTTGCTCAGTGTTGCTTAGCTTAGTCAGTTGTTTCACTAGTGCTCGGTTGTTTCTCTCACACTCGGTAGTTCTGGTTTACCGATTGGAGTTCTTGAAGATTTTCTTGGCCGACTTGGTGCATTTATTATTGGTAGCTGTTGTTACAGGCCGACATGTTGAATTTAATTATTGTAAGGCTATTTGAGAGCCGACTTGTATTGCATTTAATATTTGTTAGGAGGAGTTAATGGTTTCATCCAGCCGACTTGTAGCTAATGATTAGTATTTATAGGATGTTTGGGGTAGTTGTTTAGGCATGACTTAGAGAGATCATGAAAGAAGATCTAAGGGTAATAGATAAGTGAAGTTGTGGAAAAGATAATGTGAGGTCTTGCAAATTAGATTGTTATTTGATAGTTTGTAATAGTAGAGCTAGTGGTTTGCATACTTGGAGACAAGGAGATTTCTTGGAGGCTTGCGAGCTCAAGTTTAGATCTACCTTAGGGTTTCCATCAGTTGCTGATGGTTTTCAGAGCTGAACTAGCTAGAGTTGTATTGGATCTTGTTGATCTTGCAGAATTGTTTTTTATTGTAATTGGCCCTAACCCGGAAGGCCTTATAGCTGAACATGTTAATGAAAATTTGTTCAAACAATTATTGTGTTATGTTATTCCATAGTGTTGTTCTAAAGCTGCAAGGTTTGGACTGTCCTTAATTGGATCCACCATCACCTTGGCTGCGTCAAAGAGACAAGTAGCACTGGTGCTGAAGATTTTGCAGACCACTTGAAGAATTTTCATGAGGAGGTAACAAAGCATATTAATAAAATGAATACATAGTACAAGGCTAAGGAATATAAGAAAAGGAGGCATAAGGAATTTTGGGTGGGGGATGAAGTCATGTTTCATTTGAGAAAGGAGAGATTTCCAGTAGGAACATACATTAAGTTGAAGATGAAAAAGTTTGAACCATGCAAAATACTGAAGAAGCATCATTCGAGAAATGCTTATGAAGTAAAGTTGCCCAGTGAACTCAATATTTCACCATTATTTAACATTTCAAATCTAACAGAATATCATGAAGGAGGTTTTGAAGATCAGGTCATGGAAGCACAGTGAAATATTCCAACAACTAATTCAGCTATAGAGGATATTAGAGACATCTTGAATAGTTGTGTTGGGAGAAGCACAAGGAATGAGAGAATTAAAGAATATTTGGTCAAATGGAAAGGATGACCTATGGAAGATTCATCATGGCTATCAAGGGAGGAGGTTAATAGTCTTGGTTTTCCTTTGAACACTTGAGATGTGACAAGGTCACTTCTCAAATTACCCTAGGTGTCTGATGCAAAAGCATCCTAGGTATAAGGGAAATCTTGCATCACTCAAAAAAATTTCTAGTTTCTTTTCAATAAGGGCTATCTTGTGAAGAACTGCTATTTTTTAAAATTTACTATTTTTAGTAAGTTTTTCATTTGAGATCGGAATGATCTATTTTCTTCCATGGAGGTTCACTTTGGTTATATCAGCCTACCAGTAAAGTTTCATTGCAAGATCAAGTCTAGTTGTGAAGATATTGAAAATTTTAGGTATTGGTGGTAGGGTACATAAACTTTGAACTCAGTTTTGAAGGCTTTAGAGGCTCCAAAAGGGGTCAAAACCTCGGTTGACTAGAGCTTGCATATTTTTAGAGGTTGTAGAACACTTTGCGCAATTTCTGAAATGGGGTTATAATAGCCAATTGGGTCAACGAGGAATGATTTATGGTCTCCGGAAGTTGCGCTACCTAAAATAGAAGAAAATGGGATTCCTTTAAAATTTCTTTTTGATTTCTAAAAGTTGTTTGGGCCTATTCTACTGTAATAAAAATGAATAATAATATCTTAGGGATGATGGACCTCAAACATTAGGGTTAAAATTTCTAGAACCTTCTTGGACGGTTAAAATTGCCTATATAATGAAGGCCTGTAGGGTTATCAAGGGCAGTTTTTGGATGCATCTGTGACTCTACCTTGCAAAATATTGTAATGAAAAATGCCCATGTGGTTGTGCATGTTATATTTCTGAACATTGTAATTTCATTTCATTGGAGATAATAGAAAGCCCATTTCTTGGTATTCTCAATTTTGTTGTGTGTGTTTGTGTTAATAAGGGGAGTACCCTTCATCAGGAAATCAAGTAGACCAAAAACAAATTAAATTTTAAAAAGCCCAAAAAAAATTAAGAAGAAATAGAATTAAAAAAAATAAAAATAAAAAAGTCCTAAAAGAAGAGACTAAGAAAAATTAAACAATAAATAAATAGTCCTAAAAAGCCTCAAATTCAAAAAATAAATAGTCCTAAATAAATAGCCTAAGAAAAGTAAAGCAATAAACACAAGGAAAAGAGAACAAAGGAAATCAAAGAAAAAATAAAAGAAAGAAATATATAAACAAATGAATAAATTTGAAAATGCAACAAGATATAAAAATGAATGAAAATCAATAGAGATAACTCGTAAAAAACAAATATAAATATATTTAAATGTAAATAAAAATACATGTATATAGATGGAATTATGTGCATTTAAATAAATAAATAATGTAAACAAACAAGAAAGAATATAAAAGAACATAAACAATGAGAACATAAAACATTAAAAAATATAAATGAAAAAAAAATAAAAAAAATATTTAAGTATATGACAATAAATAGATAAAATAAGAATTATATACACACACTATGTGTGTGTAAGCGTGCGCTCATGCAAGACCACATATATAAATAAATAAGGAAAATGAAACACAAAATAAAAACAAGAAGATAGGAGAGGAATACAAATACAAAAATAAATAAAAAAGAAGGAAATGAAGAACAAGAAACAAGGGCATACAATCAAGGGGGAGATTAGAAAAGGACACTAGAAGGGGGTCAAGGGGCGAAAAGAGAAAAGAGAGACCAGAGAGCAAGGGAAGCGACACAAGGAGGAGGAAGGAAGGGAAAAGAGGCAAAAAGAGAAAACAGTGCTTGGGGGGCGACAAAAGAGAGACAAGGAGGAAGAAAAAAGGAACAAGAGAAGAAAAGAGAAGTCATGAAAGGTTGTAATGGTGGCAATTGATGGAAGATAAAAAGAGGTGCCATGAGGGACTTAAAGTCCACTCTTCATCCCTGTTAAGATTGGAAGGATGGTTAAAGATCTCGATGGCCTCCTTAAGCTTCCTCTTAAAGTAATTTTCCTCTCTAAAAAGGATTTGGGTGCTATTTATACAAAGGTGATGCTTGGTAGAGAAGGAATGCTCAGCCAAGGCCGACTTATGCATGTGCTCATGCTTGATGTCAGCATTAGGTTCTTTGAACCTAGTGATTAAAGAGTGGTTGATTTCACCAATATATGGAGAACCACAAGAACATGCCACCTTATAGACCCCTAAATTCAAAAGGACATCTATAGAGTCTTTGAGAGGAGGGATACAATTCTTAAGGGTAGAGAAGGGTTTAAAGGAACATCAGAGACTTTTTTAAGAAATAATTTTGTATATTTTGTGAGAAAGGCCTCCAACAAAAGTAATAGATGCAACAAGTTGCATCAAATTTTAGGGGGAAGTATGACTAGACCTAGTACAATAATAGGTTTGATCTTCGAGAGAGACTCTAGAGATTTTCCTATTACAATACCCATTAAGCCTAAAGACTTGTCAAAGATGCGAAAGATCTTGGTCTAAGTAATCTTTGTCACAAATATGATAGGGTCCAAGAGAAAGGGTTTTTTGGCTCCAAGAGCAAGGCTTTTTTGGTCTACTTGTTTTTCCTTTTTTCCTCCCTTCTTTTCCTCCTCCTCTTGGGTTTGTGTGCTCCTTCCTCTTCTCTCATCTTTTTAAGGGAGAAACTTGTATATTTTTCATCTCCTTGATCTCTCTCAAGTCCTAATGATGGTTCATTGGGTGTGACTTGAAACATTGACTCAAAAATTTGTACATAATCAAGTTCAGAAGCATATGCTCTATTAAATTATAAATGTTTTTAGAGGTCAATGCTAGAGCTTGAGAGTAGAAAGGTCCCAAGTGCCATGAGGGATTCACTTAGTGAGCCAGAATCATAGCACATGCATTTGTGGCATATTAAAGAATCCCCCTATTTTCAAAAAATATTTCCCCAAACTCCTTTTTTGTCACCCCTCATCCCAAATAAAACTCCCTCACCCCTATTTAGGAAATATATTGCCCCCCTTTTTTCACTCATTTTAAACCCCCCAATATGATTTCACGTGATATTGTATTGCCCCTTAAGTGAAGACCATGTGCCAAGTGTTATGATTAGCATTAATATTAATGATGAAAATTTTCCCTTTTAAGGCAAAAGAATATAATAGTTCTATTATAAGTTTTATATTCATTCATATTATTGGTCACTATGATGCCTTTAACATGAGAAGACCCATATAACACAAAATCCAATAATAATATTTCTAAGAGTAAAGGAAACAAATATTGTTGTGACTATATGGGCAACTATGTCTATTATGATTATAGATATACAATAGTATAAGGATAATATAAAATGTAGTTTAAATAAGGCTAAGGCATTAAGGTTTGTTGAATGGATTCCCTTGACTATATTTATACCACAATAATTTTCATAACTCATATAATTTTCCTCATTTATATGTCTACAAAAATTTATCATGAATTCCTCATAGATTTTAGTGTTACCATGTGACTCATGGAATTTTAGAAGGATAGGACTATCCATAGTAGTATTACAATATTTTTTAACAACCCAACTTCCTTCCTTTCTTGTTATATCCTTGAAGGTGGTTTTATATTAATCTATGAGGAAACTATAGTCTTCTTGCTTGTATTAGCTCCCTCTTGATGATTCTCAATATCAATAATGGCTCTATAGATATCATTAAACTATTCTAAAGGTGTTATTTATTGCATGATTCTATTAACATAGAAAAATAAAACCATAATCCATTGGTCATTATATAACATATTATTCTTATATATGTGATAGTTTTATTGTATAATCTTGATTCAACTCAATCCAAGGAATACCTTTTGATAAATTTGATGTAGGTGAAATGGAATAACTTGTTGATAAATATAGGAAGTAAGAAAGAGAAGGAATGATAAAGGAACTTATAGATTTTTTAAATGTCAAAACCTAGAGTTATGAGGATTAAAGAATAACTAATATTTTTACATCACTAGTATTATTTTGTTGAAGCTAGGGGTTAATACTTTCAATGGAAGTCAAATCTAATTGATTCTCTTATTAAAACCACATGAATTTAAATAGCTTCAACTTTTCTATTCACCTTGTATAATTTTCCTAATAAAACTCCATATTATACTGATTTGATTCTAGTCTAGAAGAATGGTGAGATATACTTGTGTATACATGTTCAATATTTGAATAGGTGGTAAATTCAAGTGATGGACTCAAACTAGCCTTCACAATGAAATTGGGTATATTTACTTGTGAAACGATGTCATTTAAGTGAGTTAATACCAATGTAACATTTTAGAGAGCTATAGATGTCACTTTAATTTTTTATTAGAAAAAAATCATTTATTCATATGGATGATCTCACAATTTTATTTTTTGTGTTATCTTAGTGGGTATCCCCATGACCTGACCCAATGCCTAGCCTACTTTACCTTGGTCTTACGAACTGCCAACTTAGTGTTAGGAAGGGGCGAGCAAGGTGAGACTAATCCCACTAAGTTGTGTAGTAACCAACATGGGACCCACCATGTGCATGGCAGGGTAAACTATCTTGGATACCAGATGAGGTTTGAACCTGGGTTAATTGGTTGCTTGTCCAACAACACAACCAACTGGTCTACACCCTGGAGTCAATGATCTCACAAGTTTATCAAAGATTTAATTTGAACATATTAAATGTTTAAGGAGTATATTATAAAGGTGTAGAGACTAGAATTACATGAAAATATAAAAAATATATTTTGAAGGTTATTAAAGGAAATTACATAGTGATAATTTTGATAACACCCTCTTTAAAACAAAAATATATATTAAAATCATTTTCTAAAATGATTAACTTTGTAATAAAGTTTATATTAGATTTTGCAAATATAGTTCAAGCCTCTTAAATTTCATATTAAAGAACACCAAAAGAGAATGAATCCTTAAAAAATAGACAACGTATAAGAAAATCACCCATACACCTACTTTGATTAGTCTTGACCAAGTTTACACTTATTTTTTTACTTTTGAACACTTGGAGATAGTTATATTGACTCATAAGAAAGAGATTAGTGGTGAGAGACCCATTGTATTCATGATTTCTCACTGTAATGTGAAAAAAAGAAATTTCATAATTCAGAAGTGTTTGCATTAGCGAAGGCTATCATTTTTTTTTGGATTAGTGAAGTGTTTTCACAATAATGTAGTCACATATTGTGTGACCTGATCATCAAAGATATGTTTATGTAAAAATAACTAAGAGAATGGAGGGGAATGGAGAGGAAAGTAAAATTAATTGTAAAGAGTTCGATTTAAAATCACAACCAATGAAAATAGATAGAGGATATAGATTAATTTAAATGAAGGCTAAAATTGACTAGAAATTAAAATTAATATGACTAACCCTGTTAATTAAAATGCTATTGGAATGAGTGATGGTGAATTGAGGGTGGGAAAGAAAAAATGAAAAAGGTAAAGGAAAATCTATTTGTCACAATGGTTTTAGCATAGCTATATGTGGTTCACTGATCAACCATGGTTGGGACCCCACTGATGTCCATACCATGTTTCAAAGCTTTGATTTTGACACAAGTAGGTAGGATCATGGAAAAGACTATGGAGATTGGCTTTACACCTGCCAATTACATTTGATTGAAAGATTCTTAATCCTTTTCAACAAATGTATTTTTTGTATATCTTACAATGGTTGCATTCAAGGAGACCATTTTTTTAGAGGCAGTCTATCAATACCGTTAAAGACCTTGTCTATGCTTCCATATTTTGGATATACGCATACCAAATATTTTCTAACAGTAATGATGGACGTTCATACCCTATACAAAATCTCCCATTTTGGCATAGGCAAAGAGTGCCACTGAAAATAAAAAGTGGTTGTTGAATATGAAATTCAACTTTGCATGGGATAAGAAGACAATGGAAATAATGATTAATAATGGCAAACACAGATAGGTTTGGGGGCCATATTAGCCACCTAAGCATGGTCAACAGTTAGTGTGTTAGTTAAACCTGACCATGTTAAGGAGTTCACTACTCTTGAAAAGGACTTGTAGGCTAAGGCACACAACCTTACAGAAAGATACAAAGGACTTGCAAAATTAAGATGCACAATCTCAGGGAAAGATAAAAGTCTGCACAAGCTAGCAACAGAGTTCACTATCTTCTATCAAGCACAAGAAATGATGAATTGAAAAGATGTAAGATCTCCTGATCAATCACTATAACAACTCTATCGACCTTAGATACTTGCATATGTGCTCTTCAATATTTACATCACATTAAATCCATACACAACTAAAGCATTTGCATACCAATATATAAAATAATATTATCATAAAAAATATAACTAGGTCAACCACAATAGAGAAAGCAATATTGACACAAAGTCAGTCACCGTAAACACTTATACTTAAATTGTTTTACCCCATGAGACAAAGGGAACCAAATTACATCATAATACACCTTCCAAAAAATATTTGAATGAAGTGCATACGATAAAAGATCGTGTGACGCCATTACCAAACATAACATGTAGCAAGACATTAGAACATGTTAACTAGTCAATCCAAAAATATTCTCTAGTGCTCATAACTCCTTGTGGATCTCAACACGCCATAAAAACATACATAACAACCTTTTAAGTCTTCCTCCGGTTCATACATAGACCAATAATCCATTAAAAAAATCAACTGATTCAACTAGAGACCAACGCAGACAACAATGTCAAACACATAGCAAGATAAGTTCACTTATGAAGCAAACCAACATAAGATATCTAAACTAAAACACTACACATTAGGAAAATGTCCAACAAACTGCATACATAGAAACATAAATGCAGAGAATTCTCCAAGCCAATCTTGACCATTCCAAATAGCTAGCCAAACTACCAACAAACAAAAAATGCAATTTCAACTACTAAAATTCTATGGACCTAAAAAAAAGATAGTGCAATATTAACATGCAATACATATTAACTCCAAAACTGCAAGCCACCAACTTCTTATGTGGAGAAATGTGGATCATTCTCCCATATGGACTTCATATACTATTTTTTGCATATCTCAACTTCCCATACTACCACCTTCTTGATATACCACATACTAACTTATCCTCGCTGCCATACATCAAAACAACATTTATCAGACTTTAGATAATATTTTCAACATATTCCAACTTCCCATACACTAGAAAACACAACTCTCCATAAATTTAACATCAATGCACACAACTTATTGACATCAATGACAACACTGAACACATTGCTTACAATCTCCCTATTTTCATTGATGGAAACACCAATGAAAAACACAATTGACATTTTTTTCTATATGTAATTTTGTACCATATTCATCTCCCCCTTTGACATCAAGTACAAAGAGTACACTACTACCAACTCCAAATGTCTCTCTCCCTTCTAACAACATCTCTAAAAGAAACAAGATTCCCCTTATTAGAGACATCTCATCTTTGCAACAATTTTCTAGCAACCAAGAAACAAAAACCTCTACTACTCCCTCTAAGAGAAGTAACCACGTCAATCTAGGAGACAAGGGATGGACTTTAAATCTTCCCTTGGAAAGATACACCACTCTTATGCGTCTAGTTTGAACGAGGGGAAATAACCCTTAACTTTTTTTTTCAAGATACTCAAAATTATCCTTTGACTATGCTTTAGTGACGATATCTAAAATTTGATCCTTTGCAGTCACATACTCTAATCTGAATTCGCTCTTTGGAACTTTCTCTCTCAAGAAGTGATACAATATATATAAAAGTATTTAGTCCTTGAATACATCACCATATTCTTAGAAATATTAATAGAACTTGTGTCATCCCACATAATCAAAATTGCATCATCATTTATTACCTTGATATCTCTAGGAGTATGTTTCATCTGCATCAATTGTGTGCGGTAAGATGCAACAATAATTATCTTTGCCTCTTTTGTAGATAATGATACTAAATCCTACATCTTTCTTATCCAAGAGACCAATCTGTCTCTCAAGAAAAATGAACCACTCCTTATAGTTCTTCTATCGCCTATATATTTGGCCCAATCAACATTAGTGAAATGTTTAAAAGTAAAGTCATTACCCCTTTTGTGTCATAATCCAAAGTTTTGAGTTCCTTTCAAATATCTAAATATTCTTTTCATTGCCTTATCATGATATTGCTTAGGATTAGCTTGATATCTTGTAACCAAAAAATTTGCATGCGTAATTTTTCTAGTCTTGAAGTAGTCAAATACAAAACAACTTGTACACACCAAAATCTATCCACATGAACACAATTACCCTTATCCTAGCCAACTAAGTAAATTTTCATTATTTATTTAATAATCTTTACCTTATCCCTAATTAAATAAATTTACATTTATATAATTAAACTTTAGCCTTTATCTCTTATCCTTGGTTAAATAAATTTGCATTTGTTTAATTTTATCTCATTTCCCAAGAGTTTAATTAATTCATACATTAATTAAACTAACCTAGCATATTTTCCCTCACCCACTTGCACAATCCTAAAAAGCCCACTTGCATCTTAACTCTTCATTTAATTAAGTAAATGACTATGTTTACTTAATTAATCCATTTCCTCTCACTTAGAATTAAATAATGCATTTAATTTTATTTGACCACATGCCTCCTAACTTTAACTCTCACCTAACCTCACTTCCCTAACATAACCCATACTTCTAACTCAAACCAACCCACTTGCTAACTAATTAATCATAATCTCTCACCTAATAACTCCCTAATCATTTGCACAATCCTAATCAAATGGATTGGCAAACCCAAGTCAACTATTGTCCCATCACATTCCACTTCCCACATGTGTGCTTACCTTGAGCTAGCCAACACTTACATATATGTCTCCACTTTCTCTTTGAGACTTGCTCACACATGTGTGATATTTCTTGAGCCTCTCAACTCTCACACTTGTCCCCCACTTGGCATTTATTGTCCCACTCCTCAAGGTTGCTCACACTTGTGTGAGAAACTCATCCCTTTTGAATGGTCAACCCTTTATCCACTTGACCTCCATTTGGCATCCACCTCATTGCTACGTCATTGATCCTATATAGTCCTAGTCCTTCATCCAACTTCGAGTCCCAACCGTCCATTGCTCTCAAAATCCTATAAATTAAGAGCCCTCTGCTCATTCCAAACATCATCTTTATATGCATTGTCATGTTGTATGATTTGGAGCAACCACATACCATCACCAACTTCATCATCTATATTTTATCATTTTGGGAGGTTTTCATTTATTTTGTGTTGAATAGTTAAGCTTATTTCTTACTCTTATTCATCATATTTGCATGATTCTCCATATCTTTTGAGGTGTGCATAGCTATGTAGGAATAAGTTTTGGTTGCTTATTGCTTGTTCCTTATTTATATTTTATGCACTACACAACCTACCTATCATAGATCTATAAATCTAATTATCAATATCTAGATATTCATCATGCTTGCTTAAATGACAATTAGTAGCCATAGAGATCCCAACTAGTTTACAGTCCTCCATTCTAAACTTCTTGGACATCTCCTTGATATACTTGGTCTAAGAAATAAAAATACCATTTTTTATTTGAGTAACTTGAAGATTAAGAAAGAAAGTCAATTCACCAATCATAGACATCTTACATTCCTTCTGCATTTCCACAACAAACATCTTGCAAATATCATCATCTCCAACAAATAAAATATCATCAACATATACAACTACTATCAACAATTTATCACCTTCAAATTCAAAATAGAAATTACTATTTGTGGTACCTTTCTTGAAATTTTGTTACAATAGATACCTATCTAACCTTGCATGCCAAGCTCTAGGAGCTTGCTTCAATCCATTAAGCGTCTTTTTGAGACAAACCATATCTAGATCATTTGACAACTAAAACCCATTTAATTTCTCAAAATAGAATTCTTCTTCTATCTCTCCATTCAAAAATACAAACTTAGCATCCATCTAATATGTCCTAAAATCCTTATATGCAACAAAAGCAAGAAATATTCTTATTGCATCCATCCTAGCTACTATAGAAAATGTCTCAAAATTTATACCCTCAACTTGTGCATAACCTTTACATATTAGTCTTGTCTTGTTCCTTGTGACTTCACCATCTTCATTCAACTTGTTTCAAAATACCTTCTTGTTTGAACCAATTTTATTGAAGGTATTATCTTTCCACAATCCATAGATTTGTAATGCAATTTTTTTTAGGAAAACTATGCATCAATTTTTAGATCAACATTTTGGATTGCACGCGATGATCCATCATTGGGAAAAAAAAAGATTGGATTGCAAATATAGACTATAAAGGATGTGGTAGTTAGGGGTCAGTTAAGGCTATAATAAAATAATAAAGAAGAAGAAGAAGAGATGAAAACAAATAAGAAAAGATGAATTGAAGAAACATAATCAAGAAAAAGAAAACAAAAAGACAAAAAATAAAGAGGTTGGGAGAAAAAAGAAGAAATGGGTCAAAAGAAAGAACAAGGAAAGAAAATACTAAAAATAAACTATACAAAAGCCAAAAAGGAAAGGTAAAAGAAAAAATAAAATGAAATAAAATATAAGAAAATTAAATAAAAATATTAAATAATTTCACAAACAAAAAAGTGTAACATAGAAAATGGACAATACTAACAAGATTTTATAACTAACAATAAAATAAAGGAAAGAAACCAACCTAAAAGGAAGAAGAACCACAAATCAACAAAATATTAACAACTAAGTGAAAAGCGGAGAAATGTTGAGAGGGGGAGGGGTGAATCAACGTTTCAAAAACTAATACAAAAGAATTAAAAGAGAGACACACACACGCAAAAGAGGAAGAGACACATAGACATTTATCACGTGGAAAACCCAATAGGGTTAAAAACCCATGGCTTCTCTAATCACTTGGGCAACAACCCTTTTACACTGAGAGCTAAAACTCTCCTCATCACTTCACTAATCAGGCTACAACCCAACCTTGAAGGCTACAACCTTCACTTTAGACAATTACAAATTATACCAAATATTTTTACAATGTCTTCACTATAGCATGAAGACCCTTTGACAATGAGTGATCTCAACAAACATAAACAATGACGAGCTAAACATCTCTCTGATGAAACATCCAACAATCATATTTTTAACACCCTTTTGATACTCTTGATCTCATGCATTGCCCCTTTTTGTCTCCAATCTTCCACCAACTTAAACACTGGCTCATGTCCTATTTCCAGCTTATCCCTTTCGCATTTTCTCCTACACAATCACAACACCTGATTCATTTTTCTCTCTTTAAGTTACTATTGCAACATCCTTCTTATCAAAGACTTTCCTTCATGTCCAAAATGCTAGACAGCGTTGTGATTTATCAAACTATGTAATGCTTACACTTCCCTGCCTTGTCTCATAAGCTTTTATAGGAGATATATTTTTAAAGCATGCAGAGATGCAAACTTATTACAATATAAATTCACTGAAATAGTCTTGTTCAAAAACTACTGTCAACACTGATTAAAAGTCTCTATCTAGTGCACGTTTTGAACAACACATAAAACATTTTTCATATCTAATTGAAGCTTAGCACCTGATCACTCTTTATTTTTTTAACCCGTATTCATTTTTACCAGAAAAATATATATCTAACTCCTCATGTGACAATCTCTATTCTCCACTCAGAATTTACATGACACTGGTTCAACCATGACTAAGTTCCCCATCATTTTTTGAACAAAAAACTGCCTTGCTATTGCACACAAAGACATCCACCTATTGCTTCAAATTGTTCATACATGCATACATTTTTCTTGACTATATTCCCGACTATCGTATTCTTTTCACATCAACTAGAGATAGCATTTTTATGAGACTTCAACCCCTGACCTGTTCTGCTACGTTTTCTATGTGCATCTTTTTGATAGATCTTTTTGTATCTTCTCTACAGATTACCTTCTGCTCAACTACCAACAGCATTCTCACTCATTTACTAAACATGCACCTACCACAGGAAATCGAGTGTCTATATCATACACCAAGACTGTTTTGTTTTTATTCATTCTGATGTCCCTGTCTTTTTCGCATCCACACCTATTCTATAACTAACGACTACCTCATCATTTACGCATGGATACATTCTTTCTCAACCCAACGGCTCTCTTATTCGCAACATACACACCACCGTCTGTGTTTTTTTTTCTCATGTATTCATGACTTCAAAGAAAGGCCACACTCCAACTTACTGCTCACATCCGCTAAATTCACCTACAATGTATTTCATCCTGCTCATGACTTCAAAAACTGATAGTTTTCTTTTCCTTGAACATTGTCCCAACCATGATAGTTACACTCTCAACAAGAGTTGTTCACCCTTCTTGCCATCATAGATGACATCCAAACCTGCAGACGAGCAGAGCTCTACCAGATGTAGCTCAACAATTCTGATGATGCACAAGATCACGATGCCAAGATGCCACCTATAGCAATGTTCAATATGCGCACACAATCTTAATTAAAATGTAAGGCATCATATTATAGTTATTCTACTCTCACCCCAGGTATCTAGTTATACAGTCCACCATACATTTAAAATGCTCAAAACAATTGGTTTTTTGACACCGAAAGAAGACAAATGGATATATAGGACACAGTTACAATTCAACGCAAGTGCCAGGTGTCAGTTCTTCTCAACAGGGAAGAAGACTTTGTCAAATAAACACTAACAGCATACCCCATAGGGTATCGTCTGTAGGAATGACATTTGTCAGCACATTGACACTTCACGAAACATACTCTACAACAAAGACAAGTAAGTGATACACTGACAAGATCTATCCCATTCGGATGACACTAGAAAGCGCATAATAAAATAGAGAATGCAATGCAAAACATAATCAAATGACAAAAAACACAACAATCTCCCCCTTTTTGTCATTAATGGCAAACCAACTGAAACACAACTAAAGAACTCCCCCTGAGAAAGTGAACCAATCTGAAGGCACTCCAAATCTAAAACCACTCCCCCATAAAACTAAATCGACTGAAACAACTCGACCAAATCTGAATGGATCTCCCCCTTAAGCTCTACTCCCCCTTTGTCATCAATGACCACGAAAGACAACAATACCAGTAGTCCAAAAGATACAACAATGAAGTGCTTCTATTGAAACTAGACCACCCAATTATTGAGGTGGAGTCTCTTGAACCTTTCTTCTCTAAACCTTAGTCACTTTAGTTCTTCTTTTAGGCTCAACATTATAAAACAAATCTGCACTATAGTTGTTATAGTATCTTGATGTATGGCCAAACTTATTACAGCTGTAGCAAATCAAGTTGTACTTCCTAAAAACATTTCTTTCATGCTGATAATTATTCTTGTATGGAACAACTCTACAATTAGTAGCTCTATTTCCAAAGTAATTACATACAAAACAATAGCCATAGAAAAAAGGTTTCTTTACCTTGTTAGGAGTAGGCTGACTAATTTCTAGTGGTGAAGTGTTTGATTCAAATTGCATGCCAACTCCTCTTTTATCTTTGGTGGGTCTTTGAGAACCAAGAACATCATCTAATGTGACTTTGCTAGTGTTGAAAGATAGTTCTTCATTAGAAAGCATAGAAGTTTTACCAATGTTCCTCATAGCGACAATTTCAGCTTCCAACTTGGTAGTGTTTTCTTCCTTTATCAGAACCTGATTTTCCAAATCTTCATGAATCTTTTTGGCCTCCTCATTCAGAAATTTAGAATCAACAAGCTGAGTTTCAGCCTCTCTAAGAGATGTAGCAATCTTCAGTTTTTCAGCACTCTCAACTTATAGAAGATCCACAAGACTCATATTTTTCTTTTTCAATTTCTTGATCTCAGATAGAGCTAAAATCAATTCAAGCTCAAGGTCTACTTCATCATCTTTATCATCTCCAATTTCTTCAAAACTTGCATCATCAATAGCCACATCATCAATAGTCATGAACATGAATTCACTTATCCTAGAATCACTTTCACTGCTTGAAGAATCATCGCTGTCATTTTTTTAAAACAACACCTTCTTGCCCTTTTTAGATTTCTAATTCTTCTTGGCAAACCTCCTAGATTTCCATTGTTTGAATTAATTTTCATCATTGTTGTCCTCTTCTTTATCAAATAGACACTTAGAGGCAAAGTGACCAAGCTTTCCACAGTTGAAGCATTTTAGACTAGACTTGCCTTTGTTTTTGTTAAAGCCTTTTTTCATCCTTCTAATGAGGTAATCTATTTCCTCATGGGAGTCCTCATCTGAGCCTTCACATGGATTGTTCTCATTGTCCTTGCTTCTTTTAGAAGCCTTGAATGCAGATTCAATTTTAGAAGGCCCTTCAACTATAGTCCTCATCTCATATGTAGTCAAGATACCATGTAGTTTGTCAATAATTAGACTGTCTAAATTTGACATTTCTTCAACAGTAGAGACTTTAGCATCAAGTCTCATGGGAAGAGAAAGAAGAATCTTCTAAACCACAGTTTCTCTTCAACATTTTCACCTATAACTCTTAAAGCGTTGACAACTTCATCAACACGCAGAAAATATGCAGTAATGTTTTCACTGTCCTTCATTCGAAGACCTTCAAAGACATCCCTGTGAGTTTGAACCTTAGCTTTCTTGACTTTTTCATCACCTTGATATGCATTATGCAGTTTATCCCAAATTTCTTTTGTTGTCGCGCAGTGCATGACCTTTACAAATTCAGCTTTAGTCAGACCACACAAGATTGCATTTATGGCCTTGGCATTATTCTCAAATTCCTTTTTACCATCAGCATCTGCAGGAGGAGTAGAAGGAATAGTATAGCCATTTACGAGACTGAGATACACATCACAGCCAAGAGACACCATATGTAAGTTTTCATGCGAACACTCTAGAAAGAAAAGTTGTTTCCATCAAAGTGAGGGGCACGGTTTGTAGCTAGACCTTCTAAGGCACACATGATGGGCACAAGGATCGAACTCTCAAGCTTTTAAGCATGAGAAGAGAGTGACTGGCTCTGATACCAATTGAAAAGGGGAGAAATGCTGAGAGGGGGAGGGGGTGAATCAGCATTTCAAAAACTAATACAAAATCATTAAAAGAGAGACACACACGCAAAAGAGGAAGAGACACACATAAATTTATCACGTGGAAAACCCAATAGGGTTAAAAAACCATAGCTTCTCTAATCATTTGGGCAACAACCCTTTTACACTGAGAGCTACAACTCTCCTCATCACTTCACTAATCAGGCTACAACCCGACCTTGAAGGCTACAATCTTCACTTTAGACAATTACAAATTGTACCAAAGATTTTTACAATGTCTTCACAATAGCATGAAGACCCTTTGACAGTGAGTGATCTCAACAAACATAAACAATGACGAGCTAAACATCTCTTTGATGAAACATCCAATAGTCAGATTTTTAACACCCTTTTGATACTCTTGATCTCATGCATTGCCCCTTTTTGTCTCCAATCTGCCACCAACTTAAACACTGGCTCATGTCCTATTTCCAGCTTATTCCTTTTGCATTTTCTCCTACACAATCACAACACCTGATTCATTTTTCTCTCTTTAAGTTACTGTTGTAGCATCTTTCTTATCAAAGACTTTCCTTCATGTCCAAAACACTAGACAACATTGTGATTTATGAAACTGTGTAATGCTTACACTTCCCTACCCTGTCTCATAAGCTTTTATGGGAGATATATTTTTAAAGCATGCAGAGATGAAAACTTATTACAATATAAATTCACTGAAAAAGTTTTGTTCAAAAACTACTGTCAACACTGATTAAAAGTCTCTATCTGGTGCACATTTTGAACAACACAGAAAAGATTTTTCATATCTAATTGAAGCTTAGCACCTGATCACTCTTCATTAAATATATATCTAACTCCTCATGCGACCATCTCTATTCTCCACTCAGACTTTACACGACACTGGTTCAACCGTGACTGAGTTCCCCATCATTTTTTGAACAAAAAACCGCCTTGCTATTGCACACAAAAACATCCACCTTCAGAGTGTTCATACATGCATACATTTTTCTTGACTATATTCCTGACTGCCATATTCTTTTCACATCAACTGGAGATAGCATTTTTATGAGACTTCAACCCTCGACCTATTTTGCTACGTTTTCTAAGTGCATCTTTTTTGATAAATCTTTTTGTATCTTCTCTGTAGATTACCTTCTGCTCAACTACCATCAACGTTCTCACTCATTTACTAAACATGCACCTACCACAGGAAATCGAGTGTCTATATCATACACCAGAACCATTTTTTTTATTCGTTCTCATGTCCCTGTCTTTTTCGCATCCGCACTTGTTCTATAACTAACAGCTACCTCATCATTTACGCACAGATACATGCTTTCTCAACCCAACAGATCTCTTATTCACAACATACACACCGACATCTATGTTTGTTTTTCTCATGTATTCATGATTTCAAAGAAAGGCCGCACTCCAACTTACTGCTCACATTCGCTAAATTCACTTGCAACGTATTTCATCCTGCTCACGACTTCACATTCAGATAGTTGTCTTTTCCTTGAACACTGTCCCAGCCATGATAGTTAAACTCTCAACAAGAGTCGTTCACCCTTCTTGCCATCATAGACGACATCCAAACCTGTAGACGAGCAAAGCTCTACCAGCTGCAGCTTAACAATTCTGATGATGCACAAGATCATGATGCCAAGATGCCACCTATAGCAATGTTCAATATGCACACACAGTCTTAATTGAAATGTAAGGCATCATATTATAGTTATTCTGCTCTCGCGCCAGGTATCTAGTTATACAGTCCACCATACATTTAAAATGCTCAAAACAGTTGGTTTTTTGACACTGAAAGAAGACAAATGGATATATAGGACATAGTTACAATGCAGCACAGGTGCCAGGTGTCAGTTCTTCTCGACAGGGAAGAAGACTTTGTCAAATAAACACTAACAACAATCCCCATAGGGTATTGTCTGCAGGAATGACATTTGTCGGCACATTGACACTTCACAAAACATACTCTACATCATAGACAAGTAAGTGATACACTGACAAGATCTATCCCATTTGGATGACACTAGAAAGCACATAATAAAACAGAGAATGCAATGCAAAACAGAATCAAATGACAAAAAACACAACACTAAGAAACTATAAAAATAACATAATCAATAAGAAAAGAATGAAAATTAATAACGATAAAAAGAGGCCAACTCACAAATTCCAATTTGGATAAATCACAAGAGAAAAACAAACAATTTAGCTTCCCTGACCACTTTAAAAAAAATCTTGAATAAATAAGTTATAAACTAGCAAAATTTTCTAAACTCATAGGAAATAGCAATAAAGAACACCAACATAAAACTTAAAGTATTAATTCAAACAATAAATTCTATTCTAACAATTAAATGCATCATACACCACAATTGTTATGATATGGAGGGAAATACACCTAAAAATACAAAGAAATTTAAACAAAAAGTCCTTGAAGGATGCACTAAACTAAGAAAAAAATGCTCATTACAACAAAAACACAAAGAATGAGAAAATCAGAAGCAAGAACAATGAAAAGAGAAGGAAAAATTAATAATAAAAAAATGAAAAAAACAAAACAAAGAGACATGTTAAGACAAGGAAGGAAAAGGGAGAGGGAAAAAAAAGGTTGATAAAAGGAAAGAAGGAACTGGAAGCGAAAGAGGGGGTAAAACTAAGTAGGAGGATTCAGAAGAAGGGAGTTGAGTAAGGGTTTCCAATCATAGCTTAAGTGCCAACCATAATCTTGATTGAGATTGTTAGTATGGTTTTTGATAGGAATGGCCTCAAGGAGTTTACACTTGAAGAAATTTTATTCCTTGAAAACTAGTTGAATATCCTCAAGGAAAATGTGGTGTTTGGTATAAAGGGAGTGTTATGCAAGGGACAACTTTTAGATATGTTCATGTCTGATATCAACACTACATTATGTAATTCCTATTCTAATGGAATACCATGTTTCCTCAATATATGGAATACATAAGAGAAAGTGGTCCTATACACTCCAAAGTGAAGAAGAGGAGGAAGAGAATCTTTGATAGAGGGGATGATTTTCTTTGTGGTGGATATAGGCTTAAAGGCACAAGAAATGCCTTTCAAGTTAAGAATTTTAGAGATATTTTTAGAAAGACCTTCAATATAGAGGATGGAAACAAATAGGAAGGATTGAGCTATACAACTTAGCTTCTCCCAAACTTCATTTACAATTTTGCAAGACCTAACCTTCATCAACTCTAAACCACTTGACCCACTGATAATAACATCTCTAGCTTTTTCTTTACTCTCATGCATCTTGATTTCATCTAGTGTAGAAGGAACACTAGCCAACAGGTTGTATGGTTTCTAATCAATATCCCAAATGTTGAACAACATAAAGTCCAAACACGATTTCATCCTTGCCTTCCAAAAAGAATAATTTGCTCCATCAAACTTAAGTACTTCATGACCATTTTTATGCACCACCCTAGATCTTCCTCAAGTGTGAAAGCTTCTTCAAGATGAACTCAACTCTAATACCAATTATTGAACAAACCTTAAGACTAAGAGGGGGAGTAAATCAATCTTAACCAAATCTTAATTGTTTTGTCACAAACACTTATCAACTTTATTTATCCAACTAATCATCAATGAAATGTATTGCAATGATATTCTTGAATACTATATTTTTACAAGGAAAACCTAATGTGGAAAAAACCACAATGAGAATCACACTTACAATATAAAAAACAAATTACAACCTTTTAGGCCACATGCCAAGGAGCCCACTACTCTTGAAAAGGACTTGTAGGCTAAGGCACACAACCTTAGGGAAAGATACAAAGTACTTACAAAACTAAGACACATGATCCCAAAAAAAGATATTGTAGACACCCAAAATTGGTTCATGCTTGCGAATTTGCAGTAGAATTACTAATTATTCTTCTCTATTAATTAAATAATTTTTCAATTGTTTAATTAATCATCCTTTATTCTTTTAATATCTAATATTTTCATCATTTATTCATCTCCTCAATATTAATTAAATAATTAATATTATTTAATTAATTAAACTTAATTGAGTACTCTTTACTATTTAATTAAAATCAATTTCTAAAGTCTCATGATTTAAATAATTACCTCTAACTATTTAAATTAACTAATAAATTCATCTAATTAAATTAACTTCCAAAACTAATTAAATTTATCCCTATTTCCATTTAGTTTCATTTCTAATTAATTTCATTTAATTCCACATTAATTTTATCTTAATTTTATGTTTCTCTAAAATTGAACAAAAAAATTCGATTTAACCAAATATTCTTTAACACAACGCTCAAAATCACATTGTATCAAAGAGGCGTGAATGTATACACCTAAAATCGGCTCATGCTAGTGAGTTTGCACTAATTATTGATTATTCTTCTATTAATTAAAAAATTCTTTGATTGTTCAATTAATCATCCTTTATTCTTTTGAAACCTAATCTTTTCATCATTTAATCATCTCCTCAATATTGAATAATTAATATTATTTGGTTAATTAACCTTAATTAAGTAGTCTTTACTATTTAATTAAAATCAATCTCTAAAGTCTCATGATTTAAATAATTACCTTTAAATATTTAAATTAACTAATAAATTCAGCTAATTAAATTAACTTCCAAAATCAATTTAATTTCTTCCCAATTTCTATTTAATTTTGCATTAGTTTCATATTAATTTTATATTTCTCCAAAATTCAATTTTTTAATTCAATTTAAATTCTAAAATCTCTCAAAATCTAAAAAATCAAATTTGTGAGTTCTCAAAATTCTAAAAATGCAAAAAACATTTCAAAATAAAAAATGCATTTTAGAAACTAATATCCTCGAAATCAGAAAAATCTTCTTATCCTCGTCATCTCCCCCGTTTCCTAAATGAACTCTATGCTTTTGAGTTCGATTTGGAAATAAATCTTCATCTTTGGAAGGTTACCCAAAATCTCCCTGTCTCTAATTATCTCAATCGTCAGTTCTAATTTTCTCAATTTGATCTCAAACGTTCATCCAATTTTGAATATCTATATAAACCCCCCGTCATCCTCATTTGAAGGATCCCGATTTTTGTTTACATCTAATTTTTGTAGGTTTTCTTCATTTATGCAATCAAGTTATCTTAACTTTTTAATTAATTCTCGAATCTCTGAGGCAGAATGTTGTTGAATTCGATGTTGAGTGTCATCCATTCCCACAAAGTGCAAAGAGGCAGTAGAGTTAGTTAAGCTTAGAGTAGAACTATCATTTGTTTAATTTAGATTATTTATTTTAGTTATTTTATTGTGTAGGATTTGAGCAATACAAATCCACAAAACTCGAAGATCACCTGCACACAAAAACCTGTTACAAGGAAGTAGAGACAAGAAGAGGGCAATGGTTTGACTCAAAATATGAAGAAGAAAATATCCTCAAAATAATGAATGAATTAAATGTACAATGGATCATCCTTATAAAAGAGATCAAAAACCTTGAAAGGCAAACCCTAGTGCATGTAATAATTAGTTAAATTATTACAAGACTAATGCATGCAAGTTTATATTTAAAACAACTAGTGCATGAGTTTAAAACAACTCGTGCATGTGTGTTTAAATATAAACAACTAAAGCAAAAGAGTTGACATCTTAAGAAGGGAGTAAATATTAATTAACATAATTAATACTTTACTCTAACATATTGCTTAGACTCTATTGTTTGTAGGGCTAATGGTTTCTAGTATTCTAGTTTCTTGTTGATTTGGTTCTACTAACCTGTTTTCCTAAGCCTATGCAGATTCTCCTACATACATATATAGGTTTATACAAGCTACCAAAAGAGCTCACTATCTTCTAGTAGACACATGGAAATGATGAATTGAAAAGATGCATGATCTCTCGATCAATCACTATAACAATTTTGTCAACCTCAAACACTCACACAACTACTATTCCACACTCACATTACATCGAATTCACATTTAATCTATACTAAATCCATGTCAATCCATACTCAAATCAAACATATGCACACCAATATATACCAACTTGATCATCAAAAACATAACTAGGTCAACCATGATAGTGATAAGCATTATTTACACAAAGTCTACCACCATGAACACATACTCAATGCAGTCCACCCTAGGAGATAAAGGGGACCAAAATAAATCATAAAAAACCTCCCACAAATGATTTGAATGAATCACACACAACACATAATCCTCCAAAATCAGCACTGAATGTAACACATAGTGAAGCATTAAAACACATTAATTAGTTAGCCCCAAAAAAATCTCCTATGCTCATAAGTCTATGTAGATCTCAACATGCCACAACATGATCCATAAAAATATCTCAACTCTTCCTCCAAAGAATATCTAGACCAATAATTCCTTAAAAAAACAACATAATCAACTGAGTCGGTCAGAGACCAAAACAAACAACACTACCAAACAAAAAGCAACATAAATTCACTTGTGAAGTAAACCAACTTAAGATATCTAAACTAGAATACTAAAAAATGTTGGGAACATGTCCACAAAATTGCATACCCAAAAACATAAATATGGAGCGTTCTTTGAACAAAACTCAACCAATCCTTACAGCCAACCTTACTGTCAACAAATAACAAAACAAAACTTTAACTATTTAAACTCCCATGGACCTAAAAATAGGATAGTGTAACATTCACAAACCATACATATTAACTCCAGAACTTAAAGCCACCAACTTCTTATGTAGAGAAATGTAGAATAATCTCTCATATGGATTTCAAATACTAGATATACCACATAATAACTTATCATGACCACTAGATATTGGAACAACATCTATCAAACTTCAAATTCCCTTTCCTACATATTCTAGCCTCCCATACACCAAACAACACAACTCTCAATTAGGTTTACATCACTGCACACTGCATGTTGACATCAATGACAACATTGAACATATATTGCTCACAATTGACTTGGACCCTTTGCCATTATATTGAACCCTTGTTCAAGTGCATTTGGTTTATCTACAAGAAATGAAAAAATAAATAAATATAGTTAATATCATAAGTGTACAAAAATATTAATTATCGATGTCCACTTCTTTGTTGTATTATACAAGGATCAAGACTCCCTTTTTTGGCTCATCCATTCTTTTATCTACTTTCCTACTTCACCTTGCTATGCTTTCACTTGTTATATCTTTTATTCTATTGATTCATTGTCATTCTATATGATTTGATGATCACATCTTGTCTATAATTTTCTTTACACACATGTTGTTTATCCCATGCTTGTCCCATATACCATGTGTCATTTTTGTGTCCACATGGTTTATTATAGGATATGATCGTTGCTACATGATTGGGGGCAACATTGGAGGCATATTTTCACTCTTGAGTTTTTATGCCTACATGATTATTATTTATTATTTTTTATTTTTTATCAAGTGATGCTTATCGTGATTTTTTTATATGCTTTATACACATCTTTATAACATTGTCTTGTTGTACCTCTCCTTCAATTCATTACATCCATCATATGTAACTAATTGAAGGAGGCATATATCATCGTTGACTCTTTTTATGGTTGAGATTTTAGATAAGCCGAGATATATCCTTCTGAGGCGCCTATTGCATTGAGAGATATTATGAAAATAGGTGCCTCGAGAAGGATATATCTCGGCTTATTATATATATAAAGTATATATAAGCTAGTAGCAGTTGCGACGCATAATGAAAGATATTATTATTATTATTATATTTAATTCTACAATACTAAATTATATAGTGAGAAAATAAAAGGATTATATGTAGAGATTCATTAACACATTAAATTAATTAATTTGATTAGGGTTAGCATTTAGTGTTAGCATTAGGGTTAGAGTTTGGTTTAGATTTATTATTATGATTAGGGTTAGGGCTTAGTGTAAAGGTTGGGTTTATGATCATGGTTACGGAGAGAATTAGGGTTAGGGTTTTTAATTCTACAATACTAAATTATATTGTGAGAAAATAAAAGGATTATATGTAGAGATTCATTAACACATTGAATTAATTAATTTGATTACGGCTAGCATTTAGTGTTAGCATTAGGGTTAGAGTTTGGTTTAGATTTATTATTATGATTAGGGTTAGGGCTTAGTGTAAAGGTTGGGTTTATGATCATGGTTACGAAGATAATTAGGGTTAGGGTTAGGGTTTTTAATTCTAAAATACTAAATTATATTGTGAGAAAATAAAAGGATTATATGTAGAGATTCATTAACACATTGAATTAATTAATTTGATTAGGGTTAGCATTTAGCGTTAGCATTAGGGTTAGAGTTTGGTTTAGATTTATTATTATGATTAGGGTTAGGGCTTAGTGTAAAGGTTGGTTTATGATCATGGTTACGAAGAGAATTAGGGTTAGGGTTAGGGTTTTTATTATAATTATAATATATAGTATAAGGGTCTAATTTGGGAAACAGGTGTAGTTTACAATTAGGATAATGATAAATTATAGAGTTTAGATTATCCATTATATTGTCAAACAATTAGTACACATTGAAGCAATACTGAAGATAATTATATTCGTGAACATCATGTAATAATTGAATACTTAATATTCATTGAAACAAAATTTGACATTGTACATCACAACAAATAACAATTTATTACTTAATAGTCATTCCAAAAATGGATCTAGAAACAAAAATACAATTTTTTAAAATATAATAATTGAATACTTAATATTCATTAAAACAAAATTTGACATTGTACATCACAACAATCAACAATTTATTACTTAATAGTCATTCCAAAAATGGATAGAATCAAAAATACAATTTTTAAAATTTTTGCAAACACATTCTCCAATAATATGCAAAATACTTTCATTTTTTTTACCATGGATGCATTGGTAATATCTCTATGTTTCTAGGAAGAATTTTACAAACTTTAATTGATAGAGTAGACTTCACGACAAATAAGGTAGGTGCCCCATAATATGTGTGCAACAACCTGAAAGATGGAATGACTTGGTGTACTATGAATGTGATGGTGTAATCAAACTTAAGAGTAGCAAGCAACCATTCTTCGAGTGTGCCCTTGTAATAGCTAATTTTAGATTCCCCTTTAAGAAATTTCATAAACTTTAGATTGAGTTCATCAGAGAGAGTGTGCTTCCTGATATTTACTGTTGGTCTGATTATGATTTTAAAAATGCATCCTACAAGATAAAGATCACGAATCTTGCGATACAAAGCATCTAACCATCCACATAAATCTACAATCTCAATTTGTAGGTGGTGAAACTTCACATCTAAGTTCATTTGCACCTTCGTTCCGTAATAGAAGTTGAAGTATATGGCATAGTTATAAAATTTAATACCCATGTTCCTTGGTCCATTGTTTTTAATTCGATTGACCATTCTATCCCTTAGCCAATAACAAACACTTAGTTCCTCTATACGAAGGACAACATTGTGTGGAAGAAGCGGGTGAAAGTCCTCCAACCAACTAGAAACCCATGATAAATGCAATTTGTTTGACATCTTGGTAAGTTGCATGGAAATTATTAACAAGATTTATATCATAATGAAACATGATAATGAATTTAATTTTTGAAACTAAAGAATATACACCATTAAGAAAATGCATGTTATCATAGAAAATGTTGTTCTTATATTTTATCAACTTGAATATAACATTTCAAATCAAAGTTATAGTAGCATAGAATTATAACATCCTTTTTATCATTTACGTTTTTTCAATGTAGACATTGTGAAAGCATACAATACTACAAAAAATATTACAAATTATTAAAGTGGGAAAAAGAAATTGTACTACATACATTGGAGAAATGCATCAAAAATAATATATTACATCAATTATCTTCCAAGGATTTAAGTCTATTTTCTTCATCCTTACGCTTGGCAATTTGTCTACCCTTTTTCATTTTCTCATAGCGATCATATGTGAATGGAGGCATTATTCTTAGACACTGTAGAGATTTTACACGAGAAACTGCCACAAATGTCAATCATGTTCTTTCTCTTGGCCCTATATCAATTGTCGCTTCTGGAAGAGTCAGTCCCTGAGATTTATGTATAGTTAATGCCCATTCCAATCTTAATGGTAATTGAAGTGTTCTACCCTTTTGTATTGTTGTTATTGGAATTGTTTGTGGATGGTGATCTTTAAATGGCAATCCAGAATAATTATCAAACTCAACCATCACATATGTTGGAGGTTGAGGCAGAGCACTACCTTGTTTGTAGACAATTTTTTGAATGTACCCTAGAGCTCCATTTACAAGACTTGCTTCTATCCATAGATTTGAAGTTAGCAGGACCCTATAATCCTTAGAGATTAGCAAATCCAGATCAAGCTCATCATTTGAACAATCTTCTAATGTATTACCATTTCCTGCTTTTGTTGCAATGCTACGTGCAATAGGATGCTTCAATAAATGTAGCATTTTTTTATTATGATTGTGAACATTTTCATTTGTTTAGAACAAATGGACAACATTTTCAAACTCAAAATTTATTGTAGCATCTATGTTGACAGGGGTTCTCATCATTAGCAACCTTGATGCAGGAGCATTTTCGGTTCCTGAAGATCTTTATTTATCTTGGAGGAATTCCCTGGCAGAGGGATGCAATGCTTTGTTTTGGGCAGCTTTCTGAGTTTCTGGGTTGTGTTGATCTGTGGAGATCTTTAGCATGTGTGATGAAAGGAGTTTGTTCCTTGATGTATGTGGAAGATGTTTCTAAGGTCATAGCTCTTGAGGTGGCATGGTTTGGGAGATATTGGATGAACCATTTCAAAGTTGGAGTTGTTTTACTTGCTGTCGGAACAATATTTTCCTGTAGTTTTGGAGATGATTACGGGATGTGGTGTCGTTGATCCTTAATGAATCAGCCTTTGTTCTCTTAGGGTCTTAAAGTGGACCTAAAATTATATATTTTTCCAAGGGTACAGCTCCTAATTCATTATGAGTCAAAAGTTATGACCATTTTTCTCGGGGACCTATTTTCTGCCAGTGTTCCCGCCAGAGCCGTTTCTACAGTTTTGGTGCTGATTGTTCATGTTGGAGATCTTGATCCATAAGGAATAATCCTTTTCAATCTTAAGGAATTTAATAGGACCTAAATTAATATCATTTCCCAAGAGCACAAGCCCTAATTCATTATGAGTAAAAAGTTATGCCCGTTTTGCCCCAGGACCTATTTTCTGACAATTTTCAGGTGAAACGTGTGGTGTTTCTTCTTGCGATGTTTCGTGTGATCAAATGGGACCTTGCACCTTTAAAGGAATTTTTTTGGGTCATGTGTGGGTTTTTGGGTCATGTGTGGACCTAAATCCAAAGGTGCATTAAGTTTTCATCATTTTTGCATTAGTTTTGGTTTCTTTTATTGGACTGGACCTATATTGTAGTTAAAGCCTGACTGGCTGAATTGTGGCTTAGCTGGCTATATATTGAGAGCTTGGGTAGATGTTTAGTAGCTAAGGATGAGTTGAGTGGTAGATGATCATTAGATCATTAGGAAGAGTAGTGTAGAAGCAGATTTGCGAATCTGGGAGTTTGGTAGCAGAACTAGTGGCCTGCGGGCTTAGGACAGCAAGGGGTTGCTTGGAAGTGTGAGTACACGTTTAGATCCTGTGGTGGTTGTTCCTATTAGAGGCTGTCTGTTGCAGATCTGAACTACTTAGTGGTTTCCTAGATCTTGTGAGATCTTGCTGATACTTTGTTATTTCATTGTAATAGGCCCGAAACCTGGAAGGCCTTATAACTGGGCATGTTGAATGAAATTCTATTTTGAATCATTATCTTGTTATATTCCGTTGTGCATATTTTTGTTGTAATCAGTAGTGTAGGCTTGGACTGTCCATTATTGGATCCTCCATCCCTAACCTGCGTTAAGTGGTATCAGAGCTTGAAGATCTTGAGTGTGTAAATCAGTTGAGGCTGTTTGCACCAGGACCTTGTTGGTGATTTGTTGCCTTGGGTTTTCGAAGATCTTGAAGGATGTTTTCGACAGGATTGGACCCTAGTGCAATTGTAGATCTTTGTGAGGTAGTGGAAGCAAAGATTTCTGAGAGGTTTGTTTAGTTGGAAAATGATTTCTTGAACCGGGTTGATGACCTTGTGAAAGAAAATGTTGTTGAGCTTTGTAGAGCTTACCAGAGTTGGAACATGCCAATTCGAAAGAAAGTTATTTGGTCGGTTAGAAGACTGGTCTAAGAGAGAAGACATCTTGACAAGGTTACTTATAACAGTATGTAGGTTGAAGAGGTATGTGACATTGGTTTTTGTGATCAGTTGGTGGACTTTGACATGAAGCCTGCAGAGCAACTTGTGCTTGTTGCTGAGATACCTGTGTTTATTGATACTGTGGTTGACCTTGTTGAGGAGGGTGAGAAGATTTGTTTTCATGTTCAGTCTATTGTGTTTGACATGGAGATTGCAGAGCATCTGGTTGGGCTTGATCAGATTATTGTTGGTGAAGAGTTATCTATTGCTGAACACCTTTGTGATGATGGTGTTACCGACTTGCTTTTGTTCGGTGTTGATGTGCTGATATTGTTTGTTGGTTATGGACTTGAATTGCTAGTTGACAGTAATAAGTCTTGTGATGAGTTGCCTAGATGGGATGCTGATGATGAGGGATTTCATATTGATGTAGATATGACTTTGGATCTACTTGTTGGGGAGTTGGATACTCTTTTTACTGATAGTGGTTGTGGTGATCAATGGTATGCTGATTGGATTGATGAGATTCATGTGATCATGATGTTTGAATGGATGAAGCATAGATGGTTGATTTTCAAATTTGTTCTCTTATCCTTGAGGGATTGGAAGCCTTTGGTGAAGATGAAGTTGATTGCAGGTAATTTGTCTTAAGATTAAAGTATGGGACATACTTTCTATTTACCTGGGTATTCTGATGCAGGAACATTTTGGGTTCCTAAAGATCTTTATTTATCTTGGAGGAATTCCCTAGTAGAGGGATGCAATGCTTTGTTTTGGGCAGCTTTCTGAGTTTCTAGGTTGTGTTAATATGTGGAGATCTTT
Organism: Chamaecyparis obtusa; assembly: GCA_027943335.1. NCBI lineage: Eukaryota > Viridiplantae > Streptophyta > Pinopsida > Cupressales > Cupressaceae > Chamaecyparis > Chamaecyparis obtusa. Next base: position 469,715 of record BSBK01006574.1, read on the forward strand.
AGCATGTGTGATGAAAGGAGTTTGTTCCTTGATGTATGTGGAAGATGTTTCTAAGGTCATAGCTCTTGAGGTGGCATGGTTTGGGAGATATTGGATGAACCATTTCAAAGTTGGAGTTGTTTTACTTGCCGTCAGAACAGTATTTTCCTTTAGTTTTGGAGCTGATTGCAGGATGTGGCGTCGTTGATCCTTAATGAATAAACCTTTTCACTCTTAGGGCCTTAAAGTGGACCTAAAATAATATCTTTTCCCAAGGGAACAACTCCTAATTCATTATGAGTCAAAAGTTATGACCATTTTTCTCGGGGACCTATTTTCTGCCAGTGTGCCTGCCGGAAGCATTCCTGCAGTTTTGGTGCTGATTGTTCATGTTGGTGATCTTGATCCATAAGGAATAATCCTTTGCACTCTTAAGGAATTTAAGAGGACCTAGATTAATATCATTTCCCAAGAGCACAAGCCCTAATTCATTATGAGTAAAAAGTTATTCCCATTTTTCCCTGGGACCTATTTTCTGGTAGTTTTTGGGTGAAATGTGTGGTGTTTCTTCTTGTGATGTTCCGTGTGATCAAATGGGACCTTGCACCCTTAAAGGCATGTTTTTGGCTCATGTGTGGACCTAAATCCAAAGGCGCATTAAGTTTTGATCATTTTTGCATTAGTTTTGGTTTCTTTTATTGGACTGGACCTATATTGTAATTAAAGCCTGACTGGTTGACTTGTGGCTTAGCTGGCTATATATTGAGAGCTTGGGTAGATGTTTAGTAGCCAAGGAGGATTTGAGTGGTAGATGATCATTAGATCATTAGGAAGAGTATTGTAGAAGCAGATTTGCAAATCTGGGAGTTTGGTAGCAGAACTAGTGGCCTGCGGGCTTAGGACAGCAAGAGGTTGCTTGGAAGTGTGAGTACAAGTTTAGATCATGTGGTGGTTGTTCCTATCAGAGGCTGCCTATTGCAGATCTGAACTAGTTAGTGGATTCCTAGATCTTGTGAGATCTTGTTGATACTTTGTTATTTCATTGTAATAGGCCAAAACTCGGAAGGCCTTATAGTCAGGCATGTTGAATGAAATTCTATTTTGAATCATTATCTTGTTATATTCCACTGTGCATATTGTTGTTGTAATCAACAGTGTAGGCTTGGACTGTCCATTATTGGATCCTCCATCCTGACCTGCGTCAAACCTCTAATCATCAATTTGTGGGTTTGCATCTCTTACATTTGTCAAAAGTTGATGAAATCTTTATTGGTCGATATTTTCCCCATCTTGTCTGAATATCTTATCTAAAGTAACAACAATCTTGAATTCCTGCCATAGCAACTTTGCTCGTCTATTACTATCATATTTCGGTCTATCATTAACTGGAGGTAGTTGACCCAAATCTCCTACCAAAATAATAGATACACCTAAAATTTTATTGACAAAAAAATATATTTTAAGATATGTATTTTTATTGTATTTCAGTTAATTATTAAACTATATCTTTTACATGAATTACTTGTTCATCATTCAAAATTGAAATCTTTACCTCCAAAGCTTATGTCTATTGTTTGTGGGAATGCTTGTCGGAGTTGCAAATCTATATTTTCCAGCATGTTCTGACCAATGAAGCTCATTTCATCAATCAAAATGTATTTTATATGTGTCATTTCTTCTTGAAAACTAGTGAGCCACGTTCCTTCTAGTTGAGCAAAATCTCGTATTGGTATTTTCAATTTTGAATGAACTGTAGAGGCTCCTATATTGAATGTTGCAACTCTTGTTGGTGCAAGTAATAGAAGGGGAGAATGAGAGGGCATTGCAGCATTTTCAAGAGATTGACTAATGACACCAATTAGATACGACTTTCATGTTCCTTGAATTATCATGAACAATGGCTCTCCATGTTGATTTCTATGGTAGTGTGCCATAATTATGTCAACTGCCTTTTTCTATTTGTCACCAAGGGTCATGTAGTTGATGCATTGAGGTATGTCATCATATATAAGACATCCATGATTCTCCATGTTACTTATGAAATTGATTGCTACAGCAGTGTACTCTTCTCCTTGATAATCAACAGACCAATTTGTATGTTTGTCAATGTCTCTTCTCCCCAACGTGTCTATTTCTGAACACTGTATGTTTTGACCATGATGCAACCTAGATATAATCTCCCATTCATGTTCTATTGTATTTCTGTGAATATTTTCATTGTCTTTAGTCTCAGAATCACTTGGGTTTTCAACATTTTCTGTAGTCATTGTACGTTCAACATGCCAAGGATTGTAATTGAATGTCTCCCACTTTTCTATGATGGAGTCATCATCATTACCAATATCTCGTTCTATGTTATGGATTGGCTTGTAGAGCAATAACTCTGATAAACAAAAGTCAACCCATTTACTTGACTCACGTGAAGGATAGATGCAAACCTAGGAAACACTTTGACAATTGTTGCTCTTTCCCTTGGCTCCCATTTGTTTTCTCTTCTTCTTTTAGGATTGTATATCCATGATCTTGCTGCATCAATTAGTGCTACACCTTCCATACACAATGGCCTCCTTTTGTAACCATCAATGAAAGATTTAGTTTTTTCTTCATTATTTATAGTTACAGGTTTGAACATCTCATGTGAGACATTTAGATTAATAAATCTTCTTCTTCTCTCTACTAATGGGAGTTCTAATAACATATGACATGTTTCCTGAGCTCCAATGTCTCTTTCCATAATTGTCTCAGTTAGAAGCCTCCTATATGCTCGTGCAGCTAAATCATCTGGGTTTTCCATGTTGGAGAGACGCATCAACATTTGGTGATATGTTTATGAGGTTTTCTCTGCTTTTGTTGCATACTTGGCAATATAATTGATTACAACATGTTTGGAAAGAATGGGTTGCCAATCTATATTCGCTCTCCATGACTGTAGTATACGACGATTATGTGAATTCACTCTATCATCATTTCTTGCTGGTTCAAATTTCTTTTCACTTGTTTCTATGTCTTCATATAATTTTGATCCCCCCAAGTTTAATGGCCAAGGAACATTATACCTATAATCAATATAAGAAAGTTTATATTTATTTTTATTACTTTTGGATGTAAATATAATTCAGATATAAATATTACTTGTGCTGAAATAATTATTTTTTATTTTTTATTTTTTATCAAGTGATGCTTATCATGATTTTTTTATATGCTTTATACACATCTTTATAACATTGTCTTTTTGTACCTCTCCTTCAATTCATTACATCCATCATATGTAACTAATTGAAGGAGGCATATATCATCATTGACTCTTTTTATGGTTGAGATTTTAGATCAGGTATTATGATAGATAAATAATTATCAACGTATTCAAACACAATCATATTATTTTGTAAGGACACACCCACATTGTGTGGACCCTTATCACATTGCCACATTGCATGACCACGTCACACATAACCTTATTGCATTGCAATATTGTGTGGAGTTTCAAACATGGCTACACCATGCAAAACCGAAACATATTATCATACTAAATTTTATCTCATTACCACATTGTATCAAGTTTTATTGCATGAATTGATATCACTTTCTCACATTGTGTAGAATTTTAAGACCACTTTTCAAATAAACAAAATTTACTACTCCCTTCCTTCTCTCCTTATGTTTTTCATATAGTTAAAGAAACTTGTAGTTTGTCTTGTTTTGATTACATAGCAACACTACTCATTTCACATGTTTTTGCTATTTAGCAATTTTTGATTGAATGCTCATCCTAAGGATTATTGTATCTCTTTTGAAGGCTCCATATCCTTTGATGAATGTTTGAAAGTTTAATTTTTATAAATCTTGATAGCATTCATGTACTTTGAAATGCATGCCCATGTGAGGTTCACATGCTCAAAAAGGAAAGTGCAAACTACAATATGAAATCAATGTAGACCCATTCTATTTTCATTTTCTTTTCAAGTTTTTTCTTAAATAAGGGTCTTAATGCAATAATATATTGACAAGAAAGATACACCTATAGTTTCACTCATTTTACACTAGTGCCAATGTATTCATATCTTACCTCAAGGTCATTGCTATATTTCTTTAGATCATTTTTATGGGTGCGTGATTGATCTAGCTAAACCCCAAAGAGTGTGAAACAACCCTCCTGTCCTATTAGTAGTTATCAATTGACTTAAAACACATTTCATGTGACATGTTGTTAAGTAATGATATTCAAATATATTCCTTGTGCACTTAAATAAATCAAAAAAAATATGCAAGGAATGATCAAAATAATTATAACACATTTTTATTCTAAAGGGTAGTAAAAGAATCGATTTTACATGATCATAAAGACCACCTCCATGTTTGTGAATGTTGTCTTCAATCTTTCTCATCACTTCTAATTTAATCCACTAAGGAGTTTGATCTAGGAGAACTCATTCACCTATTGAGTTATCAAATTCTAGACACCACTTTGACTTCTAGAATGTCCAATAGAAAAATGCAAAAGAATTCATCATACACTTCATATCAAATCAATTCCTCACAATTTATATTAACTTTACACGTCATATTAAAACATTCATAAACCAAAATAAAAAATTTTATGATAGAAAAAAAATCATTATTGAACATAATCAACTATCTATCAACAATCCTAATATTAAATATATCTATCAACCTATTTAATTTCACACTTTATCCATCCCAATTCTCTTGCACTTTCTCGCATTCTTTTATATTTTTCTCATCTCTTGCATTCTTTTTCATATGATGATGGATCATAAAATGTGATATAAAACATTAATACTAAAAACACTCACACAATCGAAACCAAAAGCTTATATTTTTTATCCCAATTCTATTATCTGTATTAATTGTTTGGTAATTGGTTGTATTTATTTAACTAGCGTGCATAAGGTGATTTGAAAACTTTTACATCACTACAAAATTTTTAGAACATGCAACACCAGCTTCTTTCTATATATAGCTATGGCCTTCGATGAAAAAATGAAAAATGGAATATGGACGATGGTGTGTAAAAATATTTTCAATTTCAGTGGCTTTTGGCAAGAACACTGCAATACCAGCAAACATCTACTCATTTTTCATGGAATCAGAAACACAAGTTTGTCATTAGAGGCGCATGTTACTAAACAATCACAACATCATATGCACCTTGAATACAAAAATATCAGAAAACCCTGCGATAAAGAAAGTAAATTGAAGACTAGTTTAAACAGTTTGAATCCAACACAAAAACAGTTTGTCATTGCGAATCCCAAAACTTATTTTTCACTCTTGCAGAAATGCGCCGCATTGAAGGCATTGGCACAAGGCAAGAATGTTCATACCCATGTCATCAAAACCGGATTAATTCATGACGTTTTTGTGGTAAATCAGCTTATTCACATGTATATAAAATGTGGTTTTTTAGAGGATGCACGTCATGCGTTTGACAGAATGCTTGAACGAAGTGTTGTGTCATTTACAAACATGATTGCGGGATATTCTCAGAATGGGGACGCTGAAGAGGCCTTCAATCTCTTTCACCAAATGCAATGCGAAGGTATTAATGGAAATTGCTTTACCTTCGTAAGCATCATCAAGGCGTGCACCAGCATTCGTGCTTTTCATGTAGGGGAACAGCTCCATGTCCATTTCGTTGAAGCAGGGTTGGATTCAGATGTAGTTGTAGGTACTGCTCTTGTTGATATGTACGCTAAACATGGTAGGATTGAAGATGCACGAAATATACTTGACAAAATGCCTAACCGAAATATTCTGTCATGGACTGCAATGATCATGGGATATGCGCAATATGGCTCTCTTGATGAAGCACTTAAACTTTTTAATCAAATTCCTGCAAAAGATTTAGTGTTGTGGAATGCAATGATTGGCGGATTGGTTCAGAATGAGTATAGCGACGAGGCATTGCAACTGTTTTGTGAAATGCAGCGTTCTGGAACGAAAGCAGATAGGATTACTTTTGCCAGTGTTCTCCGAGGATGTGCCAACCTTGCAGTTCTATTACATGGTAAGCAGGTTCATGCTGATCTTGTCAAAAGTGGATTTGAACTAGATGTTGTGGTTGGGAGTGCTCTTGTTGATATGTATGCTAAATGTGGGAGTGTAGAAAATGCAATGGAAGTGTTTGACAAAATGCCTAGACGAAATGTTGTCTCATGGAGTGCTATGATTTCAGCATGTGCCCAGCATGGGCACGGAGAGGACTCTCTTCAACTGTTCAAGAAAATGCAAGAGACAGGCATTAAGGCTAACATAATTACCTTCGTTGGTTTGCTTTCTGCCTGCTGTCATGTTGGGTTAGTGGACCAGGGTCGCCGCTATTTTGATTCTATGAATAAAGAATATGGACTCATTCCGACAGTAGAGCACTATAGCTGCATGGTTGACCTTCTTGGACGTGCCGGATTCTTGGAAGAGGCAGAGGAAATTATCCATAGGATGCCTGTTGAGCCGGATGCAGCTGTTTGGGGAGCCTTGTTGAGTGCCTGCAGAACCCGTGGAAACATGCGACTTGGAAGGCATGCAGCAGAACAACTTCTGCGGTTGAAAGTACAAGATAGTGCAGCTTATGTGCTTTTATCGAATATCTATGCTTCCCTGGGATTGTGGAAGGACGCAACAAATGTGAGAAAATTGATGAAAGATAGGGGATTGAAAAAGCAGCCTGGATGCAGCTGGATTGAAGTTAAGAATAGTATGCATGTGTTTATTTCAGGTGATAATTCTCACCCTCAAAAGGATGAGATTTATGCAATGTTGGAGAGACTGACTATGCAGATGAAAGAGGAAGGATATGCGCCCAACACAAGAGTTGTGCTGCTCGATCTGGAAGAGTAATGGAGACTTTCTTTGGGATCACAATGAAAAGATGGCAAGCTTTCGGGATTATTGTAACATCTCCGGGAATAACATCCGAATCTTGAAAATCGTGCTGTTGCCACACTGCCGTCAAGTTCATTTGTAAGATTGTTGAAACCGAAAATTATTTTAAAAGATGCTACCGTTTTCGACATTACCATGATGAACAGTGATCTTGCGGGAACTATCGGTGATGGCTGAGAGACACATGTCAGACACAGGTTTCTAAAATGTTTTTCTCAGACCATAGGCTATGTTTCAAATTCCTAGACGAGATAATGCAGGTTTTGGCTGTTGGCAAGGCCAACATGTATAACGTTTCTCAGATAATGGGCTATGTTTTAGAGTTTGGACAAGAGAATACAGTTCTTGCCAGTTGGTGAGGCCAACATGTATTACATTTTGGACAAGAGAATGCAGCTTTGTTTGTTTGTGAGGCCAACAAATGCATACACATTATAGCCTAAGTTACCAGATTCACTCCTGGAAGGTGGAATTTGAGATTGGGTTCACTGCAAAGTTGGATTCGGTTCGAATTCGCTCAAAATTCTCTCAGAAGGACCCTGTAAGAATTTTGGACGAATTTGGAAGACTTTTGATTTGGACAGAGGAACCCAAAACGAATTTGGGGTGAATTTGACTGAAAATGTCATTTTCATTGATTTTTTCATAAAGCTTTTTTGCCAACTTGGGTCTATTCGACCCTCCAACCCTAAAAGTGACCACTAAAAAGACCAAAAGGGTTGTTTTATATGTCATTTGTGCATTTGTGAATGAAAAGAAAAATTTCTTGCCTCCATTTGTGTATGAACTTGTTTGCTGCTGCATATATACACACACACACACATGCATGCACGCACGCATGCACACACACACACATATATATATATATTTAAAAGAAATCTTGTATGGACGAACCCAAAACGAATCCGAACCCAACCCAAAAAAATTTGGACAAATTTCAAACCCGAATCTTGAACCCGCATCCGTACTGGAATCCGAACCGGCAACTTAGATTATAGCAATGATGGATAAATGATACGGGACAAATAAAGCCTAAATTATACAAGATCAATTTGGTTGTGTTGTAACATTGGCCAGTGGATTGCAAATATCTTTGCACGATTTCACTTAATGATCAAGATTTAAAAATAACTGATAGGCATGCACAATTATATAGAAGGAGAAGATAATTTTAACATCCACGAGGCTAAACATAGCCTATGGGAAAACCTTCCGAATTCAGTAAATCAGTTCTTTTCCTATGCAAGTTGATGATGAGTGCTCCCAGCTTCTCAATGGATGCCAAGAGCTAGCTGTTAAAATATTCATAAATTTGTTCCTGCTGTTCTTTTAAGCAACACACTCAACAATAAAATATGACTCAATTTGATTTTCAGTTTTCATAATAGATTGAGATACTCTCAATTAGCTATGAATTTCATCTTTCCTCTTATGGTCTGGACTTGTTTTGTTGTCAATTCACAGGGTAGTCAGATTTGAAGTTCTAAGCCATCAGAACCCTCTACAGACTTGGAGTTCTTCCAAGAGATCAACTGTATAAAACCTTTGTGAATTGCATTGAAGAATGTTTATTAGTCAGTGATTCATAGAATTTACTTAAGAATGTTAACTATATGTTATTTATGATGCTATCTTCCTTTTGTAAGTTGTATAAGGCTGTCAGGTTTTCGGTACATGTATGATATAATAAAGGAACCTTTGCAGTATAATAGGAACGAGCAGTTTTCCCAGGGCAGTTGTACACGATAATTAGACATTTATTCTCTTTCATTAATCAGTATAATTTTCATAAGGTCAGTGACAAAATATTCTGTATGTGAGATGGGTTTTTGATATGATATTCAATGACGAGGAAGTAGGATGTCTTGAACTTGTATTGATATATAAAATGCTACATACTCTATATTCAGTTCTAAACTTTTTCCTTTCAAGCCACACCATGATGTTTCTTCTGTGGTGGTAAAAATTGAGAAATGCTACTACATTGGACCTATGGAACATGGTTCAGTTTGATTCAAGTTTCAATAGAGATCTGTTTTTTTTTTTGATGCAGAGGAATCAGTACTAGCGCGCACCCCATTTGCAAGGTCCTAATAATGGGGTTACTATAACCTTTGGCCACATGAGCTACCCTTATTCATGCAAAAGTTGAAGCTGGGGATTCAAACCTATGACCATTATCCATGTCTTTCAACGACATAACTGTCTAGTCTACACCCTATGCGTGATTAATGTCTGTTTTATAATTCTGCAGAGAATTACTAATATCTCTTTACATTAGATTTATCTTAGAAATATTTCTGTGCATTGTCATTGGAACAAGGATCAAATGTTATAACAATGCTTAATAATCCTTCATACACTGCTTGCAGGTTGGAGATTGTATTAGATCAAAAATAAATTGTTAGCATTATCCTACCATTTGTTCACATGACACTCTCAATTTGTGGAAACTAATCATGCTATATGTCTCACAGCAACTCTAGGAAGTAGGACTAGTTTTTTGTGGGAAACCATTTTTGACCTTTCCTTCCAAAAAAATCATGGTAGTTGCTTGGACAGGAAGCCTTTCCTTTATAAGGTGCTTGGAAACCTGTTAGCTTCCACATGGATATGAAGGATATAAAGCTGCTAAAAAGTTCAGTTTTTTCAACTTTGCAAGCCTAGAATGCGTGGGAAAAGAAACATGTGCCTTTACTGCTATGAAACATGTCTGCTGACACCTGTTTTACATATACAGAATGGATACATTTATTATGGTTTCTGTTTCTTGATCTGATTTCTCCCTTAAGTTGAATTTCATCCAATTTATTTTAGAATAAGGCATACTTAGAGAATAGAACATATTACGTCTATTTTACCATATAAGCTTAAATATTTTTAATTTGATGGTCTCAGGTAAATTTTTTTCCCAAATTTCTCAGAGGGAGCTATGGAACATTGGCTGGCTTTTAACAGATTTATTGGAGGTAAATGTCCTCTATGTTTAAATACTTTGGGGATCTAAACGTGCTGGGGTTTTAACCTGGGCCTTTTGCCTAGTGATGCCCAATCTCAACAAGTCAAACAAAATCAATGGACTACCATATAAGCTTAATTGTTATTAGTTGTTTGTTCACTTAATATTTTGATATTGAAATCAAGCAAATCGGCCCAGTCTAAATAGAGATCTTATTGAAGTCATTGATTCATGGTTTTTGCTACGAAAAGTAGCATAGTATATGTTAGACCCTGCCTGAAAATTTAGATGCTAACTATATTTGTGTTCACAGATAAACTAACCAGCAGGAGCCTCTTTGAGAGTATACCATCTTAGATCAAAACTCTTGTAGGTGATGCAATGCTTGGAATTCCATAACATGTAAATCTATATTTTAAAATGCTTTTTCTGATACACAGGTCACTAAGTTTCAAAGGTTAGCCATAAAAATTCCCTGGGGATAGAGTTGTTTTGTTATCGTTCTACCTGTGTTTTCCTAGAGGTGTTATTCTTTCAGCAGCACATCAGTATATTGGTTTTCCCTCTGTAGAGAAGCATACCCAACAGCAGCCTTGGTCTATGTGGTAGTGGGTTGAAGTCACAGTCAAGAGCAGCATCAGCATGGTGCAGCAGTGCTGGGAGTAGTTCTCCTTAAGCAGGGTGCAGTGACCAAATTCAGCACAACACTCAGTAGATTAGCTTTTTTAATTTTTAGCTGGGTGCAGTCTTCTTCAGTATTTTTAGCATACTGTTTGTTTGCTTTTCTTATTTTAGAAAAAGGTACTTTTCTGCTTTCATTTTTGTAGGCTTTGGGATTTCTCTTCTCCTAGATTAGGTACACTGCTGAGATGGGGGATTCATTTATTGTAAGCCTAAGTTGCCGGTTTGGATTCTGGTACGGATGCGGGTTCAAGATTCAGGTTCGAAATTTGTCCAAAATTTTCTTGGGTTGGGTTCGGGTTCGTCCATACAAGATTTAAAAAAAAAATTAAAAAAATATATATATATATATATATATATATAAATGTAAAAATATGCTGCAGCAAATAAGTTCATACACCACTATGCTAATATTAAAGCAACTTAGCAAAATACACCAGCACATATATTAACGTTTTAGTTCGAATGACATAACAAAATGCCAAAATACACCACCATATCAATGTTTTGCCTGGTATGGAAAGGCTTTGCAGGTGTCGACTTTGTTTTCTGTAGGTATCGACTTTGTTTTCTTTGCAGGTGAGGACTCAATATTGTGAGTTTAGAAAAACACGGGGGAGTATCGTTTGTTAAGAAAACATGGGAGTATCGTGAGTTTAGCAAGTTGCGTGACCTAAAAAGTGACCAAAATAAACAATTTTAAAAGCTAACTTGACTTTGGCAGATCATATTTGCTCGCCATTCGCTCCAGGCTTGTTGACGTCAGTGAATGCCTGGCAAAATTCGCTGCAAAGTCGACTAGGGTTCGATTTGGCAAATTTGCAGCGAATGACAGACAAAAAACGACTCTCAAACGAATTCGAATTTGCTACGAATTGACTTTCGAATTCCAATTCGCCTAAGTGAATATGGCAACTTAGTTGTAAACCCTATAAATCTTTTGCTCTATGAAAGAAACCTAGGGCACATCATGGAGAAGCAGTGCAGAGTTTTGAGCTAGTGCAGTGTAATTTGTCTTTCTGTTTTTATAGAAAATAAATGCAATACTGATGGTTCAAATATCTGACTATATGCTATTCAATTTATCTGCAGTATGTGTTCATAGATTAGCATACTTTGTAATGTTTTGATTGGACTTTTTCATTTTAAGCTACTTTTCTAGCTAGGATTGGTTTTCTGAGTGCAGGATTTTCTTAGCATTGGTTGAAAATTTGATATGGTATAAGAGCGTGTAATCCAAAATTCTCCAAATCAGTTTATGGAGTATGCCGCTATCTATGAGGGAGAGCTGACGAGGATTTCAGTCAGTGTGATGTCCTTGCATCAGTGATTAAAGTGATCCAGACCTGTGAGAGGTTGTAAGGTGGGATTCCTTGAGTGTTCCAGTGATTAGAGTGTTGATTTGCAACTGTGATAGGGTAAGTGCATGGAAATGGGGAAAATCTGAAATGGCCACTTTTTTCTTGAAATCAGCATCTGCAACTTTGACAAGTAATACTAGATGCCTATGCTCAAAATGTAAAGATGCAATAAAACAAAAAGTCCTAGTGTTTGGAATCTAGTTTCTGAACTACTACATAAAAATAAAGAAAGAAGAGAACCTTCTAGATCGCTAGGGGAATGCTATTTGCATGGTTGCTAGAGTGTCACCCTCCTGTCCTCTTATACTAGACCACCAACTGGGAGCAACAACATGGCCACTCAAACTCTTCTTGGCATTTCCCTTGCAACAAGTAAAGAGGCTTTACTCTGTTCTAGCTGGTCTCCCTAATGTGTCTGCCATGAGGGTTGGTTACTGCCTGTGTACTGCTTGCCATTGGCCCCTCTAGATTCCCCTTTGGCTATCAAGGCAAAATCCCTCATTTATTACCTGCCATTTCCTCACAATGAAGTGCTCAACCGGGTGTGTCAAATCAACAACTATATTAGCAACAATAGGAGAGATTGGAGTAGGGAGAAGATACCATTGCCACTAGCTGGGAGCCTATGGATGAAGGCAAAGACTTGCCTACAGATAATTGGAAAACCCTATTGCTAGTTTTACAGCTCTTGCTGCTTATTTTGTTTTCTATTATGCTTTGGTATGAACTTGTGACTTAGACAGCTGTTTCGTTTTGGGCCTGCTGTTTTGTGGTTGTTTCCTTTTTAGCGGTTTCGATGCTTCATTTTTTGGCTAGGCTGGTTCAGATGGTTTTTGGGGCATATGATTTTATGTTGCCCACCATTTTTTGAGAAGTGGCTATACTTATTTTTACCTAGGTATTAATATGATGCTCTAACTCATCAAAAATATAGAAGGGTGAAATTCTGAGAACACACAAAGGTAAGAGAGAGAGAGAGAATATATATATATACACACACACACACACACAAAGAGAGAGAGAGAGAGAGAGATCACTGTGTCCTAATTTTGGGCAAAATAATCCAAAATCCAATTATTATTTTTTGTGTGGGTAGAGAATGAAGTGTAGGAGGTGAAAAGGTAATTTATTTCAAATTTGGATGAACATATAAAATATTACATAGGAAAAGCAATACATATGTAGTTGAAGCATTTGAAGACATCACTAAAAGTCTAAGTTACCGGATGCTCTTGCTGAGGCCCTGGATCTAGATCTAGATGTGTGCGGAGGCGGAAGCTGATTTTGGTGCACGGGGATGCTCATAGGGAGCGTTATATCTCCCTATGGATGCGCATCTAGTGCATCCAAGCGCATCCACAACGCTCCCTATGAGCATCTGGATGCAATTGAAAATTAAAACAAATCACTTAAAACATGTGCTATATTTAGTTTTTTATTAATTTTTTTCCTCTCAACCCTAAAACAACCCTAAAAGAGGCCATCCATTATTTTAGCATATAATTTTGTTTGCTATTTTGCTCTCTTCTCATTTCGTCTCCATTTTGGCATTTCGAAGGGCAAGTATATGATATGGCAGTTCACTGGAATCGTGAACATGTCAGACGTATATGATATTGCTTATTTGAATATTTGTGAACTATCAATTGGCATTTAATATTTATCTTGATCTAAGTTACCGGTTCGAGTTTGGTTCCAAGTTTGGGTACGAAGAACCGGTTCGCAAGTTTGACAAAATTTTGAAAAGGGGTTTGGGTTTGGGTTCGAAAAAACATGTAAAAATTTTAAAATTATATATATATATACATATTTATGAAGCCTAGAAGCATGAGTTAAAATTAGAATGTCGCATAGTATCATAAAAACAACATTTAAACAACAAAAACACCATAAACTTATAATCATAGCATCATGAATCGTGATCATACCATCATATACTTCAAGTTCAACATCAAAGATTCAAAACATTAAAACTAAATCATAACATCAAGTTCAAGTATCATCGTTTCAAGTTCAACTAATGAATTAAAAATGTATTAATCTTCATCTTCATCTTCTTCTTCAACATTAGTTGACTCAGCAATAGAGCTAAGGCCAATGGGATCAGTAGCAACAACAATAGTATTGGCGTCAAAATCTTCAAAATCATAAAGTGCAAGCTGAGAAGTGGAAGCATCCAAGTCCGCAAGCTCTGCATTTACATCCCACCTCTTCATGTCCCCTTCTTTGTATTGTTTACTCTTGTGTGAGAGAAGACACAAGAAGTAATGCACAAATACCAAGTTCTCTGCTCTTTTTGATTGCAATCTATTGTGCTTCACTGAGTGGATGAAAGAATATGTGCTCCAATTTCTTTTTGATGTAGATGAACTAGCAACCTATGAAGACAAGACAAGGTAAGCAATTAAAATAAAATTATAAAAATTACTTGCTAGTCATGAAGATAAAGTAAGCTAATATTTTTAAAAAAATTAAAAATAAAACTTGTGATATAATTTTTATTGCAAGGGGCTGCAATGTTTGGAATCTTTGGTCATGGAGGTACCACCAACTATGAGCATCCTTTCTAAACCGATGACGAAGAGCATCATTACTTAGACTTCTTGCATTCACAAACTCTATGAACTCATCCGTAATCAAATCTCTCATATCATCATCAGGAAAGAGTCTTTCAAATGCTGCCTTGTATCCATCAGACACTTCTGAATCTCTATAGGGTGGTAGCCTTCCTGGTAGATCGATAAATTGGTTGCTATAATATTTGGGCGTCAATGCATAGGCAAGCAAATGTAGAGGAGTGGTCATTTTGTTCCATCGCTCTACAATAATTGCTTGCAATTGTTTGAAGAGGGTCTCTTTGGGATCTTGCTCTTTTTCATTTACAATTTCCTTGATCTTCTCAAGCGTTGAGTCTATGCCAACATAGATCTCTCCAAGGCAAGGCCTATCCATGTCAGTGTACCTAAGCATGCTCATAATGGGCTCGGTGAACTTAATGATATATTCCACACGTTCCCACCATAAGTCATCCAATATCCTTCGCTTTATTTTGGCTTCCCTTTCACTGTTGCTTTGCTTCCATATAGCCCAATTGTTGCTGATTACCATATTGCAAAGTGCCTCTTTCACTTTACAAGTCTCAAGACGATTAAATTTGATGCAAAACGAGTTTCAGCAACTTGTAACATAAATTAGAGCAAAAAAATACAACTATTAGATACATACTTTATAAAAGAATACACATTACACAATAAAAAAAATGAAAATCAGAAATTGTAAGATACTGATTTTTAAAAAAAAATTAAATTACTAACTTTAGTTCAAGTTCACTTACCTTCAATAACTCCAAACATGAGAACATTCTGAATATTTCTTGAGTCATGTGATGGTTTGTGATGAACATCTAGATGTCCTCAGCCTCTACATACACCTCCTTGATCCACTCAATTGTGTTCCCAATCTTTTGTAGCATAAGATTGAGTGAATGGACTGCACAAGGTGTCCAAAAGATATGCTGATATCGTTCTTCAACCAACAAACCAGCAGCTCTACAATTCTTTGCGTTGTCTGTTATGACTTGGACAACATTACTAGCACCCACTTGTTCAGTGGCAGAGATGAGAATATTAGCAATAAATGGCCCATCTTTTACTTGCCCCTCACAATCCACCGCTTTCAAAAACATTGCCCCTTTAGGGGACACTGCTAGGACATTGATCAAGGGACAATTTCTAGCATCTTTCCACCCATCTGAAACAATTGATACCCCTATCTCAATCCATGAATCCTTTATGGGCTTCAATTGATCATCAATCCACTTGACCTCTTGATCCAACAAGGTGGTTCGTACTCTCTCAAAACCGGGGCCTTGATACCCTCTTGGAGCTTCATTGGCACTTTTCAACATCTGTCTCCAATATGGAGAATGAACAACATTAAAAGACAGCCCATTTGCATACAAGCATCTTCCCACATCAATGTCGGCAATTTCCCGACTTTGATTTTGAAATGCAGTTTCTAGTGGTCCTTTTCTTTTGTAAGGCCAAGGGGTTCTTTTTCAGGCTCACGAGTAGCTGAGGTAGTAAAAAAGGGGTGATCTTCTATCACAACATCTGTGGGGGGTTGTGTTACCTTTGCTTTTTTTTTACTTTTACTTTTATTGCCAATGTCATCGGTTGAATTTTGCCTACGTTCTTCTCTCTCTTCTGCTGCCTCATGCTCTTCAATATACTTTAGTACAGTTTCGTTGGGTACAGGTGCACCTTTTTTTCCAGGGCATTTCTTGACTCTTCTACTAGGGTATCCACACAAATGGCCTACCACATGAAAATATGAACTATTTCTTTCTACATCACAACCCCTACATTTCCAACGGAATACACCACCTCCTAGAAGGGCTCTTATAATATCAGAGTGGGGTTCTATTCTTTGTTCGGTATTGCCTACTGAGGAAGAGGTAGATACCATTGTAGTTCCTTTTCCTATGGCAAGAAATTTCAAATTGTATACATATTCAATATAAAACTTAAAACTTTAAAAGCAAGAGAATGAAAAATTATAGAAAAAATGGCTAAGATCTTATGGAGAATGAAAGAGAAATGAAAAAACTTAAACAAAAACAAAAAACAAATGGAACAAGAACTTACCTCTACTCTTTGTAAGCTTGCAAAGGTGTACGTATGAGGCACAAACACTTGAAGAAAGCTCACAAACCAATCTTCCAACTCCTCCTTGCACAACCAAGACCTTTCTCTTTTGCTCTCGCTCAAGTCAAAATAACCTACTTGCACACTACAAATGAGAATGAGAAGCAAACATTAGCCTTTCGTAACCATCTTTCAGGGTTCCTGGATGTCAAAAAATTATTATTTTTTGCAAAATTTGTCACTTAAGTGACGTCCATGGCCCAAAGTTCGGCCCAGTTCGCCACAGGTTTAGTTTTTTCAGACTTGGTCTGCCCAGGTCTGTTCATCCAGGCTAGAAGTTCGAACTGGTCTTGGATTTTCGAACCCTGCCTAGACCCACAGGCGAACCGGACTTGGACCACGTACTAGTTCGTACCCGGGCTGGTCCAGAGGGGTCCAAGGGCGAACCGGGGTAACTTAGATCTTGATCAATGACGAAGTATCATACTATCAAATGATTTAATTCTGTATATTTCTTGCACTTTTTTTTTGTGTATATATATATATAAACACACCCAGAATCCCCCTAAAAAAATTTCACGCATCTACATACCATATTCTCATACCTGCATCCACATCCACACCTGAATCAGTAACTTAGCTAAAAGTTAGTAAAAATCATTATTTTAATATTTTAATTATGGAAAAATCATATGGTTAAAAAGTGAAGAACCAAATTAATGTTGTAGTAGTGGTTTTGTGGAATTTTATTTTTGAACACATAAAGCTAATGAGGAGGAAGGTCAAATATGCTATTTTTGTGTAAAACATGGATTTGGGTGCGTAATATGAAGTCCATTAGGCTCAAAAGTTCAAACTTATTCCAAACCTAAGGTTTTTCATTTGTTTAAACTCTAATGCACATGTGTTAAAAATTATAATTCCATTGTGCTACTTTACATACAACTGAGCCATAATGCAATCATGTAGGGCTCAATTATGTTTTTAGTAATGCAATTACATTATTCCTTAAAACTCATTTCAAGCCAATTTTTGGCCCCTCGTCTACTAGCAAATACACAATAGGTTGTTGATGTAAGCTATTCCTAGTCAATCTATTTGGTTTTAACATGTTCTAGAGTTGCAAGTATGACTAGTCTTCATCTTGAAGAGTGTGTCATCTAAAGGTGCTGCCATCTTTATACCTCGAAGTTTAAATTTGCTTATCTTAAGGTTTTTATGGAAACAAAGTTTGCCCCTCCTACCAATCCTATTGAATTGGTTGAGCATAAAAAATGGTCAACTAAAAGGAAGTAGATCCATTTAAGATTTGGTGAATGACCCTTTGTCCCTCACATTGCAAAGAAGACAATGGAGGAGACACATGATGTTGTGCTTATTCTATATCAAAGTGTGAACATTTCTTGCAAGTTGGTGCTACAGAAAATGCTTAGCTCTATATGCATGAGCAATATAAACATTGTGGGCTAGTTACCTTATGAAGATCATGAAGCTTTGGGATTAGGTCATTGCTATTTGGATGAAGGTGGTGGATGAAAAGTTGGTTCCCATAGCTATAAATGTAATTTCTCTATTCTAGAACCCATTTGTTTGAGGTGTTTGCACTCATGAGAAGATTCCCACTTTTGAGAAGCTTTGGGATTATTTCATCTTAGAGGAGACTAGATTGGAGATTGTTTTATCCAAATAGGAAGAGTCAAAATGTAGCCGTCGTTGAGAAGATGAGTAAAGGTGGCGAGAAAGAGAACCCAAGAAGGGTTAGGGAAAAGATGAAGGATCAAATTCTTTGAAACAAGAAAAGAAAGACTTGAGTCATGTGAAGTGTTTCAAGTGCTACTGAATGGGCCGCTATGCATCTTAGTACCCCCAGAAGGAAATAAACAAAGCAACAATCATAAAATATTGCGTAGAGTGCAAAAACTTTAGCAGATGAGTTAGCATCTAGACTTGAGAAAACTCTATCCACTGTTTCATGCTTATCCGCAAACACTATTTCTAATGTAGGGTCATGTATGTGGATTGAGCAAGCAAATGCATGACCTTGAACAAGAAAGTGTTTGACCGCCTTCAAGATTTAGAGCTAAGTTACTGATTCGGGTGCGAATACAGATGCTAGTACGAGAATCTAGTATGTGGATGCATGAAATTTTTTTGGGGGGTTTTGGGTGTGTTTATATATATATATATATACAAAAAAAAAAAATGCAAGACATAATTAAATCATTTGATAGTATGATACTTCATCATTGATCAAGATAAATATTAAATGCCAATTGATAGTTCACAAATATTCAAATAAGCCACATCATATACTTGACCTTCGAAATGCCAAAATGGAGACCAATTGGGAAGAGAGAAAAATAGCAAACAAAATTATATGCCAAAACAATGAATGGCATCTTTTATGGTCATTTTAGGGTTTAGAGGAAAAAAAATAAAATAAAAAATTGAATATTGCACATGTTTTTAAGTGATTTGTTTTAATTTTCAATTGTTTTTTGGCAATTTTTTCTTTCCTGGCCATCCGGATGCATCCGGATGCGCTCGGATGCTCACAGGGAGCGTTACAGCTCCCTATGGATGTGCATACACAGGGAGCTGTAATGCTCCCTGTGAGTATCCCCGCGCACCATAATCAGCTTCTACCTCGGCACGCATTTGGATCTAGGGCCTCAACAAGAGCATCCGGTAACTTACATTTAGAGGATAACATACAAGTGGAGTTGGACAATGTTGCCACTTATCCATTTGCTAGATTGGGCTTTATTTTTTTCTACACACATTTAGGTGATGTTTTGACTTAGAGGATGTTTGGTATGTTCATTGTTCAATGAAGAGTTTTCTTTTAGTTTCTTGCATGAAGAATCTACAATAAACAACTACATTCAATCGTAAACATATGATTATTAGAAAATGCGGCCCTAAACTTGATTGAGTTTTGGCTAGAGCAGTTTGAGATGGTGGCCTCTATAGGCCACTTGCTGATCCAATTGCGTAAATATGGCATTATGCCATGATGGAGGAGTGCCCTTCTAGCTTTGTGGAGATAGTTTCTAAACTTGCTAGTGAATCAATGATTGATTCCATGCATGCAGCTAATGAGAGTATTGAAGGGTACTAGGAAAATGTATTGCTGAAGGATTCTCTCCAAAAGAGGGAGTTGACCTTGATGAGACTCCTACTTTAGTTGGCAAAGGATCCTCTAAGAAAGAGGGAGTTAATCTTGTTGAGGTGTTTGCTTCACTTATTGAAGGTTTTGATGTGCATGAGCAAGATCCCTGTTAGCATTTTCATGCGATTGATCACTTCTGCAAGCTAGGTTTTTCTTTGCACATTAAGAGGGTTTCATTCTTTGTCGCTTTAACTGAACCCCTAAACCCCTTGGCCTTACTTGCTTTATGTTCTTTCCCATCATTGACTTGCTACCACTTGTTTTGGGTCACTTAAGTTATAACCTAATTCCTTTATGTATGTTGAGTAATTGACCCCTCTTCCTAATGCAACCACTTGTCAACAATTGATCACATGCCTAAATATTTGCTAAGTCATCCCAATTAGCACTCTTGGAGGTGGTACCTGCTTGCCCACGTGGAAAATTTGCACCATCGCAAGACTCTAATAGCCATACCTAGTTCCAAGAGCGATGATGCATCTTTGTGACACATGTTGCTTCGTTAGAAGGCAGGCCCTAGTGTTCCTTTGTTCTTCAGATACAAGGGGGTTGGAGAGCTTATTTCCTACTGCTAAACAGGTGTAGACAAGCAAAGCTATGGGATTGGAAACCAAGAAAACTCTTTTTGGCCTACTGGTCATACTAGTTGTGCTCTATGGTGGCTTATCGTGCAATTGTATGCCTCCAAAGGCTTGGCCCATTTCAAGTCGCGATGATGCACAATCGTTATGCATGTCTTAGGGTCAACGCAAGCCCCTACCCTTCATCGCTTCAAATCTATGGTGGACTCTAGATGTATGTCACGTGGCTATCCTTGATTGGTTTCACACTATCACAAGCTCCAAAAAGCTAACCCACCATAGCCATGATGCTATGAAATTGAAACACGTGCCTTGGGCCCACCTATTATCTTTGCTTCCCTCGGGTGCTAACTTCTACTGATAGATCGACATGGTGCCTTGTCACGCTATCATGGGAGTTCAAAGGCCAACCCACTTCAAGTTCTAATAATGTGCAATTGTGAAAAGTGTCTCTATCTTGCTAGCATGTTAAGATTATCAAGTGAAGGCTTCAATAATGCAATTGTGCTATTGTAGGAGGCAAATATTTGGGCCCAACCATGGCCGTAATGTTGTGCGATGATCATGTGTCCATCCTACTTAGAAGATTGCTTGTTGCATGGATCCCAAATTGATATGTAAAGTTTGACTTCTTTGTGACAGGTCCATTTTGGTCAACAAATTTTGACATGTCACTTCCCCCTGGACAAAATATGCAATTATTGTCAAATGCCATGATTGTCATTTATCTTCCACGCCAAATCCCGGTTAATGATCAGCATTTAAACTAAAAAAAAAGACTACTTGCGAACCTTTTTGTCTGCTGGAATGAACCCAATAACATGATCCTGGACAATGATCACCATTAAGGTCCAAAAGCTCATCTAACCACCTTTCTCGAATCTTGGGAGTTGCAAAAATCTTGAATGCATTCTGATGTGGATTCAATAAAAAGAAATGAGGCCCATGCTTGTTCAATACGTGCAGACATCCTTGTTGCCTTGAGCCCTCCCCAAATCACAGATTTTGTGGCTGATTTATTGCCCTCTTGCACTCAAACTCAAAAGGTCTTCAATACCAAGGCAGGGTTGAATGTCAAGTGTGTCCTTTCTAGTCTTTTCAGTTGTCTAAAATCAGATTTGTTGGGATTCCTAGCAGTTTTGTCAATGGATACATGGAACTAGGGTGTCCAGTTCATGGTGTGCTCTAGATTCCCTTGCATCCAAAGATGACAATAGGCTGTTAAGCCTCATTCTAAAGGATTGGTCCTTCTCAGCTTCTTTGGCAAATGTTGTATTTTATGCAATCTATAGGTGTAAACAGGCTGATGCATTTGTATCAATAAAGCAGTTGATTATTACCTCTTCTCACCTTAAATGTGTTGTATAATCTTTTCTTACCTCCACTTCTAAATGTGTCTATTCTATTTTTTTGTCTGTATGTTGTGATAACTGGTTTACAAGTGTTGGTTAGAGTGAGCTGATAGAATAGGATTAGAGTGAGCTTCTAAGTGTTGGGTTGGACCAATTGTCTGCATTTAGATTAGAAAGGAAGCCAGCCTTCTCCGGAGATTCAGCCTCACTTTGCAAAGGTCCCACACTTGAGGTTGTTTCCATTGTGTCATTGGAATGCTGGATCTGGTCTAGCAGGATGCAATTTCATGTGACAACAATACCCATGAATTCAGACTGAAGAAAGTCTAGTATGGTATGATGCTCGATGCATGCACCACAAGCCTGTTTTAACAAGATCAATGGTTTTTTATTAAAGTTGGGCTTTTCCAAGTCTAGTGCCAGATTTTAAGTAAGATAGATTTGATCCTTTAATCTTGTCCATGTATATAGATGAATTTGTTTCTGCAGGGTCTCCTGAACAACTCATGATGTCGTGTGAGGAGAATTCAATCTATAAAGTTGTCATCAAGGACAAATGAGGTTGGTGGGTTGCTACTGAAGTTTTCCTTGTGCAAGGAATTTACATCTAAAGGATTAGAGTACAGATAGGAGAAGTGATCTTGGATTATATTTCTTGAGGTTCTTGTATGGTTAACACAATGTTGTGCCACTAGAAAAAGGGAGGTTCAAGATGCTGCGATGGTATCTTAGCGTGGTAAAGAGCACCTTCCTTGGAAAGGGTGAGTGTTAGAGTTCTATTTGTGTCCCCTCAAAGGTGTTTTCCTTTAGCAGTTTGACAGTACACTAATGTTTCCCCTCAGCAGAAATACACCCAACAGCAGCCTTGGTCTGTCTGCAAGTGGGTTGAAAGCATAGTCAAGAGCAGCATAAGCATGGTACAACAGTGTTGGCAGCTGTTCTTCTTCAGCAGGGCACACTGACCAAATTCAACTCAATACTCAGCAGATTAACTTTTCTTTTTTTTGAACTGGGTTCTAATTCTGTCAGTCTCTGCTTATTTTAGAACAAGGTGCTTTTCTGCTTTCTTTTTTCTTGTTTAGGTTAGAGTTTCTTTTCTCTAGGCACTTTTCTGAGACAGGGATTCATCATTGTAAACGCTAGAGTTATCTTTTTCTAAAGAAGAGACCTAGGACATAGCACTGAGAAAGTGAGAATAGTTGAGTTTTGACTCTTGAGTGTTCTTTCAGTTTAAATAGAAGATAGATGTAATATTGAAGGTTCAAATTGTGCATATTTTATGTTCACATTTCAAGCAGAATGTGTTTGTATAGTAGCATACTCATATCTGCTATTTTGGTTAGACTTTCTCATCTTAACTTTTTGAGTGCAGTATCTTTTTAACATGGTCTGAAAATTTAATAGTTTTAAGAAATGAAATCGATAAACCCTTGGGAATATTGCAGAGAAGGTTCAAATCATAGTTCCATGACTCGGACTTGACTATAACTCGGCAAGGTCGACTCGACTCGTGACTCGGCAAAAATGAAAAACCCTTGAAATTTAGAGATTTTTAAAGATTTAAAACTTGTTTCATGCACCCATTATTGAATAAAGCTTAAAGACACTATAACATCATCAAATAGAAGCTAATTTGATCACATGCATAAACATACATCCATCACATAAGTACAGGGAAGGAAAATATATATATGGCATGTAATACATCTATCTTTAGCAAATACAAGATCCCTGCTCAAGAGTAGAAAATCATGTGAAAATATTATTGAAATTAGTATACAAAATAACACTAAGACAATCTCTACTGTATTGTAGTTGACTGAACTTGTAATGCACTGTTTTCTGGGCTATGCCTCGCATCTTGCACTAGCCATAGCTTAGTGATTGATGCAAATTTACTGTGTTAATCATATACTGTTGAAGTTGGAGGCTCACAAACAAGCATTGCAGCTTCTTCTTCTGGAATATCAGAGTAAGTATAATACTATAAATTATTCTACCTTTAAGATAAAGAAACCTCTTTCTGCAATATGTGCGGGTCATGACCATCGGACCTGGCAAGTCATGGTATGACCCGCATGACTCGGCCAAGTCATGGTCCATGACCCGTCGGGTCATGGAGACGGGTCATGAAAACCCGCCATCGACTGCACGGCCCGCGACCTGCCTGAACTTGCATGACTCACCACGAGTTATGGAACACTGCAAAAAATTGAAATTTGAACTACATGTAAACTTCAAATTGTGATATTGCTATTGTGCCCTGTGAGTGAATTTGGTCTGTATTTTACCTGGCATCCTGCCAGGTATATGTCTGAGTGATGTTAGGTATATATTCAACTGAAATCGATAAACCCTTGGGATAATCTTCTGAGTGATGTTAGGTATGTATTTTTTTTATGCTATCTTCCTTTATTCTGTTTTATTTTGTAATTCTTTTCAGGCAATCTAGTTCTCAAGGTTTGTATAATATAATAAATTTTTTTTCCTGATTGGCATTAATATGGTGGGATCCCCCAAATTATCCACATGAATTGTCTGATTTCAGACAGATAAAGTAAATATACAATAGAATTTCCTCCAATCAAAACCTCACGTTGTTGTGTTGGCCACAAATTAGCCCCGTTTCAATACATGTCTCTCGTCTCTCCTTATTTTTTTATTTCCTTCAGCTCTCCAGAAGATTTCATTTCGGTGCACCTTGTTTCAAACTTAAATATATCTACCCAAGTGGATATCTAAATAGAAATCTTTTATGTGTCTTGCAAAGGAATGTTACTCTTTGATGCATATACAATTATTAATGACCACAGTTACTGATCTCAAAGAAAAATTAGAAACTCTTCAGCCGATAAACTAAATATTAACTAACGTTTAACTCCTTATTAACCCGTTAAATTGATATATCCAATAATTAGCATTGGGTTCATGATTTTCAGTTATGTTCCTCCATATTTATCTTTTTGTATCATCTCACATTGCTTTGCATTAGAAATCGCATGCCTTTCAACCTGTACCACCCTGATTTCTTTAGCTAAAATCATCAAACCTTCCCTAATTCTTTAACTTGTGGTGTTACTTTAGTGTTATATTATTGGAGAGTATGTTAAAAATTTGCAAAAATGAGGATTTGTGTTCTTTTAGGAACAGGGCTCATTTAAGTACAAGAAATTTTTTCTTAATGTTCTCGTTGATCCTGATTGCCTTGACAACATCAGCGCCATCTCTTTCCACAATTCCCAAGAGATTGGAAGAAGTCAACTGAGCAACTCCCTTGGGATTGTTTCCTCATAATTTTCACCTCTCCCTTTAATTCATTCTCTCAACATTTGTCCGAGTTTCTGATTTGGGGCATAATCAATCAAAGATGGAATATTGTCCACAATCTCATCCCACAATTTGATTTGATTTATGAACTCAATTGTGAGGATATTTTATTATTTTTGAAATATGTGATCAGTTCCATTGTCAAATGTTCGTTCCTAGGTAGGTACAGATATTTAAATTTGAATTAGTTTCAAATATTTGGAATAACTGAATATCCATCAAGGACAGGTACTGTTTATGTGCGGATCCAAAACATAAAAAGAAAACTTGTGGCTTATTTCATCATTTTCTCTCTCATTCTTTCCAATGAAAACACATGCATCTCAAGTTGATACATGTCTGCAAGGGCATCCAAGGTATTCAAACCATAAGCTTGGATGCAGCCCTAATCAAGTGGGAATTAGAAAACCCAAATGAGTGAACAACAGTGAGAATAAAATACTCTAGTGTTAAGGCATTTTAAACAGTTCTGATGCCTAGAAAGTTGTTGCAGTGAACTCCCTCCCTTAGTCAATTTGCCCAAAAAATAAACTCTTCTCTCCCACACCCTCTTTTCTATTCTCTTTTGTTCTCAAAGTTGCCTGGATCCATGACTTGTGGGGTTGGAAAAAATAAATTCAGTTTTGTCCTAATTTTGAGGTATATAGGCAATTTTTAATATAGAGGCATGGCATTCCTTGGGTGCCATGGTTGGCTAGCATTTTAATTGATTTCTTAATTCCTAAACCCGTGGCACCCATATTCATCTATCTTTCTTTAGGCCCCGTTTGTTTGCGGAATAGGAATACGAGGCATAACCTTAATATCTCATAATAGGGTTTTGAACTTCCGGAAGATGAGCTTCTAATTTTGGACTGTTTGGTTGACCCAGAAGATGTCTGATAGAAGAGGTCCGAGGTTCGAATTTGGGAAACGTATAATGGGCTCGAAATTGCAGAGAAAACGATATTGATTTCGCGTACTCCAGAGATACAGAGGAACCAAATCCAGGGAATTCGTAACGCCCAGTATTTTCAGCCACGCTCTGTGCATTTGATATTGTTATAAATGGGTTGAATAGATTGAATGATTCGGAATCGCCCATTCCTATGACGGTCATTGCATTCAAGCGGATATTGTTACGAATTCAGATTTATAAATGGCTATGCCCAGTTACGAATTCAAGCAGATTTATAAATGGCTATGCCCAGTTACGAATCCAAGCGGATATTGTTACGAATTCAGATTTGAACTCAAGCAGATATTGTTATGCTCAAATTTGAACACCTCAAGCAATCTCCTCAACTCGGTGAAAACTTGTTCCCTGGCACTGCTCTTGTTAAAGGGCAATTTGGGATCATCCGATGTGTAGATTTCAAATTTTACTTTCCCGCTTGTCACATAATCGGATTATGAAAATGAATTCCACCTATTTTGGTGGAAGATGAACTTCCCATTTTTTCCCCAAAATGGGAAGATGAAAACCATCTTCCTATTCTGGTTCAAATATCAATGCATCACCCAAACTATGGATATCAAGACATAACTGGAAGATGGCCCCCAAATTCCAATTCCTCCGCCCATCTTCTAGCAAACAAACAGGGCCTTAATGATTTTTAAAATGCGGATGTATTATGTTATTTAATTTTTTAATATTTGTATTTAATATATATCTATTACATCATAAGAAGGCACATTTATAATGGGAAATGATTTTAAAATAAAATATGTAATCATGTAAGTAAAAATATTTATAGAAAATTTAAAGACTCTATTAATCAATAATTAATTAAAGCTTGTACAACTCTATTTATGCATTCATAAAAGTTAAGCATAAATATTCATATGAGACCTATAAACTCCATTAATCAATAAATTACATATTAAATATTATAATACAAAATTATGATTAAGACATGACATACTCTCAAAGGTCTTTGATATAGAGTTGACATTAAGACTTCTCTTCTGAAACTATAAAATTCACTCACCTTCCCTTGTACTAGTAAGTCAGACAATGTGAAAAAAAGGGGTTAGCCAAATTAGTCACAAAAATAATTAAATATATTAATTTTACCATGTAACATAAATTAAATATTCAAATTCATCAATAATAATCTTAAATGGTTCATAGACATATATAAATAGGTGATTCACAATTACATATTCTCACTCTTAGTTCAAACTACTTGAAGGTTATGGGCAGCTTTGAAGTTGGTTCTTATGGAAATTTAATTCACTTATTTTATTTTATTATAAATTTTATATTTCTAATTTCAACATATCTATCTAAATTAATAGGCTTAGTCTAAATATTTATATAAAATAATAATTTTCCTTTCTATAATTATTGGTGTGAGGAATATTACCTACCTTGTTCTACTATTAGCTCTATTTTAGATCTTATCACTTAACTACTAACAAAATCTGGCTTGGAATATTTGTTTGGAGCAGGAGTCGGACCTCATCCCTCATGATGTGAGAGCTCTGTACACTATAAGACTTGATCCTTGATTCATGGCTCTTTAAGAATCTTTGAACTTCACCAACAGATCAATTGAAAATATTTAAAGTTTTTTAGAACATATGAAATGAAATTATGAAGTTAAAAGAGGATAGAATTAGAGATGAATGCAAACAATAATGTTTATGAATGCAGTATGGATTGCTACGAAAGACGAAACCCAAGGAACACACCAAATCAGAATTTCTGTGGAAAGTTAGTCAAAACAAACTTGTGGCCATTGTTTGTTATTCATCTTTTAAGATGATATTAAAAAGGATCCAGTTGTATGACCTGTATGCTTCCATATAATTTCCATTTCCCTATCAATTGAAAGTGGTGGTTACCCTGTCTAAAATGAAAATGACTATCCAGCCAATAGAATGTCTAATATTGTTATTTATTAATCATTTAAAAATCGTAAGACAGTTACTTAATAATTTTAATTTAATTAATAATTATAAATAAATGTCTAATCACAGCCATTACGTCGGCTGGATAGATCTTAAATGAGGGCCACATAATCCCACTGTCATTCAACTATGTTCCTTCTGTTGATTCCACTGTTCATTTTTGGCTCCTTCTCTAAGGCCTCATCAATAAACCCTAAACAGCTGTCTCTCTCTTTGAACCTTAGAAAACCCCAATAATTATTCCATTAACTTTATATGGCTCCCACTTTCTGTGGATCACACGGATTCGGCAGAGACGTATAGATCTGGCATTCTGAGAGCCTTTTTCTCTGTGCCCTGTTTGCTGAAAAATTCCCCGCCTTTGGGATCTGGGCAGAAATTAATTATATCTGATGGAGTCCATCTATATAATTAAAACAAATGGTAAAAGTGGCGGCAGCAGCTTCCCCTTTACAAGTTTATTTGGAATTCTTTTGGTTTTGCTGTTAGCAATGCTGGCGTTTGTAGTGTCCAAGCCAACTGCTCGCTGGCCAATCAAGACAGGAAGAAAAATCCGGGTAAAGCGCGCGTTGTAATGGTTTCCTCTTTTTTGTTTCCACTCTAGGGTTTTTTCTGTTTACAGTGGGAGGAAAAGATTCAAGCTCTATAGTTACTGGTGGGGTCTAGACACTGATGCTAAGGGTTTATGAATAAATAAGGGTAACATTATGTTATATTACAGTCGACCAATTGGCCACAGCAGCATCCAAATCAATATATGTGAGAGTATAACAAGTGGGTAGGAAAGAAAGAGAAGACTTTTATAGTCTATAATGATCTATATGGTTACTGGAATATGGGATTAAGTATTTCTTGTAGGAGGCGTACATACTTCATTTTCTCTAGGATTTGAACATGTGATGTTTTTTTTTGAAGAACACAAGTTTACTATCACTAGATTAACTTAGATTGTGTATTTGGTAGGGAATTTGGTAGCTGTATAAGTTCTTCTTATTTTATGTAAATATGTTGTAATATTTTTGTGAATATATATAAATATGTTGTAATATTTTTGTGAATATTTGAAATATGCAGAAAATTTTATACTATAAAGCATGGGACTGCACGAAGCATGGAAGTGATCAGGGTCCTCTTTTTGTTGGAACAACACTAACTGTTTAGTTTTGTGGGTTTGGTTTTGTTTGTGTTTCTCATCCTTGTTTCAGACTGTTTTGATTTTGAAGGGGTGTCTTTTTTATCATGATCTCTTTTAAATTTATAATAAAAGATTTAAGTAGGATTTATTTATGGAAAGAAAATTTGATTTTTTATGGAGACGTCTTAGTGGGTTTCTCATCTTTATTTCTGACTATTTTGATTTTTTATCATGACCTATTTGAATTCTGTAATAAAAGATTAAGACTTGTTCACTGAAAAAAACTGTGAACAATAATGAAAAAACCTACTTAATTTTTGTAAACTAAACAGTCACCACTTATTTAAATTAGAATCATTGAACTTCAGTTTGATGTCTGTATTGAATTTTTAACATATGAAATAGAGCATATTTAGATGGATGAACTCCTTTTTAACTGATTTTCATTTATACACCACCGAATATATAATTTTACAGGATATTCAATTTTAAAGGATTAATACTTGTTAAAGGATAGAAAAGGAAAAGTGATTAGTTCTTTTCAAACTTTTTTGGGAAGAGACCTGGATGGTGTTTTATTTTTTATTTTTCCAGTATAAAGACTAAGTTCCATGTGCCTTATTTGCAGCTATGCTTTTAACAAAGAGGGTTTGGAAATTGTATATTAGTCATCTGAAAGTATAGTAAGAAATATACAGTTTTTAAACATTCTTAAAATACAGTTTCTAAGCATTGTGTTTTCTTACATTAGTGTATAAAATTAATTTATTTTTAGTTTAGAAAATTATCTGGGTAATAAAGCATCAAAATGTTTTGGATTTCAAATTAATTACAGTTCAGATTGCTTGTAGAACTGATAAATTGGAATCAATGCTCACTAATGTGATAGTTAACTGTTGTTAGAGACTGTTTATCAGCTACGTTCTTTGTCAGATGTCCGTTAAAGAAAACTGAGGCACTTGAGGTGATCTGAAACCCTGCCTGCACCCTTTGTCAAGTTTGGACTCTACTGTACGATAGTGTCCTTTTTAGTGCGGTAGTGTCTTCTTTCCTGCAGTAGTGCTCTGTGCAATTTATTCTACACCGAATCTAGTTTTCACTGGTATTGCAATATCTAGGCTTGGTGGTGTCATGGGCACCTTTAGAGGCTTTCTATGAGTGGGAATTTGCAGCTTTCCTGCTATCAATTAAATCAATTGGAGTTTTTTTGGAGATATGAGAATTCTGTTTTGTACTGGACAATGGGCCCTGTTTTTATGGCAGATTTGGGTTTTTTAACCTCTAGTCTCCATTTTTTATTCTGCAAATGTTCGAGTCACTTTCATTTGACTATGGCTCTACAACTTACATCTGGCTATGCAAAAGGAGGGGTTAATTGAATCCCTGATCAACCATGTCAGCACTTTCATCAAAGTTGAGGAAGCTTCCTCCATGGCTCCTAGACAATTTATCAGAGTTCATCTCCCGGTTGATATTTCTAGGCCACTGCCTCACATGATTCATATCAATTCATCTCTGGGCTCGTGGCTGCAATATTTAAAGTTTAAACTATGTAAGGCTCCCTGAGCGTTGCTTCAAACACAGCCAGCTAGGGCATAAGATTGCTGGTGTCCATGCCAAATCTATCAATGGTCTTAATCTCAAGAGATGGGTCTACAAGAAGGGCAGTCCAGATGCTGACTTCATTTGGAGGAACCATGGTGTTTTCATGGAACATCGTTCCTTGGCTTCTACCTTTCGCCACCGGAACGATCTATCTGCCCCGGATCAACAGAATACTTTGACCTTGAAAGATGAGAAGCTTTGGTGGACTCTCGCTGAAGATAATGATTATCTTTTAGGTTTTGGCTTGTTTTGACTATTTTCAAGTATTGGATTCAATCGATGATGGCACACAATGCACAATGGAAGCGCTTCTTTTCAGAAGCAAGCAAAAACAAAAGAAGATTGATCCTGGAGTTTTGTTCGAGTGCTTTAGATGATCTTCTGTTTGGTTAAGAGAGTGCTTTCTCTCTGTCTTTTGAGCTCCCCGGTTTCTGGTTTTAAGTATTTTTTTTAAATCTATGCTATATGAGAGTGGGTTCACATTCTACAATTTATCAATTAAAAACATATTTATTATTAAAAGAGGGGTAAAAATTTATTGAAATATAAAGAGAAACAAAAATAAATGAGCTTAACAAAAAGTTCTAAAGAACGCTATCCCGGTCAACATGTTCATCAAATACTTGAGATAAATTAGGGGTAATTGTCTCTTATCAACAATATTCCAGTTCTACATGTGAACTAAGGCCCATTTAGCTAGGCAATCAGCAACACCATTCCACTCTTGAGGAATGTGCGTAAAAATGACATAGTCGAGAGACCTTAACTATAGAATCTAATTAATAACTAAAGCCAAGTGCCAACTAACATCCCCAATCTCCTGCTTATTTAGCAAATTCACAACTACCTAAGAATTAGTCTCATAAATAATCTTGCGCCAGCCACACAGACAACATTGCTCTACAACAAACAAGATGGCCAGAGCCTCCATGTAATTATTAGAATGTAAACCCTTACACACAGAGAAAAGAAATTGGACTTCACCAGAACTACTTCGACCAACTCCCCCAATGCCCATAGGTCCTGGATTCCCCTGAGAAGAATCATCTATATTGACTTTGAGAACTCTAGGCAGAGGAGTCTAATTCCCCTCACGATTGACACACTGCTGCAAAGGCTGGATGGTCTTACTACTATGATGTTGACCAACAACCATTGGAAACCTTCCCTAAAGAGGAAGATGGAGGTGGTTGCATATAACAACATCTCCAAGATCCATACCGCCATTCCACTCACACTTAGCTAGAGCTGTCTCACGGAGAGAGTGGATAATTTTCCACCATAGATGCATGACCCCAATCCTAACATCTTGAAAGATTCTCATGTTCCTCTCCAGTCAAACATGCCAAAGAATAAAGGAAGGCCCAACAACCCAATCAACCTAAAGAAAAAGAAGCTTTAGAAGGGGAATGTCCCATCCAATCCCAAAACTTAGACAAAGAAGAAAAACGTCAACATGGGCAGCCCCAAGCATTCCACCAAAAGTGCCATATTTGCTTAACAAAAGAACATTGAAAGAAAAGATGGAGAACAAACTCTTCACCATTGCTGCATAACACACAAATTGAGGGACTCTGAAATCCACGTTTGCAAAGATTATCCCAGGTAAGACAACGATTGTGAACCACCAACCACATAAAAAAATACACTTAGACTAGGAAGATTTATTCCAAACCTGCTTCCACCAAGGCACCTCAACATCTCCAAACAACTGCCTAGTAAGCTCTAGGTACCTTGCAAACACATAGTATTTTCTACACAAGGCACCACCCCAAGCCAAAACATTAGAACCCATCAAGGAGTTGCACTCCCTAGAAGCCAAAATCTAAGAAAGCTCGTGACGATCTCTCTCAGAGCCCTTTGGCAATCAATCACAAGAATTCTTCCAACTATATCCAACAACAAGGCCCAAATTATGAATTGTCTTATAATGTGCCACCTTATCCCAACCAGCAGCAAGAAAGGAATCATAAAGAGCCTAGAGATGTGGGTACATGGACAAAAGAGGAGGATTACCATCCCAAGAATCAATCCAAAACATAGCCTTAGAGCCTCTATTACATATCCAAAAAAGGCCTTTATTAACCAATGGAGCACCGGTCTAAGAGTATGCCAAACCATAGAACCACTACCCTCCAAAGGAATCCGAGCAACATTGAAAGCGTCATCACCCCTGAAATACTTATGTGTGATAATACGGGCCTAGAGCTGATTCTAATAGAAACACCACCGCCAATAAAGCTTAGCAGCAAGAGTTTGGCCACTCAAGATAGCAGAGCAGAGACCAAGACCTCCCTCCTCCTTGGGCCAATAGAATGTATCCCAGCTAATTAAACTCCATTTAGAGTTTTGCAAATTCCCTCTCCAAATAAATTGACGTGAGAGAGCATCAAACTCCTTTAGAAAATACACAGGAGCTGCCTAAACCATGCTTCTATAAATAGGAAGAGACAAAATTAGAGATTGCAGAAGAGTAACCTGAGCAGCTATAGAAAGCCATCGGTGAATCCAATTATTACATTATATTTTGTTTATTACATTTAATATACAATATTATTTAAATCTAATCAAAGAACTGAATTGGAAATACTATTGACATCCTAATAAGGCACATTCATAAATGGACATTACTTCAAAATAAAATATGTAGTTGTGTCAAGCAAAAACATTCATACACGATCTACAAATTCCATTAATCAATAATTTAAACTTGCACAATTCTCTATTTATGCGCTCATAAAAGCTAAACATAAGCATTCAAACAAGACCAATAGACTCCATTTATAAATGAATTGCTTATTATATAATATAATACAAACCTATGGTTAAGACATGACACACTCTCAAAGGTCTTTGACATAGAGTTGACATAGAGACCTCTCTCTCTTATGAAACTATAAAATCCACCTCACCTTACACTCTTATACGGTATTGGATAAATCGTAAACTAAAACGTAAAATATATAAGGGAAGTTTGATAATAAAAAAATTAAGTGTCCCCTTGGTAAGATGTGTTTTAGTTTACGATTTAGACGTTGCCCTCTTATACTAGTAAATCAAACAACATTCTTTACCCAATTTACAAGATAGGGGTTAGTCTAGGATAGTCCAATTAGTAACAAAAATAATCAAATATATTTAATTCAAGATAAATTAAAGATTCAAAGTCATCAATTATGATCTTTAATGGTTTACATATACATAATATATTACATTACATTACAATTCTTCAATATTGATCTTTGATTACATTACAAATAGAACTTGTCACTCCTAGTCCAACCTATAAGAAAATTATGAGCATCTTTAAAATTGGTTCTTAGGAGATTTAATGTATTCACTTCTTCTATTTAACTTTAAAATTAATATTTCTAAATTCAACTTATTTATCTGAATCAATAAGATTAACCTAAATATTTATATAAAATAATACTTTCCCTCTTTACAATTATTAGTGTAAATAAGGGCATTACATAACCACATCTTATCACTTAAATTTACTTAGTATACATTTAAGATACTTGTCACTTTATATCTCATACCATAATATTAAAACATTTTTTAATCTTATGTATGTCTCACCTTTGTCTATGTGATTAAGGAGTTTCCTTTGTACTCTCATTCTATTATATCGATTCACTCTATTTATATTCTTTAATAAAAATATATTCTTATCACAAGAAAATCTTACCACAACCAATAATTTTTTTTCTTTTATCTCGCCAACAGAATTTGTGTTGTTTAGGATGAAGAGTCGCTATAGTATTGAGAACAGTCAAACCAAAGAAAACATGTGAAATGCAAGTTATGAAGGTTAGGAAAACCACAGAATTGGATATGAATGCAATTGTATTGTTATGAATGCAGTATGGATTGCTATAAAAGATGAAAGCCAACGAACACACCAAATCAGAATTTCTGTGGAAAGTTACTTCAAACAAACTTGTGCCATTGTTTTCTATTCTTCTTTCAAGGTGATGTTAACAGGGATGCAGTTGTATAACTATAAGCTGCATACTTCTATTTTACTTTCTTTTCTTAATTGAGGAAAAGAACAATAAGATGAAAAAATACTAAAACATCACTGCTGTAACAACAGCTACAGCAGTCACAGTCATAGCCTAATAGAACAGCCAGCCTTCAGTTCAAATCAAATTACTTACACTAAAGTTATGCAATGCTTCAAGAAAGCATATCCAGGAAATTAGAACATATCCATACAAATCTTATAGCAACAAATCTTCTTGAGAACATAAACTTTAAAGACCACAGGAGGAAAAATGAAAATTACAGATGTAGTATGTAAAGCTCCAAATCAGGCCAAGAGAGGAATGCAGTATGTAAAGCTCCCAACCAGTTCAAGAACTCCTCTCTTGAAATCTCCAGGCTAGAACATGTTGTAATGGGAGGGTACAAAACTGCTGAAGTATAATAAACGAAAGTAACATCTGAAAGTCTCCCTCTAATGACCAAAGAAGACTCCATCATCGAATCCTTTGCTGTTTCTTATATTTTCCCAGCAGGGCTAGAATCAGAAACCAATATCTCATAAAACCAATGAAGAGTTGGAGCATAACACCGCTGCCATGAATGACCCTCATTTGGGTCCTGTAATTTGTGTTCAAACTTTTTAATTTGCTTTTGAATGTCATCCAAATTTTTAATAAGACGAGGGATCAAGCTAGGTGTCTCATGCAGCACTTGGATGTGGAGGGATAAGCTCAAGCATACCATGTGATTTTCAATAAGTTGGGGAAGAAAAGAATGGGAGAAAGTAGTCAGACGATGAGATCTCCAGATGAAGTTGATGATCACTAAAGGTCTGAGTGATGATATTATGGAGAGAGGACAGCCCAAGAAGTGCACTTCTCGAAGACCAGAACTTAGTGAAGAGAATTGGGAGAGTGAAGAAGAGGGAACACCACAACTGGTAGGCATGAGCACAGAGCCAAAAAGCATGCTTGATAGGCTCCTTTTTGTTAGAAAATTATCATGGCAAGGGGTGGATAACAAACAGACCAGTTTAGGAGTCAAAAGAGGATACTTGTTTTGAAGATGACAATTTGAATAGATTTTTTAACTATTGCCAAGATAACCAATTGAATTTAGTAGGGTCTTACAAATCACAGAAGACTTGAATTCCTTTCTTTAAGAGGTGTTTTCTGTTGAAACTTTTAATACAACCAAGAGTTTGCAGGCTTGCTGAATTAGCCGGTTCCACCAAATAGAAAAAGTAGCAAAGCTTAGACTATGTCTCATAGATTGGTCAAACCAAGGTAGTTTACTAAAGGTAATTTTCTAAAAAGACCAAATAAAGTTAGTTTACTAGTTTGCCAAACAGACCAAATAGAGTTAAAAGAGAGCTTCAATCTTTTTTTTCCCACTGTAAACAGGCCAATTATCAGAAGTCCATGATCTCCCTAATGTGATGTAAAAGAAGTGAAACATGGGTTTATCACTAAAGACTGATTCCTTTGGCATATGGGTCTCCATTAAAGACATGTTCTTCAGTCATGAATTGGACCGACAGATTCCTTTCCAGCGTATACTTCCATATAACTGATCTATCAATTGAAACTTGAAAGTGGTGGTTACCAAGTCGAAATGTGGGCCACATAATTCCACTCTCAACTCCACGTCAACTTTGTTCCTTCTGTGGACTTCTCTGTTGTCTTTTGGCTTCTTCTATGATGCCTAATCAATAAGCTCTAAACAGCCGTCTGTCTCTCTCAACTTTACAAAACTCATTACTTTATATTCCACCCCCCACCCCCTTTTCTGTGGATCACACGAATTTGTCACAGACGTGTAGATCTGTCATTCTGATAAGCCTTTTTCTCTGTGCTCTGTTTACTGAAGAATTCCCTGCCTTCGGAATTGAGCAGAATTAAAAGTATATCTGATGGAGTCCATCTATATAATTAAGTCAAATGGGAATGGGAAAAATGGCGGCAGCGGCTTCCCTGATATAGGTCTATTTGGGATTCTTATGGCATTACTGTTAGCATTGCTGGCGTTCGTAGTGTGTATGCCAAATGCTCGCGGGCCAGGCGTACGATGGAAAGCAGTCCGGGTGAAGCGCGCATGGTGATGGTTTGCTCTTTTTTGTTTCCACTCTTTTGGGTTTTTCCTGTTTACAGTGGAAAAAAAAGATTAAAGCTCTGGGGTTACTGGTGGAACTGACACTGATTTTCAGGGTTTATAGGTAATTGAATAAGGTAACATTATGTTACATTATAGTCAACTATTGGCCACAGCAGCATCTAAACTCGAATTATGTGAGAATATAACCAGAGGTTGGATGTGGGCTGAATTAAGTTCCTCCTATTTTATGTAAATATGCTGTAGTATTTTGGTGACTATTAAGAATTTATGCTTCAAAGCTTGGGATTGATCAGGGTCCTCTCTTTGTTGGGACTGCATTAACTGTCAAGCTTAGTGGGCTTGGCCCCTGTTTTATGTTTCTTCTTTGTTTCAGACTGTTTTGATTCTGAGGGTGTGCCTTTTTATCACCACCCTTTTTCAATTCTGCAATAAAAGATTCAGTGAGACTTATTCATCCAAAAAAAATTGTGACCTATTATAGACAAGCCTTATTGATTTTTGTAAACTGGACATGAACATGCACTGCATTTTTAAGTTAGAATTACTTAACTGCAGGTTTGATGTATGTATTGAATTTTCAATCTACAAAATATAAAATAGAGAGTATCTAGATAGTTGAACTCATTTTTACTGATTCTGCTTGTACCCCATCCAATGTTCAAGGATTAGTATTTTATTAAAAAATAATTACTGAAAGATTAGTTCTCTTCAAACCCTTTTTAGGAAGGGACCTGGATGGTGTTTTATTTTTTCATTTTTCCAATTTAAAGACTAAGTTCCATGTACCTTATTTGAAGCTACTCTCTGCACAAAGAGGGTTTGGAAATTGTATTTTAGCCATCTATAAGGATAGTAAGTAATGTACAATTTCTGAATATTCTTACAATACATTTAATTTGACAGCATTGGGTCTTTCTTACTGTTGTGTATAAAATTAATATATTTTTAATTTAGAATCTTGTAGATAACAAACCAGTAAAATGTTTTGGATTTCAAATTAATTGCAGTTGAAATTACCTGTAGAAATGATAAGTTGGGAACAAGATAAATGCTCACTAATGTTTATAGTTAACTGTTGCTAAAGTAACTGTTTATCAGCTGTGGTCTTTGTCAGATGTTAGGAAAACTGCCTGCACTAAATGTCATCTGAGTACCTGCCTGCACTCTTTGTCAAGTTTAAACACTAGCAATCTATACTAAACTGAATCTAGTTTTCACTGGTACTTGCAATATCTAGGTTTGATCTAGGTTTGGTGGTGTTAGAGGCTTTTTATGAGGGTAAATTTGCAGCTTTCCTGTTATCAATTAAATCTCATAAAAACATTTGAAAAGATTAGAGTTCTTTGGAGAATGCATGATGCCTAGTTAATCAGTGTTATTTGAGTGTGTAAATTTAGATGTAGCTATAGAGGTGCTGTAATGATTTCTACTATGGTGTGTTAATGCTTGTATCAACTCATATTGCTGTGTGTTTAATGTTACTCTGTGAATGTATTAGAGTGTGTAAATTTAGATGTAGGTATAAACGTGCTGTAATGATTTCTATTATGTTGTGTTAATGCTTGTGTCAATTCATATAGCTGTGTGTTTAATGTTGCTCTGTGAATGCATAAGTGGCATGGTAAGATTAAGAATAAGAATAAGTACCCACAAAGTAGGATCACCTTCAGCAAATTTAACATCAGGTTAAACAGTTTTTACGACAATAATATATTTGGCTTATGTCATACAGTTCAAATATTGACTGTTGTAATTTTTTATTTCTTTTTGGCTTCAGTCATTTGTGTCATTGTAATTATTGAAGGATAGTGTTTCTTGTATCATTCAACTATCTATCAACTATCTATCGATAGCTTTTATTCTTTGTAACTTTGCTTTGATCAGCTTCAACAAAATCAAGATAAAGTTAAATAGCTTCAGAACAACCTACTTGACCTATGCCATTAAAGGATTGCAGCTCAAGTATTGATTGTTGTAATTTTTGGCTTTAGTCATTTGTATTGTCTTTATAATTGTTGAAAGATAGTGTTTCTTATATCTCATTCAACTGTCTATTGGTAGCTTGTATTCTCTGTAACTTTAGAAAACAAAAAAAATTCTAATAGTGTGGACACTATTGGAGTCAATGATGTCTAGGGACACTAGTGCACATGAAAGAGTCTAAGATGCACGTGTGTCCAAGGCAGGATATGGGTTTTGGAGTTTCAATATCGAAGGAAGTGAATATGCAGAATTGAGGTTATATTGCACATCCAAATGGTCACAATTGGTCACTTAAGTCAATAAAAAGTGAATGATGCATTTTCCATTTTGCATGGTGTACTCAACTTTAGTGTGCACACGAATTTATATGAATTGTGCATTTTAAAGAGACAATAATATTTAAAAGTGTTATATCTATTTAAGAGGATACCTTTTTAAATAATTGTTCTGAAATTTATTTGTTTGTTTGTTTGAACAACATCTTTAGATCTACATAAACACAAGAATTGTTACTGGATTTGGTGAGCAACACCCTTATTATGTAAAATGTTACCATAAACATTTACATAAAACTTGAAACTTAAAATATAAAACAAATCATAGAGGAAATCCTAGACATATGACCAAGTTGACCCGATAAAACCATGTAAAAGCAAGTTGAGAAGAAGATGATATCATGTTGTATGTAACAATCAAGGAGTTGTAGCCAAGTTCACTCCGATGAAGAATACATTCCATGATCCAATGTTTGTGATGTAAGATCTATGATGAAATCACTTTAACCATTGCATATTGCAGAACCCATGAAGATGCCACTTAGACCAAGGTGTATAGTGTAGGATCCATGAAGGTGTTGCCTTAAAGATTGTATAATATGTGTGTTTATGATAGGATAGAATATTTGTCTTTCTTGTTGCACACAAATTTATGGGATCAATTGGAGGTAAGGGAAATATATTTTGATAATGGTAAGATATAATAATATGTTGGTTCTATGTGTATTGTTTTGTGAAAGCGAGGTGATTATGAAAGCTCAAATAATGGGAGAAGCATGCAAAAAGCAAGTGCTGTGCAAGATTTAGTGTTAAACTACAACACAAGGAAATAAATCAAGATAAAGATATGATTTTGACAAATTGATTGTTGTGTAAGATGTACTTATTAGAAATTGCATCATTTTTAGTGTGAAAAAAAAATTTGATGTTATGTATGATGTTAGCATTTGAAAATGACATTAAAATATTGTTTTAGATTTTAATTACTAATAAGTATGTTTGAAAATAAAGTGTGGTACAATAGATTTCAACATTTATAAATTATGACAAACTTATCAAGAAACGTAGTTGTCCATGTTCTATTTGTGTCAACATTCACCATTAATTGTCTTTTGTCATATGAATGATGAAAAAAGAAACAAATAAGATCAAAAGACATTGAAATAAGAAAATAAATGCACCAATGAAATAAGAAGAGTATCAAGCATGTAGTTGTTTGGTGGAATTTTAGGGTTGTCAATAGATGGATCTTGTGAAGGAAAGCCAACCAAATTGACATTGTCATTATGAGGACAAGTAGATGGTGTACTATTACAATTCACTAGTGGCTCATGTTCAAAAGTAGGTGTAACTTGTTACTATTCAAAGATGTGTTTGATGTTTATGCATAAATAGAATCAACTATGACAATAACCTCATTTATAAGATCTTGAATTTTGTTCGATAATGCTTCATTTTGATTGTGAAAGCCCATTTTTATCAAAACATGAATGAAAATGAAATGTATAATTATTGACATGTTCATTTGAATCTTGCTTGTATTGTATTAATTGTGCATGTGATACCCTAGTGTTAGTCTTGAATTGCACTAA
Source organism: Chamaecyparis obtusa (assembly GCA_027943335.1). Classification (NCBI taxonomy): domain Eukaryota; kingdom Viridiplantae; phylum Streptophyta; class Pinopsida; order Cupressales; family Cupressaceae; genus Chamaecyparis; species Chamaecyparis obtusa. Next base: position 510,266 of record BSBK01006574.1, read on the forward strand.
AATTTTAAAAAGAATGTATTGAGATGTGGGGTGAAAGTATAAAACCAATCCAAGACAGATTATAGAAGTGTTAGTAAACAACCTCAACAATATTTTATCAATAAATGAACAAGTTAAACACGTCATAAAATTCCTTACATGTCACAATATGTCCCCAGACCAATAGGAGAAGGATGAGCTAGGATCTTATGAGACAATGAGTAATGTAACAATTATGTGCACAATGGAATGTTTTCAAAAAAGCAATTTCACGCAATTATTTTGTATCTCCTTTAATTTTCTTGATACACATGAACATAAGCCTCACAACCAAATATCCTTAGATGTTGAATTGAAGGCTTCTTACATATCCACACTTCATAAGGATTTTTATCAACAAGAGCTAAACAAGAAGATCAATTAATAAAAATAACAAGCAATACTTATACCCTCTTCCTAAAAGCACCAAATTAGTTGTGTACCACTTAGCATACTTCAAGCTCTTTTATAAAGGTTTGGTTCATTTTTTTCTTGTCTCATTTTATTGGGAAGTGTAAGTTGTCATATTTTTCCAAACAATACCTACATGCTTATAGTATTGATCAAATTCCTTGCATAAATATTTATCAATATTGTTTGATCTCAACACCCTTATCTTATAATCATTTATTTTTCAACTTAGGCTTTAAGTTCCTTAAACTTGATGAAAAATTAAGATTTTGAGTAAATAAAGTAAATTAATGTACACATCTATAAGCATCAACAATGAATATAAGCATGTAACTTTCAAACCTTCTATGCTTGAAAATAAAAAATTTCCGTGATATCGAGATCTACAAATAACTTTCTATGTTGACATTTACAGCTTTAAGAGCTTGTTAATTAGGATTTTCTTCTTATGAAAAAACCATTGATTTGAATGAACATTTTTATAAAATTAAGGAAGACAACATGCAACATATAAAATGAGAAGTATCTTAATGAAAGTAACTTAGAATTCATAACAAAATAGAAAAAGGGTGATGCAAAGGCCCAATACGAAACTATGACATTGAAACTTGTTTGAGAAAGAGGTGATGTAATTTGAATATGCTAATGCAATGCAATGGTATGCAAAGGGATATGATAATTTTGAGAAAGATTTGATTGGATGAGGATCCCTCTTTAAGCTTGGATAATAGATATACAGCCAATGATGAAACAATCAAAGGTGTGATGTCCCTTTATGCCCTACATAAATTTGATTTTTTATGTGGAAGAGTCGTGCCACAATAGCTAATTAGAAAGAGGTTAGATTGGGCCCAAACTTATATTTGAATTTAAAAAATTTAGGGATGACCATGTAAATAGAAATAAATTGGGTAAAATTTTTGGACGTGAAAATGAACTAGGGAGAGGAACATGTAATCTTAGAGATAATAAATAGTTAATTATGTGTTTAGTTATGGGCTGCCAATCAATTAAAATCATGTAGTAAAATCAAATACTAAAGACGTGTAAAGAGGCATAAAATGAAAGGTAAAAATGAAGAGTATGTGTTTCTCATCTATATACTACTTAGCGACATTAAATGATCAATATGTATAAATTATGATAATGTGATAATTAACCTATAATAATGCTAAACTTCACACACGTGCTTATTTCCATTTAGTTTTGTGTCCAATTTAATAGAATGCTTTCTACAATCATATAAGCAAATGACTTGATCTTGTGTGATGTTGGGCTTATTCTCAAATCTTTCATCTATCCTAATTTAGACACATATCCCATTCTTACGTATATGTTTTCCCATACACATTATTTATATTTAATCCCTTATGGATCAAAATTTAGAATTTAGAAATGTGATCTTGGTAGCCCAAAGATAGTTATCTAATGTTTTTAATTATAATTTTTGAGTTGTAAATATGCATTGGAAGCTTAGTGATGAAATCTAAAGTATGTTGATCTTTAAAGTTGGCAAATTAATCCCATGCACATGAAATCAATCTACACCCATAGATCTGGCACCCTAAAATTTCAAAGTTTAGTTAACTCCCACATTGTGCCAACTTAGTACATGTTTGCATAATTTATTACTATTTCCTTATATTTAATGAAGTTCATTTTCATTTGTTTATCATTTGATCATGTTGAGCTCTATTCACAAGGCATGCTAGGAGCACTTCTATTGGTGCAATAAAAAAAATTAGGATATGCATATCATCTAGAGCAGTTGCATGTTTACAAATTATTGCCTTGGATAATTTCCACAACCATGAAGTTTTTCCTATCAAAGAAATCAACCTAAGAGAACATGAAACTTGTGATCCAACAATATCTCCTAGGTGCTTAAAGCTCCACAAGTCCTTAACACTCAAAGAACCCTAGCAAATAAAGGAATAAAAAAATAAGAGTGTGCAATGTACCAATTCAAATTCATGGCCAAATATCGAATCTACTAGAAAACTAACCCAAGTGTCAAACCTATGAATACAACCCTTCATAAAGGTGATTGGCTATTCTAATATTAGGACAAAGTTCAAACAAACATCAATCATTTTCAATCTCAAAACATATTTCAATGCACCGAGATTGATAATCTACTTTTTATCCTAAAAATGAATACAATGATTTTCTCATTTACTTTCACAAATAAAATTCATATTTTATGTCCTCTAATATTCATTACACCAAATCTTATTGTATATATTTTATTTCATATATTTATGCTTAGTAGCTTACATTAATTAATTAATCTAAAAAGTTTATCTTTAAAATCACACTCGTTGCCAAAAGATTGAAGTTTAATTGGTGGACTACAATCATTGGAAGATGATAAAATGTGATATAAAACTATTCACCAAGATCTAATCATCTATATAAAGATAAAGATACCAACATCTATAGTTCCGATTTACTTTCCTGTAAAAAATATAATTTTTTTATTCTAAACCACAATTTCTTCTGGTATTGTGACTTGAGCATTCAACAATGGGAAATAGGGATGGATAGAAAAGCCCTTCCCTGGCCCGCATTGTCCCGAGCGATTGACTCTGAATGGACATCCATTGGTCATGCAATTTCTGAGAAATTAAACCATGTTGTCTTTAATTCCAATAAATTTTGACCGATCTGATTTTCACCGACTTCCAGGAAATTTCTAGAGAGCCAAGAAGCCCTAATTTTTTCTGATAACAAATTCTCATCATGAGTGTTTCAATTGATCAGTATTCTGACATTACAGCATCTCTCTGGACTGTTAGAATCCGATTCATATCGTGGAAGCAAAAATGGGAACTTATTACGTTGTAAAGGATGATGAGCCAGGGGACGGGTTTAAATTTCTTGTGGCTTTGCTGATGGCAATGATGTTTATGGCGATATGTATGAGCAATCCCAGGCCTCGTCGGCGCAGGCCATATATGGTCATGCGCGTTACTTGAAAGATAAATTCAGGGTATACAGCGTTTCCCTTCTGAAATTCTGTAATCCTCTGTTATGAAAAATGATAGCTTAGGGTTTTTAGATTGTAACTGATGTAGAAGGAAATTAGTTTTGGTTTTGTTCAGAAGGGTATATTGTAAGGGTATAGAAGGTTAATTTAACTGGTGAGGATAATAGTATGCCATATTATCTGAAAGATTGGATCTTTGAAACTGTAATTCAAATTTCAGTATTGATTCTGAAAGAATGGATGTTCAGTGATTTTGAAGGAATGGAACTAGTTAGAGTTTCTTTGAAGAATAGCAGTTTAGTGGTTTTAGATTGTAACTGTTGTAGAATGGAATTAAGTTGGGTTTTGTTCAGAAGGATAAATTGTAAGGGTGTAGGAGGTTAATTTAACTGGTGTGTCATATTATGAAATTTAATATAAATTTTAAAACTTTGAAGGAATGGATCTTCCTAATTGTAGTTGTTTAACTTTCAGTATTGATTTTGAAGGAATGGATCTTCCTAATTGTAACTGTTTTACTTTCAGTATTGGTTTTGAAGGAATAGAAAACTTTCAGTAATTTTGAAGGAATGGAGTTAGTTTGAATTTCTATGAGAATAGTAGCTTAGTATTTTTAGATTGTAATTTGTAAATGATGTAGATTCGGAAGGGCAAATTGTATGGGTAACTAAGAGGTTACAGTTCATTTTATAAGGATAAATTGTTTGGATAACTAACAGGTTACAATTTTTGTTCAGAGGTGTAAGTTATATAGATATTTAAGAAGTTACAATTTAATTGGTGAGGACAATGGTGTGTACACCATCAATTGCATAGAGTATAATTTTTCAAATGTATGATTCAAATTATCATTTGAACTTTCAGTGGTTTCAAAGGAATGGATCTTTCCAATGATGATTGTTTAGTTGAAGGAAATTTCTGAAAAACTGGCAGATATGTTTTAGATATGGGAAAGCATCTCCCTAATGAGAGTAGTTTAATTTAAAGGAAACTTCTGATATATTAACTAAGGCAAAGATTCTAAAGATATATGTCAAAGACACTAGAATGGATCTCCCTAATGAGAGTAGTTTAATCCAAAGGAAACTTCTGATATATTTCTTGAAGGCAGAGATTCTAAAGATATATGTAAAAGACACTGGAATAGGACTCCCTAATGGGAGTAGTTTAATCTAAAGGAAAATGGAAATCCCTAATGCTAGTAGTTTAATCCAAAGGAAACTTCTGACATATTAATTGAAGTCAAAGATTTTGAAGATATGTTAACTCAGTTGCATCTATTAAAAAAATGTATGGACTTTTATTTCAAAGGTAGGTAGTGTAGACAATTTAGAACATAAAGACATACTTTGTCTAATTTCATAAGTGGGTAACAAAACTGGGTATTAACTTAAATTGAATTTTAATAATTTCATATAATGAGTTTATGTTCAATTTAAATGATGTTGTAGTAGAGGCATAGTTTCCTCTCTGCTTTGTTTGCGAGCATTAACTTCATAATGGATTTCAATAAATTTTGATAATTTTGTTTGGAAATTTTCATCAAGTGTTAATAAATTTTCACAATGAAATATCAATATAATTATTGTGTTTTTGGATTTTAATTGTGTATGAAGTTATGAATCATCGTTTCGGATCACACTCAATGATCCATCATAAGGATCAAAGAGAGTTTACGGAGATGTAAAATGGTTTGGTTGCAAACCAAGATTCAAAAGCGAGGAGAAATAGTGGGAGAGGAGGGAGTGTGAGACATGAGAAGGGAAAATAAAACATTACTAATAAAGTCAACTACAAAATAAAAAGTCAAAACCTTAATTAAATCTCAATTTGCCAATATTTTTGTCTTAGTTGATGTTATACTTTTGTTTTTCAATAAGCTCTCAATCTTTTAATTTATTTTTGCTAGTAAGATAAACATATCGATTACTTTTGCAATTCAAAAGGTGTGAAAAATTTATATGTAACTCAAATTCAATCTGTATAGGAAAAAGTATTTTATAGATTTAGAATTTCAAAAATAATTTTATTGACGATAGAATAACAAAGGTACAATTTCTTGTATGGTTTTGTGAGAATTAACTTTAAAATGGGTCCAATAGTTTTTTATTAAGGAAAACGGGTTTTGAAGGGGCCCCGAAACCTTGTACATTTTGGTCAAATAAGATTTTCAAAGCAACTCTCTAAGAAGGAATAGATCGAGACCACAACAAGGGTTTTACAACAGGCTCCCACAACCTGGAGAAAAAATGGTGCCAAAAGAAGGAAACTGGGATCCTAACTAAAGAAGCCACTGCGAAAAGATAATACAATTTAAAAACAATAGCCTTGAAACTACCAGCGGACAACAAAGAGAAATCCTGCCGAATGCAGAGATAGATTATTTCTGCCCCTTCTGGGAACAAAGGGACATATCAAAAGAGGGAAGATGTTTAGATCTTTTTTTTCCTTTAAAAGAAGTCCACCCGTCTTCTGCTTTCTTAGCCATATCCTGCCAATAAATCGAATCAAGAACCGAGGCGCCCAAAGACGGGGAATCAAGAGATTGTCCTTGGATAGGGCCACAAGAATCCAGAGAAGCTGAATTGAGAGATGAATCTATAGCATCTGTTCTAGCGTGATCCAGCGAAGCATTGTCGGTGGGAAGAGTAGACGCCTCTCCACCAACAAAGGCCCGAATAGTTGAAACTGAACTAATTGATCCAGGGATGGAAACATCACCCGGGGGAGATCTAGTGGCGGTACCAAGAGGCACAGGGGTCTCAGAAGTCTCTCCTGAGATGAAGAAATAACCTGAGAAAAGCTTCGAGAAGTCAAGGCCTTCACAACAGAGTAATGATGGGAGGAGGCTCCCTTCCACCAAGAAGCAGGTTTTTTAACCTTTTCCATTCCACACTAATTCGCTAAGTGGCCAGTTTTAAAACATCTCTTGCATCTGAAGGGGAGACCTTCACAATCCAAGGATTGAATCCAGGATCCTTTAGGATGTTGTAGCTTTATCTTTTCCGGGAGACCCTTGGAAGAATCCAAATCAACCAAAATCCTAGCATATGTGGAATGAAAAATATCATCAAATTCCTCATCAACCATCAACAAATCCCCGAGAGCCTCCCCCACAACCTCAAATAGAGAATCAACCCAAAAGTGAAGAGGGAGGTTGGGAAGCCTCACCCAAGTGGGAACCTTGGAGAAAGTCTCTATAGAGGCATCAACGTCAGGGTGCCATGGCTTCATCATGAGCATGAATCGGTCATCCCATCTAAAAAAGTGATCACAAAGAATCAGTTTCCTATCAACTGGATTCTCAAACTTAGCAATGAAAAAACCCCTCGCAAGAGGGAATATGTGAACTGTTTCTGAAATAATGGGTTCCCACTGGCGAGTTATCCAAGCATGCAGATCCGAGAGACTCAGCCAAAATCCCTTGAACCTGTAGATGAGACCATGATCCGCGAATACTGAAGATGCAACATCAATATCTTTCACAACCTCGTCATCCAGAGGGAGGATTAGAGGGTTGGAAACTCAAAAAGGGGAGACATTTTTGAGACCGGAAGTCGATAGCCTAGAGGTTGCATACTTGAGATGAGAAGAGCTCCCGGGAGTGGCATCAACAAGCACAAGAGGACCAACAGCGCCAGGGGAGCTGGCTTCCCCAACCGCCTTTGAAGAAAACTAAACCCTTCTAGGGTGGGGGAGGGGTGGGTCCTTAGCAGGCGTAGCAAGAGTGGGCTGCAAGGAAACACCAGTTGCACTCCCCATAGGACCCTGAGTCGCCGGGGAAAGGCCGCAGGAGAGAAGAGGGGCGACGGCTGCAAAAGAAGTGGCGGCCACTAAAGGAGCGACAAGAGCCCTTGGTGCAGAGGTTGCAAGAGCCCTAGGCACGATAGGAGCGAAGGCTGCAGGAGCCCTAAGCACGATGGGAGTGGTAGTGGGAGTGGAAGCCATTGTTATCTTATAATTTGTCCAATAGTTGTCCTTAATGTTATATGCAAATTTGTTATCATTATCACCATCAATGACTTAATGCTTTTAAAGTTTCAACAATATAAACATCTCAAATCATTTTTGTTTGCTTGTTTACTAAGCATCAAATTCATTTTGATCTCATTGGACCATTTGCATCCACTAAAAAAATGTGGGTTCATATTTCAAAGGTGGGTTTAACAATATAGGAATAATTGAGGCATGATTATTTGTTTGGTTTTGTAAGTGGGCATTAATTTTAAATAGATATCAGTAGTTTCTTATAACATTGTTTGAAAAATAAGAGTGTGCAATGTACCCAATCAAATTCATGGCCAAATATCGAATCTACTAGAAAACTAACCCAAGTGTCAAACCTATGAATACAACCCTTCATAAAGGTGATTGGCTATTCTAATATTAGGACAAAGTTCAAACAAACATCAATCATTTTCAATCTCAAAATATATTTCAATGCACTAAGATTGATAATCTATATTTTATCCTATAAATGAATAAAATGATTTTCTCATTTACTTTCACAAATAAAATTCATATTTTATGTCCTCTAATATTCATTACACCAAATCTTATTGTATATATTTTAACTTATATATTTAATGTTAGTAGCTTACATTAATTAATTAATCTAAAAAGTTTATCTTTAAAATCACACTCGTTACCAAAGGGTTGAAATTTAATTGGTCAACTACAATTATTTGAGGATGATAACATGTGATATAAAGCTATTCGCCAAGGTCCAACACATTCAAGCTAGGTTTAACCTCCAGATAAATTCGACCTACAAATTTGAGGGGCTTATGGTTAAAAATTATAATCATCTATATAAAGATATGCCAATATCTATAATTCCAATTTACTTTATTCTTAACAATATTAAATTTTTTTTCCTAAACTAAAATTTCTTCTGATATTGTGACTTGAGCTTTCAACAGTCGGAAATGGGGATGGATAGAAAAGCCCTTCCCTGGCCCGCTTTGTCCCGAGCGATTGACTCAGAATGGACATCCTTTGGTCATTCAATTTCTGAGAAATTAAACCTTGTTGTCTTTAATTCCAATAAATTTTGACCGATCTGATTTTCACCGACTTCCAGGAAATTTCTAGAGAGCCAAGAAGCCCTAATTTTTTCTGATAACAAATTCCCACCATGAGTGTTTCAATTGATCAGTATTCTGACACTACAGCATCTCTCTGGACTGTTAGAATTCGATCCATATCGTGGAAGCAAAAATGGGAACTTATTACGTTGTAAAGGATGATGGACCAGGGGACGGGTTTAAATTTCTTGTGGCTTTGCTGATGGCAATGATGTTTATGGCGATATGTATGAGCAATCCCAGGCCTCGTCGGCGCAGGCCACATATGGTCATGCGCGTTATTTGAAAGATAAATTCAGGGTATGCAGCGGTTCCCTTCTGAAATTCTGTAATCCTCTGGTATGAAGAATTATAGCTTAGGGTTTTTAGATTGTAACTGATGTAAAAGGAAATTAGTTTTAGTTTTGGTTTTGTAAGGGTATGGAAGGTTAATTTAATTGGTGAGGATAATAGTATGTCATATTATCTTTCGAAGAATGGATCTTCCTAACTGTTGTTCAAATTTCAGTATTGATTTCTGAAAGAATGGATAACTTTCAGTGATTTTGAAGGAATGGAACTAGTTTGAGTTTCCATGAAGAATAGCAGTTTAGTATTTTTAGATTGCAACTGTTGTAGAATGGAATTAAGTTGGGTTTTGTTCATAAGGATAAATTGTAAGGCTGTAGAAGGTTAATTTAACTGGTGAGAATAATAGTGTGTCATATTATGAAATTTAATATAAATTTTGAAACTTTGAAGGAATGGATCTTCTTAATTGTAGCTGTTTAACTTTCAGTATTGATTTTGAAGGAATAGATAACTTTCAGAATTGATTTTGAAGGAATGGAACTAGTTTGAGTTTCTATGAGAATAGTAGCTTAGTATTTTTAGATTGTAATTTGTAAATAATGTAGATTCAGAAGGGCAAATTGTATGAACATTTAAGAGTTTACACTTTATTTCATAAGGATAAATTGTTTGGATAACTAACAGGTTACAATTTTTGTTCAGAGGTTTAAGTTATATCAATATTTAAGAAGTTACAATTTAATTGGTGAGGACAATGGTGTGCACACCATCAATTGCATAGAGCACAATTTTTCAAATGTATGTTCAAATTATCATTTGAACTTTCAGTAGTTTTGAAAGAATAGATCTTTCTAATGATGACTGTTTAGTTGAAAGAAATTTCTGATATATTAAAAAGAGACATGTTTTAAACACTGGAATGAATCTCCCTAATGAGAGTAGTTTAATTCAAAGGAAACTTTTGATATATTAACTAAGACAAAGATTCTAAAGATATATGTCAAAGACACTAGAATGGATCTCCCTAATGAGAGTAGTTTAATCCAAAGGAAATTTATGATATATTTCCTGAAGGTAGAGATTCTAAAGATATATGTCGAAGACACTAGAATAGGACTCCCTAATGGGAGTAGTTTAATCTAAAGGAAAATGGAAATCCCTAATGCGGGTAGTTTAATCCAAAGAAAATTTCTGACATATTAATTGAAGTCAAAGATTTTGAAGACATGTTAACTCAGCTGCATCCATTAAAAAAATGTATAGACTTTTATTTCAAAGGTAGGTAGTGTAGACAATGTAGAGCATAAAGACGTATTTTGTCTGGTTTTGTAAGTGGGTAACAAAACTGTGTATTAACTTAAAGTGAATTTTAATAATTTCATATAATGAGTTTATGTTCAATTTAAATGATGTTGTAATAGAGGCATAGTTTCTTCTCTACTTTGATTGTGAGCATTAACTTCATAATGGATTTCAATAATTTCTGATAATTTTGTTTGGAAATTTGTCATCAAGTGTTAATAAATTCTCACAATAAAATATCAATATAATTATTGTGTTTCTGGATTTTAATTGTGTATGAATTTATGAATCATCGTTTTGGGTTACACTCTATGATCTATCATAAGGATGAAAGAGAGTTTAAGGAGATGTAAAATGGTTTGGTTGCAGACCAAGATTCAAAAGAGAGGAGAAAAAGTGGGAGAGGAGGAAGTGTGAGACATGAGAAGGGAAAATAAAGCATTACAAATAAAGTCAACTATAAAATAAAAAGTCAAAACCTTGATTAAATCTCAATTTGCCAATATTTTTGCCTAGGTGATGTTATACTTTTATTTTTCAATAAGCTCTCAATCTTTTAATTTATTTTTGTTAGTAAGATAAACATATCGATTACTTTTGCAATTCAAAAGGTGTCAAAAATTTATATATAACTCCAATTCAATCTGTATTTCGACAAAACAATAGAGATACAATTTCTTGTATGGTTTTGTGAGAATTAACTTTAAAATGGGTCCAATAGTTGTCCATAATGTTATATGCAAAATTGTTGTCATTATCACCATCAATGACATTATGCTTTTAATTTTCAACAATATAAACATCTCAAATAATTTTTGTTTGCTAGTTTATTAAGCATCAAATTCATTTGGATCTAATTGGACCATTTGCATCCACTAAAAAAAGTGGGTTCATATTTCAAAGGTGGGTTTAACAATATAGGAATAATTGAGGCATGATTATTTGTTTAGTTTTGTAAGTGGGCATTAATTTTAAATAGATTTTAGTAGTTTCTTATAACATTGTTTGAAAATTTGTCATCATTTCACATCTTCACAATATTATGTTTTTGTTTTCCCATGCATAATAAATCATGCAATTATTACTTTTTTTACTCCATATAGTTATTCATTTTTCTGAACATTATTTTTATTACATCGTAAATACAATTTTGGTTGCCTTAGTAGTTCCATTCATTCAATCTAATCTATTTAATAAACATATAGAAATATCAATTTTTATTCTATTAATTAATAAAGAATGTCATAAGTAATCTACTTTATAGGCAAGAACATAAAAAATCATAGTTACATATTGCAATGATATTATATTTACAATTAATAGAAGCATGTACATATCAAACAAAATTATCATGAGATGGGTTAACTAAAGTAAGCATAAGAGAGCAAGTTATACCAAACATAAAAGATCATTATTAATATTACAAGGCTATTGCATTTCCAATTCATAGAACCATGTACATATTAATTGAAGTCATCAAGAGATGGGTTAACTAAATTGGGCATAAGAGAGCAACTTATATCAAAACTTCTCTATGTATATGAGTTCCCTAAAAGCAATATGATCCATCAACTAAAACAATTACAATTATTGAACATTTATATTAAGTTTAAACACCAACAACTTAAAGAAGAGGTGCTTTCATTCTTGGTTGGTCACTAAGTGTGAAGTCCTCAATGAATCTATATTAATTATTGTTTAAGGTATAAGGTGTAACACAATCCTAGCCAAGTAAATAAATAATTCCTTATATAACCTAATGAAGTGGACTATGTTGGTCGATTAGGTAGGGGATTCATAATGCCAAAACTTCATTGTATCAAGTTAAACATAGATTTTAGCTACATATAGGCTCACCATAATAACATCCATTCACAAAATATGAACATACATAATGACCAATGAGTAAGAGTAAGTGGGTGTGACTCTACTACATAAGCTAACTTTCTACTATACAATTAACTAACTAAATTAATCCCTTAATTAAGATGTCACTAGATGGGATGAGAAAAGTTGGTATAATGCATATTATACCATAATTATTTCCTCTTCTCAATTTACTGCTAGTTTGATGATGAGATAGTAATTCCACACTACTTGTGATTGTCATAAGAAAGAGAATACTTATTCAGCAACTATACAAAATAACCTAGTACTTATGACACAAGTAGTTATCAAAATGTTTATCTGTAATCTGTACTAAACAAATGAGAAAGGTAGATCCTAACATCTAAATTTCCTACACACTACTAGTTGACCCAACTTTATATAAAGGGTAGCTTGTAGCATCTATCACATGCATGCTATTGGTGAAAGCCAACTAGCCCTTGTGATACAACTAGTTGCTATCATGTGTAGAGAAAGATTTGTGCCTACTATCATCTTGGAATTCATAATATGTGTATTTCAATGTCTCTATATCCCATGTTCCTTACAATATCTATCAAATTTTGTTTAACATAACTCACTACCATTATTAGTTGTCAAAAACCTAATCTTTATGTACTATTCTAAAATTCTAGAAGAGCCTTAAACTCTCTAAAATGACTAGAAACTTTAGGCTTACTTCTAATAAATACTCCCATATCTTTATAGAGTATTCATCTACGAAAGATACATACTATAAATTTTAAATTGAAGGAATACTTATAGGACCAAAAAAAACTCATAATGAACTAGATCCAATAAACAAGAAGATTTGTGAGAACTTGAGTAAAATTGACCATTTTTTTAAAACCATTTATGTAATGTTGATAGAAGTCAAACTCAAGAGAACAATCATTTAAATCATCTACAAGAATTATAAGTTTTAGAGTCCTCAAACCATTCTTACTTATGTGACCTATTATCTCATTCCATAACATTATTTGCTCTACATGTAACTTGGTCTTTGAGGCAAGAGAATCCTTAGATGCCCAAAAACCTTGACCATTAGAAGTATATGCGAAGGTGTAGATTTTGCATATCTCTTCACTACAAGAAAAAAATAGTTGTTACACTAAAGTGTGCATGCATCTAATTAAAATAGATTTCCCTAAGATCATCCTTATTTGGAAACATATCGCCTTGCATCAACTTACACCCCCATTGAAGAAACTAACCTACATACCCCCATTACTAACCTTGCTTACTAAAAGTGGGTTTCATTCGAAACTACATATATATAATACACGATTGATCCTCTTTACATGTCCATCAAGGAATTAAAGTAAGACTCTTCCATGACTAACACTTTTTAGGTCAAAGACATCTCTCTAAATTCACCTTCACACCATCATATTCATTATACTTTCAAAATGATCCCCAATGTGAGGTCATGTGGAAAGAAGCTTCAAACCCCTTCAACTATGCACCTTTCGATACATACATTGACAAGGCCATGACAAAAGTATCACCATCATCTTGAGACTTTTTGGATAGTATCTAAATGATTTTTTTCTATTCTTTGCTCTTAGGCTTGCTATAGTTCCAAAAGTTATCCTTGATCTCTCCAAGAGAATTGTATTTCCCTTGGGATTTGGATTAAGATTTATCTATTTTCTTGTGCTTTTCTTTTCTTTCTATTTTAGTCTCCCAAAAATAGTTAGGGGCCTTAGTTAATCAAATTTTTTTCTCTACATATCCTCAAAAATTAATAATGCAACTACCTCGTCCATTTTGAGTTTAAAGAAAGCATTCTTGATTTCCATCACCAAGTGATCGCATAAGTCTAGAAAAGGACATAACAAAGTCATGTAATGATCCTTCTCTATCTTCACTCTAATGAAGTGATAGTCATGTTGAAATCATCTAGGTGGTCAACCATAGAATCACCATCCCCCATATTGAGGGTATATAACTTCTTTCTCAAGAAAATTTCATTTACCAAAGATCCACCTTGATAAATTATACCCAACTTCTTCCAAATAGCTACAATTGTGGCATCTTCATGTATGTTAAAAAATATGGAATTTTCTAAATAGAGTTAAATAAGAACCTTCATTTTTTGTTTCTTTTTGTCCATATTTTTGTGACATGGTAGTAGGTAAATGGATCCATCTACTACAACCCATAGATTTTTATTAATGGGAATATCCTCCATCTTGATCTTTCAAAGATCAAATTTTATTCCCAAGAACTTCTTTATTATATTCTTAATGTTCTTGTCATTTTACCTAAAACATAATATTTTTATGCAATGAAAATAATAGTAAAGGAATGCAATAAAAGGTCTAGAACATTCAACCACTATTACCAAAACAAAATATATGCTAAGACCAAAAGATACCAAAAAACTCAAAACAAGATATGCAAACCTTGCACATCCTCAAGCAAAAGCCTCCTTTGTTGAATATATGGTGTCCAAGATTTGGTATGTGTGCTTAAAGGATAGTTTTCTCAAGCTTCAATGGATGTAGGAATATTTTGGCATTATGAGGTTGTGATTGATGATTTGTGGGCTTAATGTAGCATTATAACTTTGCATAAAAAGGGGGATGATTTATGCAGGATTGAGGATTCAATTTATAAGCCAAGAAATGGTTGATTGGAAGACTGAAAGTGGAGGAAGGGTTGAGATGATTTTGAGGGGAAGCACATAAATTGTGCTTTCTCAAACTCATAGCCTTGTGACAAGTGTCACAAGGAGAGAGGTTGAGAGGACATAGGGGGTTGGGAAGATATGCCATAAAGGAACATCTTGTCTCAAATCCCAAAGGTCAAGCCTTGAGGATTGTAACCATTTTGGGAAGTGGGGAGAGGGGACAAATGTGTAAGGAATGTGGTTAGGAGTGTAAGAGCATTTAAGGTTGACAAGTGGAGAGGTAGTTGGGATTGAAGAAGATGTGACATGAAGTTGACTTTGAGTGGGGTTATGATTTCTTAATCTTTAGATTAGGATTGTGCAAATGTTTAGGGGAGGATTAGGTTTGGATTAGTGGGCAAGTGGGAGGAGAGAGAATGAGTGGAAGGTTAATTAATTAAACATGATTATTTAACTAATTAAATAGGATTAGGATGTGTGAAGGGGATGGGTTGAGTTAGAACCCTAGGTTAGGTGGTTTAAGGGTGGTTTGGTTAGGGGCTAAAGTTAGGAGCCATGTGCTTAAATTGAATTGAATTTATTAATTTAATTCATGAATAGAAGAAAAAGGATAAATAAATAAATTAAACCAAATGGGGATTTTTTTTAATTAATAGAGGAAAGGGGATTAATTAATTAAATAGCCAAGGGTTGCATATTTCATTAATTGGACTATAATTAATAAATTAAATTAATTAATTAGGAGGTTGAGATAAACTAATTAAATAATAATATTTAATTAATAATTCCTAGATGAGAGCTAAATTTCATTATGAAAACGTTAATCGGATTTAGGTGTCTACATTTTGCTCCTCTTTGAAATGTTATTAAAATAACGTCATTTTGAAGAATTTTGAAATTTTGATGACACAAAGAATAGAGGCAATTAAGTTTCCCTAGACAACATGGAAATGACGTTAATTAGACTAGGTGATGCCCCCTCGAGAAGGCATGTGAGAAAGAAAAAGGGGCCCATGTGAAATCTCAAGAAGTAATTTATCCCCAGTGGGATGGAAGAAAGGGGGAACAAAATAAGAAACATTGATGTGATCAAGGTGCAAAATAGAGGTCCTAGGAAGAAATAGGATGAGAAAAGGTCATCTGGGGGCCGAGAAGGTGAAAAGGTGCCTTAAAAGGGGGCCCTAATAAGCTTAGGAGCGTAAAAAATGAGGCCTTACAAAGCGACTCATAGCTCTCTATGCATGGAGTTGCAAGGGGCTTTGAGCTAGAGCTACAAACTAGTGACCTTGCTAGTCAACCACACAATGAGAGATTCACAATGAAGACAAGGGCAACAATGTCAATATCTCCAATGAAATCAAGATGAATGCAATGCAATGCAAGTAAACTAAGAAATGAATATGCAAGCTATGCCACTACGCTATGAAAGGAAAGTACAAGTGTTACAATCCCTCCTAATTAAACTATGTGAGATTAATCTATTCCATAAAGGAAATCTATACTAAAAATGCCATGATATGCAACTATGATGTAAGAAAACAAGCTAAATGAAATGCAAAAACAATGTCTTCAAAACTTGAATGCAAGAATGTCTTCAAAAAGCTCCAAATGACCTAGAAAACCTGCAGCATAACATTAGCATAAAAACCTAAGATATGAAAATGAGGAAGAGAGCTCTTCTTTTATAGAGAATGAGAATCAATGGACGATCGAGATTAAGAGGCAAAAGACTTAATCAACAATGGAGAAAAATGGAAGCTTGATCCTTGTGCACAAATATCCTCCAATGAGAAAATAGGAGTTGACTTTTGTGTCCATATGAGACAAAAAGTACTTTTTCCCTTTTTATAAAATAAGAATAATACTTTATTTGTGCAACATAGGATAAGAAGAAAAGTGGGGATTTTTTATTTAAATAAAAGGGGAGGAAATTCCTTTTAATTAAATAAAGACTTAGGATAAAGTGATTTTATTATTTAATTAAAAGAGATTTTTAATTAATTAAAAGGGAGCATATTTTCTTAATTAAATAAGATTTTTATTTTTTTCTCTTTTAAATTAAATAAGACTCAAATCTTAGGAAATATTGAATTGATTATGATTTGATAAAGGAAATTGATATAATTGATATAATGCTGATTTTTGAAAATATTGATTCAGGGATTTGATAAATTGCTAACTAGGGGCCCAAAGTCTAGGCGACCATTTTAGGGTGCATACATTTGCCCCTCTTTGACTAATGTGTGATCATTTTGGGAACACATGCAGTCAAAGAAGAATTGAAATGTGAGATCGATTTGGGATCACAAAACAACCCAGATGTGTGTTCGACAGATGGGAACACATCGAGACAAGCATAAACAACGGCTGAAAGACAAGACCAACACCGTCGCTGCTAGGTGCAAATCAAGCCTTAGACAAAACTATCGTAGTCGCTGCTAGGCAATAATCAAGTCTGAAAAATAGGAGATAAAAATTGAAAGAGAAAATCACCACCGTCACTGCTAGGTGATAATCAAGTCTAAAAATAAGAATCTCAAGTTGAGCTGAATGATAAAGCTGAATCAAAGATTAAAGCTAATAGGTACTGCCCCCTCGGAATCAAAATTGAAATTAGATAGAGCAGAACAACAAATTGATAAACCTGATCAAGTCACAATAAATCATAATCGAAGGATGGAGCATGATAGGATAACCATCAAACAGTGAAGATATGCCCCAAGTTGACTAGGTTTGACTGGGAAAGATATAGGATAAAAATTAAGTCAAACCTTAGAGAAATGAAGTGAGTGATAATTAATGATAGACTAGAAGTTTGAAAGACATGAAAAGGAAGAAATTCCATCAAAGATCGAAGAAGTATGCCTCAAAAGGTCATTCAACTGCGCAGAAGAATGAGAAAACTTGGAAACGCGACTCAGATTTTGATTTCGAGTCCGAAAATAGATAGAAAATGATGTGATATGAAAGACCAGAAATGAAATATATGATCAAGAAGAATAAAAAAATGAGCACAGTTGACCAACTAGTCTGTAGATGATAAAAAGGAGAGCTCTCTCCATATGCAAGATGCAGAAACTAAACTATGATGAACCTAAGAATGCAAGCTACTATGAAAGTGGTTGACTTGCAAGGTCACAACACCTATAGACATCTAATTATCATCATCAAGTGTTATTGGTAGCGTCGTAAGATCATACAATGCACACTAGCATAACTATGTGGATATGAATATGATCTTTATCAAATAGAAATGTGAAAATCCCACCTAGGCATCAAAGACATGGAGGTCAAGATGACTAATGCAGTGAGATTACCTAAGTTTGATATGGCAAGATTATGCTTGTATAAAGACACATGAAAGTCAGGATAACTAGAAGGATGCACTCGCAAAATAGTCAAGGATAATACCTTGTCAATCCATAGTGTCAAGTAAGACTAGCATAAATGCTCATGACAGTTAGGATCAACAAAATATACCCATAAGAAGATAAAGAAAGAAAAAATGTTCTCATACCCTCAGTCTTCTAGCTATGCATCATCAAAAAATTCTCAGGGAGAGACCACTCATCAAAGAAATCCTCATAGACAGCACACAAAGAAAAATAAAGTCAACATATCTCAAGCGAGTTGATTTTTTAAGTGCGTGTGTGTTGGTCATAGAGTCAGACTTTGGTTATCACATCTGCCAATGAGAAATATCGCATCATACTAGACTGTTGGGTAAGACATCTGATAAGTGTTAAGAAACACTCGACGCAAGGGTAGTGTTGAAAAACACTGTTTGGGGTGGTGTTGAAAAACACCTATTGTGGAATGCCCCAAGAGACAAACACACCCAAAGGACCTATGCTAACAGTTATGCCCCCTAGACAAAGATAAAGACCAATTCTAGACTACGCCAAATAAGGTCAAGACATGATGGAGAAAGGCTCAGTGTCGAGGACGCATGCTAACAAATAGGAGTGCAAAGGCCTCAAGTAGCGCCTGTTTCCAAGTTTTCACCACTTGGAATCTTTTTTCATTTTTTGATTTGTTTTCTTTTTTTGTATTTTTTCTACCAAGGCTCTTGTTTCTAGGTTTTCACCAAGGCACTTTTTCTATTTTTTTTGAATTTTTTGCATTTTTGGATTTTTTTTATTTTTTCAGGACTTTTTATGCTTTTTAGGATTTTTTCAGCATCATATATGATTTTTTTTGGAATTTTTTTCAAGATCATAAAATATGTACAAAGGATGCCCCCAGACAAATTTGGGCATCAAGGATAGAACTTCTTTAGGTGCAAAATGTTGATGGGCTCAGGGAGCTGTTCTCCATCTTCATCTGACAGTAAATATGCACCTGTACCAAAAGTCACAGTAATGACATATGGTCCAAGCCAATTAGGTTCGAACTTGCCCTTTTGTTCTCTATTTTGTTGATTCTTAGGGTTCTCTCGCAAAACAAGATCACCTATTTGAAATTCCCTAGGGCGAACCTTCTTGTTGAATGTTTTGGACATACGCTTCTGATATACTCTCACGTGATCAAAGGAAGCCTTACGCTTCTCATCTAGAAGTTCTAGTTCTTGTAACCTCATGGCGTGGTAATCCTCATCTGTAATCAAACCTTTGAGAGAGACTCTGAGTGAAGGGATCTCTACTTCTAAAGGCAATACTACTTCAGCACCATAGGTAAGGGCAAAAAGAGTAGCCCCTGTAGGTGTGTGAATACTTGTCCTGTAAGCCCATAGTGCTGGATTGATTTGCAAGTGCCAATCCCTACCATTCTTGTGTACTGTCCTATGAAGAATCTTGAGAATAGTTTTATTAGAGGCTTTTGCTTGTCTGTTTCCCTGTGGAAAGTAGATGGAAGACCAATGTTGCTTGATTTTAAAATTCTTGCATAAATGCTTTAGGTCCTTGTTCTTGAATTAACCTCCATTATCAGTAATAATCTCAGAAGGCACTCCAAACCGAAAAATGATATGATTCAAGGTAAAATAGTGAAACAGTCTTTCTAGAGGCAACAGAAAAAGGGACTGCCTCTACCCATTTTGTGAAATAATCAGTAGCTGTGATGATAAACTTATGTCCACCTGATGAATTGGGGTGAATTTGCCCCACAAGGTCAAAGGCCCAGCGTTGAAATGGCTAATGAGAAATAGAAGGAATTAGCTCCCTACCTGGAGCATGAATCAGGTTTCCATGTTTTTGACATTTCTCACAAGACTTAGAGAAAGCTATTGCATCTGTTTGCATTGTGGGCCAGTAATACCCCACCCTAAGAAACCTTCAGGCCATGGCAAGACTGTTGGAATGTCCACCACAAATGCCCTCGTGGATGTCTGCTAACGCTTGGTTGGATTCCTCCTTTTCCAAGCACCTAAGAAGTGTCCCATCTAAACCCCTCCTATATAAATCACCAGAGATAAGGGTGTGGCGAGAGGCATTACAGACAAGGTTTTGATGTTTAGAACGGTTGAATGTATCAAGGATGATGCCATCACGAAGATATGAATAGATAGCGCCATATCGGGAAGACTCATGAGTGACAAGGGTACAAATGATGTGGCTTTCAGATGAGTCAAATATGGGATGGTGTAGCTCTTCCACCAGGAATTCAAATCTTGATTCATGTTGTTCCAACTGAAGAAGTGAAGCTAATGTGGCCATAGCATCTGCAGCTTTGTTTTCTGTCCTAGGGATCTGTTGAAATGTCACAAATGTAAAGTAACATCTCAATGATTCAACCATCTTTTTGTAAGGTACCAATTTATCATCCTTGGTTTGATACTCCTCATTGACTTGGTTGATAATTAACTGTGAATCCCCAAAGACATGTAACTTTGTTATGTTCCATTCTATAGCCATTTTCAATCCATTGGTCAAAGCTTCATATTCGGCAATATTATTTGTACATGGGAATAAAAGTTTGTAAGATTTTGGAATGTTGTACCCATGTGGAGAGACAAATAATACTCCAGCACCTGATCCACTTTGCATGTGGGAACCATCAAAGAACATCTTCCAAGTGCGGGTAGTCATATATAGTATGTGTTCATCTGGGAATTCTACCTGAATAGGCATACTATCCTTAATTGGGAAGTCAGCTAATTGGTCAGCAATAGCTTGCCCTTTTATGGCCTTTCTTTCAATGTACTCTATGTCAAATTTAGACAAAACCATCATCCACTTGGCAAGCCTACCTGTGAGGACAGCCTTACTAAGCAAGTACTTAAGAGGATCAATTTTTGCAACCAAATGTATAGTATGAGCAAGCATATAGTGTCGCAACTTTTGGGAAGCAAACACTACTGCCAGACAAGACTTTTCAATGCTATTATAATTGATCTCATAAGATACTAGAGTATGACTAATGTAGTAAATGGCCCTTTCTTTCCCAGTATCATCTAATTGAGCCAACAATGCCCCCAAGGAAGACTCTATTGCTGAAATGTATAAAATCAATGGTTTCCCAGAAATAGGCGGCATCAAAATCAGAGAATTGGCCAAATACTATTTTATTTGATCAAGGCTCTTTTGGCAATCCTCATTCCAAGCACATGTGGCTCCCTTATGCAATGTTTTATTGAATGGTTGTGCTCTATCTGCAAGCTGTGAAATAAACCTCCTTATGGATTGGAGTCATCCCTAAAGACTTCTCATCTAACTAACATTTCTTGGAGGTGGCATATCTAATATAGCTTGGACCTTTTCAGGATCAACCTCTATTCCTTTTGCTGAAATTATGAATCCTAGGAGTTTACCTGAGGCAAATCCAAATGCACACTTTTTCAGATTCAATCTAAGCTAAAACTGTGCCATGCGATCTAGAACTACTTCCAGATCATTGAGGTGTGTATCCCATTTTCTAGATTTAGCCAAGGTATCATCCACATAATCTTCCATGTTCTTATGCATCATATCATGAAAAATTGTGGTCATAGCTCATTGGTATGTTGCTCCTGCATTCTTTAGGCCAAATGGCATGACGTTCCAACAATAGGTTCCCCATGCACATGTGAAAGTTGTTTTCTCTTGATCTTTGAGAGCTATTTTTATTTGGTTATAACTAGAAAAACCATCCATTAAAGAGTATATCTCATAGCCTGCAGTCATATCCACTATCATGTCTATGTTAGGGAGTGGAAAGTTATCCTTTGGGCATGCTTTGTTAAGGTCTCTAAAGTCTGTGCATACACGAATGGATCCATCATGCTTTGAAATTGTAACAATGTTTGAGATCCACTCGGCATAATCGATAGCTCTAATAAATCCCGCACTGAGGAGCTTTTCTAATTTAGTCTTAACAAGGAGAGCTATGCAAGGATGCATTTTCCTCAACTTTTGTTTAACTAGTTTTATTCCTGGAGCTATAGATAGATGATGCATAATAAGATTAGTGTCAAGTCCTGGCATATCTGAATATGTCCAAGAAAAGTTGATTTTCTTCTTTTGCAAAAACTTTGTATATGCTTCTTTTTCTTCAGCTGATAGACTGAGCTAGGTGCACTATTTGGGGAGCCTCTTTTGTATTCAAATTCACTGGCTGCGTAGGCTCAATAAGAACTGATGACCTATCTTGGAAGTAACTTGGAAAGTTATTAAGTACCCCATCCTTAGGCACCTCAAAGAGGTTTTCACCCTCGGATACATCTTTTCTTTTTACTATTTTTGGTTCTGACACCGCCACAAAGTGGTTTTCACCATCAGACCTATTTTTCTTTTTTTCATTTTCTTTTATTTTCAGACTGAGGTACTTAATATCAAGCTCCGTCATACTTGTTGTCAGTTCACTAGTGGAAGAGACTACATGTTCAAGAGCATTCAGATAGTAGGCAATTTCATAGTCATTTTGAAAAGTGAGGAGTTTAGGCTCTTGATGTCGCTGAGACCAGTCAATTAGGTCGTAGTGAACAAGGGGTAAGTCAATGACTGGTTCAACATTGTTTATGTGGAAGGTGTTATCTCTGGTGACCATACAATCAAGATTCATCAAGTCCTCTCCTAAGATACTTGAGTCAGGATTTGTCCTACCAAACGAAGCGTCGTCCACTAAGGCAATTCGAGGAGTCCAATCCTCTAGTCCTACACTAGGCTCATTGGTCACCTCAGGTTGAGTACTATAAGTATGGACAACATCCATGTCCAAATCAACTGTTGCATTTAAAAGTGAGTCCCATTCGAACTCATGTGAGTCTGTTTCTGAATCATTATTTGGGCCTTGTGATGTAGAAGCCTCAAGATTGGGAAGAGTTTCCCCTTCTCTAATACTAGCATTTTTACTATCTATCGCAGCTAGGATAGCAACACTTTCCATTGTCAATCTAGCATTCATATAGTCACTATCCGTCGCAGCTAGGATAGGAGTACTGTCAGTTGTCAAATCCTTTGAATCTCCCCAAAGGAGATTTTTTGAAGGCACCCAATCATCAGACATGTCTTGTTGATTAGAAAGATTAGGTGTGTAGTCTGAGTCATTGTCACTGTCCTTCACAGCTGAGACAGGGACACTTTTTTGTTTCTTATTTTCAAAACCTAAGCCAACTATTGACTTATTCCTACATCCAAAAAGGGCATGGTTAAGAGATTCGGCCTTAGCATCCAACCTATGACTAAGGGGACCATGTCCTGGATAACCCATATTCTTGACCAATGTATACCCTCTCCCATAAGCTCTAGGGGAAGGTGCAAAATTTTCATTATGTAGGTATTTCTCTTCTCGATAAATCCAGTCCCTAACGACAACCTCTTCTTTTTCCTCTTGAATCAGAACTGAAGATTCTACAAACTTATCGAACAATGTCATGGCTGAAGACGAGGGCTTCATTTCTTGAGAAGGTTTGCCATAAGACCTAGGGGAAATTGGCAATTTTGTGAATGAATCCATTTTGTAATCCCCCATACCAAGATCTATGGTCTTAAATTTATTCTTGCATTATTCAAATGTAGTATCAAAAGTGTTAGCCTCCCTATTCAAAGGAACGTGAGACCCTGCTAAAATTGTGTTGACTGACAGTGTGCTGTCCCCGGGTATGCAGACTTTTATTCCATTGTAAGGGAACTTTACACACTGATGATAAGTAGACGGGACTGCTTGCATCTCATGTATCCATGGTCTACCTAACAAAATATTGTAAGCCAAAGGACCGACATCAACAATCTGAAACAAAATATCTTTCTCTACAAGACCAATTCAGATAGGAAGAACAACCAATCCTTCAGAACTACGTTCTGCTTCATCATAAGCCTTGATAGTTATCTTCTTCCTTGTATCAATGACTTCTTCTGAATAACCCAAGGCCTTCAATAAGCTCAAAGAACAAATATTAAGCCCAACACCCCCATCTATCAACACACGCCTCACACGGGTTTTGTGGATCATAACCTCTATATGAAGGGCCAAATTGTGTGGGTGGCTTAATGACTTGTCATCTTCTTCTGAGAATGTAAGGTAGTGAGGGCTGGCCAAGTGGTTGACCATATTCTGGAATTGATCTACATCTATATCATTAGGGACATTAGCTGCTCGCAAAGCATCCTCAAGGACACGCTTATGCCTGGGGGACAATTCCAAAACCTCAAAAATAGATATCTGCACTGGTGTGCATTGTAATTGATCAATAAGGTTATAGTTCGAATCAGGACCAATGGCAGATTTAGGGAGAGCACCTTTTGACACAAGTTGCTTAGATTTACTAGAGCTAGGACCTCTAATAACAATGGGAGCTTGAGACTGACTCCTAGTGACAGCATTGAGGGGTTGAGACATCCTTCATGAGTGAGGACCTCTTAGGACCACAATGGGTTCTTCATCAGGCATAGGAGTTGAATCCACATCATATCAATAAGGGTCTTTCCCTCTCATCATGTTGACATTATCGTCAGCAACTTCGAGCATGTTAATAACATTCTCAGCATTTGTGTAGTTGTAGTTAATAGCAGCCTTGCCATTCTTATTGCTAGAATTCTTTCCTTTCTCATATTTGGGCAAGGGTTCTTTAAAAGCTTTGTGATCTGCATTAGTGGTTAAACCATCAACTTGTAATCATCCACTTTCAATAAGATCTTAGACAAGATTCTTAAGTTTAAAACAATTTTCTATATCATGTCCAATTCCATTGTGAAAGACACAAAAAGCCTTCTCATCCCACCAATGAGGCTTAGGATCTGGTATGCAGTGCTTTGCAGGATCTTGGGGGTGCACCAAATTATGAGCAATTAACATCTTGAAAATCTCTGCATAGGAGTCCCCAAGTTTGGTAAATTGCCTCTTTTCTATTTTAGGTCTCGCTTGATACTTGGGTTTATTCTCTTGTTGTGCTGAAGATGTTTGTAGCTTCATGGCTTGGACTGCATTGGAGAGATTAAGAACTCCTTCATTCTTAGGTTGAGATGAGTCAACAACTTCGTCATTGACCACTTGCTTATTCTTGTTCCAATAAGGGTTCTTTTTGTCCTTATTACCATTAGTGTTTTTGTTTTGGCCATTGTTGTTATTAGTTGGTTTAGCCAAAATTCCTTGTTCTTTTAGGACATCCTCTATGTGACATGCCACTTCTACCATGGTATCAAAAGAATTAAATGGGATCTCCCTGACCTCATACCTTAGCTCTGGTATTAAATTACTCACAATGATGTCTATTCTTTCTTCTTTAGGAATTGTCCTAGGATACTTTGAGCATAACCGTCTCCATCTTTGCAAGAAGGTGACAAAAGGTTCTCCTTGATTTTGTTTGAGTTTGCACAAATCAAGCATTGTGACTGACCTAGATAGATTGTAAGCAAAATGTTGGACAAATCTTTGGACAAGTTCTTTAAATGTCTTCACTGGAGGAGTAAGGTTGGTGAACCACTCCATAGCTTGACCTTTTAGACTCCTTGGGAATAATCTCATTAAATAGGAGTCTTCATGATGAAAAGAAAAGTTTATTATATAAAATTTTCTAACATGGTCATGAGGATCACCAATGCCATCATATTTGTCATAAGTTGGGAACTCAACCTTCTTAAGAAATTAAATCATATGGAGTCCAAATTAAATGTGCTCTTAGGAGCCCTCAACCTTTCTATATCCTTTTGCATTTGCATGATCACCTCATTGGTTGAAGGATTCTATTTCTTAATCTTTTGGTAGACATCAAAATTATATGGGACCTTAGCACCTTTGTTGATGAGACTTTCTAGGAATTGATCCTTGTTTTTTTCCACATATCTTTCCACATATGCTTGAAAAGATGGTTCTTGTTGCATAGTCATAAAATCCATTTTATCAAAATTGGCATAACATTCTCCATGTTGTGAACCATGATGTGCTCATTGGGAGGGTTGTTTTGAAAGTCTATGAGGTGACCGTCTCCTATGGTGATCATATCTTGAAGTCCTTCTTCCTCTAGGACTTGGGGACCTTGAGGGCGTCCTTGACCTTCTTCTAGGACTTGGTGAAGGGGTAGATGGGGGTGAGTTGGTCCCACTATTGGTACCCCTCCCATTAAATTAATTTTGGAGTTGTTTTGTATAGAGGCTATCTTATTCTTCTTGGGTGACTCTTTTTCTTATGTCCAATAATGCACATTCCGCTTCCTCTAGTTGTCTAAATTTCTCCTTTTTGGCAGCTTGCTTATCTAGATAGGCTTGCTTCTCCCTTTCAATGCTTTTCAATCTCGTATTTGCATATCGAGAGGTATCTTTAAGTGGAGAAGATTGTCTTGAATGCCTCATTGCATTGGCTGCGTTGATGTGGTGGCCACTAGACTCGTTGTTCTGGTCCTCGCGTTGTGACCCTGAATCTAGTGAGTTTGCCTATAATGTCTCTCAGCTCGTTGATGAGCATCAAAATACCTTGTGTTGTTGTGGGGTGACCTGGGTGGACTAGCATGAGAAGAACCGCCATACACTCTGGTACTCCTATGCCATTTGAAAATATCCTCAAGAGTTTGATTCATGGCTTCTCTTTGTTGTCGAGTGAAAGTGTAACTCATGTCCATACTTGATTAAAGTGGTGCTAAAGAGGTGCTCACTTCACTAGGATTACCTTTTAGATTAAAAAAAACCTCAGATTCACTTTTAGGAGATTGATCGAAAAGGGGTTCTTTTTCCTTGTGCTGTTGACGAGTCTTAACTAGTGGTAACTGGCTAAAGACAAAAGGGGGTCGCTTCCCTTGATTGACTTGGTACCCTGTTGTAACTAACATGAAAGAAAGAGATTCTTAATGATGGGTCAATCTCTCAAAGTGTCAATTCCACCCTAGGATAATTGAGATTCTCTATTGTCCAAAGAGAAAATGAAAAGATAGAAAATAAAAGGTGTCACCAACACTGTCAAAGAGGTGCTTCAAATCAAAGGGTGAATACCCTTACACTTTTGAATCAGGAGGTTGGACTTAGCCAAAATTCAAATCAAAATTGAGATATATGAAAAATGATTTGGACAATAGTAGGATCAGAATTCTCCAAGAGTGTAATCAACAATTCTGAAGACAAACTTTTCACTAGAAATACCTCTCTAAGTTGACAAATTATTTTCAAGGCAACCTTATAAATCAATTGAAATGATCCCTAGAAGGCTAAAATCAAAAATTTGCAGTCAAAATAGGTCTCTAACAACAAGACCATATATCCTACTCAAAGGTCAAGTCATACTAAAACTAGCTTAATGACTGAAACTAAGAATACCGCTAAAAACTTCCAGGCGACAGACTCCAGGCAGCCTGGGCGATAAACCTAGGACTAGGCGATACTTTGCACAATACCAGGCGATATATCTATA
The DNA here is from genome assembly GCA_027943335.1 of Chamaecyparis obtusa. Lineage (NCBI taxonomy): Eukaryota > Viridiplantae > Streptophyta > Pinopsida > Cupressales > Cupressaceae > Chamaecyparis > Chamaecyparis obtusa. The sequence goes on from BSBK01006574.1 coordinate 537,636, forward strand.
TACTACTAGGTGATAGACTTAAAAATTGTTAGGCGATATAGTTCCAAGTGAACTATCGCATGATATTTATCTCTTAAGCAGGTGATACTGATGCAATTTTTGACCAAATGTGTGCAAAATTTTAAGTTTTTAAGGTTTGATTTCAAGTTTCCGAATCTGAGGGTGAAAATGTCTGATTTCAATCACAAATTTAATAGCAATTGGACAGGTTTGCAAATAGTAGGTGATCAAACATGTCTTCAAACACTTGAAACAAGGGCAAAAACAACCTCGCCAAGACAAACACTTGTGATATCAAAAATAAAATTGCACCCTATGGAAGCTACCGATTGTTTGTATGTTGAGAATGTTTACACTAGTATCACACAATCGAAGACAATTCAAACAATATCTACCTACAAGACAAGGCTCAATACTTACCAACTTAGCCCACAACTTGATGCCCCCTTTCCTCACACCAAGTGGTTACCCACAAGAGATATTGGCTTTGTCATGGAAGTGTCAAACAACACAACCAAAGGGACACATATGGTGAGTATCTTGGGGTGATTTTGGTTAGTCCACTCGGATCAATCCTTGCACTAAGAAGATAAGTGGCTAAAATAGGTGGCCTCTAACCTATGGTTCTTAGTAAGGGCTTCTGTTCATAACACCCCTCTTAATCCTCATAGAGGACTTGGACCTCGCAGCCTCAAGAGTACCTTAAGCATTCTTGCTCAATGCTTTCCCCATGGTCGCAATCCCATGAGCTACTCACATCAAGCGAAGATAAGTGTTATGTCTACCAAGGTTTTTAGTGTCCAAGGTAGCCTTGAGATTATAGTGAGTTGGAATAACTGGAAAAAGGCTTGTCCCCACTTGGGTCATTCCTCTTGATTGCTCAAGAGCAGGCCCGCTAAAGGATTCTAAATCTAAACAAAGTGTGGATGATTTTTGAGGTTCAAGGTTTTTGGTTCACCTCAAGGGTGAAGAGCATACTCCCCTATCTCAAAAACTTCTCCCAAACACACCAAGCAAATTCAATTACCCCCTTGCTTTCAAAACCTTAAGATGGGTCAAGATTTTCTGGTTCACCTAAAAGTGAAGAGCATGCTTCTCCTACCACCTCAAAATCTCTTCCACAAGGTATTAAGATTCCTAAAACAATTAGTAGATGCCACACTTGAAAGGAAATAAATCACAAACACTTGAAAAAAATTTCTTTTTGCTTTTGATTATGCTTTGGGCAGCCTTGCAAAAACCATTAGTAGCCCTTTAGTATGCAATTTATGGCAATCTCCTTCAAGCAAAGCCCCTACAACCACAACTTGTTAGACAATTATGGTTAGGGAAATCCAAAATCTAAATGGAAATGATGCAAAAAACTGACTAATCTAGGCCAAGAAATACAAGCTAGATCTATCTAAATGCAATAAAGTAAACCAGCAAACTAAATATGATCAGATTCGGATAATAAAATTCAAATTGTAACTCTCTATCAAATCAGACAATATACCTTAGACTTCACCAGAATCGTGCGACATAGTTTCCTGTACCCAGGCGATATACCTCAGTCTAGGCGATACACTACAGAACATGTGGGTGATACTTCGCACGATGCCAGACAACAGACCTTAATACTGGAGAGTGATTCTTCCTTTGCACGAAGTGTCGCACCTGTATTATAAGGTCTATCGCGCGATATACCTGTGCTATAAATGTGTCACACTTCTATGAATCATTATATTCAAGAACACTCAAGAATGAGGTCTCAAAAATCGATCCATAGCTCCCTAGGCATGGAGTGCAAGGGTTTTAAGAATGCTCTCAGCTAGAGCTATTTAGCTTATAACCTTGCTAGTAAAATATGCAATGGGAGATTTAATGAAGACAAGGGCAAAAATGCCAATATCCTCAAGAATCAAGAATGAAAATGCAATGCAATGCTAACTAGAAATGAGAATGCAAGCTAAGCTATGAAAGGAAATATGCAAGTGTTACAACCCAAGCTAATTAATCTATGTGAGCTAATCTAGAGCATAGAAATGAAGCTAATCTAAGAAAGCATAAATATGAAGCTAAGCTAAGAATGAAAGAATGAGATGTAGATGCTAAGAATGCTCCAAATCTTCAAAAGCTCCAAAGTGACCTAGAAATCCTACAGCATAAAGTTAGCATAAAAAGTTGAGGATCTAGAATGAAGAAGAGAGCTCTCCTTTTAAAGGAAATGAGAAGGAATAGACCATGGAGATTAAGAGGAAAAATATTTAATCAATGGTGGAGCTTAAAAAAGGAGCAATCCATGTGCACAAATATCCTCCAATGAGAAAATAGGAGTTGACTTTTGTGTCTATATGAGACAAAAAGTGTTTTTTCCCTTTTTATAAAATAAGAATAATGTTTTATTTGTGCAACTTAGGATAAGAGGAAAAGTGGGGGGCTTTTTATTTATTAAAAGGGGAGGAAGTATTCCTTTTAAATAAATAAAGACTTAGGATAAAATGGTTAGACCATAGAAAATAATCGAATAAATGATAGAGCTAGGATTTGATCAAGAATAAGCAATTGATAATTTAGCAAAAGAGGCTAATAGTCTAGGTGACCATTTTTAGGTGTATACAATACCTGAGAAGTGTTGCACGATACTCTGAGACAGAAAAATAGAGAACGTAAAATATCCAAAAATTAATCTGAAAAATGACTAAAATGCAAGAAACTAAATGACAAAGTCTATCTACTCTGCCCCACGGTGGGCGCCAGAAATGTATGGTGTAAAAGTGACCACACTTCTATGAACCATTACATGCAAGGTTTCTCAACAATGAGGCCTCACAAAGAGACTCATAGCTCTCTATGCATGGAGTTGCAAGGGGCTTTGATAAATTTGCTCTCAGCTAGAGCTACAAACTAGTGACCTTGCTAGTCAACCACACAATGAGAGATTCACAATGAAGACAAGGGCAACAATGCCAATATCTCCAATGAAATCAAGATGAATGCAATGCAATGCAAGTAAACTAAGAAATGAATATGCAAGCTATGCCACTACACTATGAAAGGAAAGTACAAGTGTTACAATCCCTCCTAATTAAACTATGTGAGATTAATCTATTGCATAAAGAAAATCTATACTAAAAATGCCATGATTATGCAACTATGATGTAAGAAAACAAGCTAAATGAAATGCAAAAACAATGTCTTCAAAACTTGAATGCAAGAATGTCTTCAAAGAGCTCCAAATGACCTAGAAAACCTGCAGCATAACATTAGCATAAAAACCTAAGATATGAAAATGAGGAAGAGATCTCTTCTTTTATAGAGAATGAGAATCAATGGACGATCGAGATTAAGAGGCAAAAGACTTAATCAACGATGGAGAAAAATGGAAGCTTGATCCTTGTGCACAAATATCCTCCAATGAGAAAATAGGAGTTGACTTTTGTGTCCATATGAGACAAAAAATACTTTTTCCTTTTTAATAAAATAAGAATAATGCTTTATTTGTGCAACATAGGATAAGAAGAAAAGTGGGGATTTTTTATTTAAATAAAAGGGGAAGAAATTCCTTTTAATTAAATAAAGACTTAGGATAAAGTGATTTTATTATTTAATTAAAAGAGATTTTTAATTAATTAAAAGGGAGCATATTTTCTTAATTAAATAAGATTTTTATTTTTTTCTCTTTTAAATTAAATAAAATTCAAATCTTAGGAAATATTGAATTGATTATGATTTGATCAAGGAAATTGATATAATTGATATAATGCTGATTTTTGAAAATATTGATTCAGGGATTTGATAAATTGCTAAATGGGGGCCCAAAGTCTAGGTGACCATTTTAGGGTGCATACAAATCTTATTTGCATCCTAAACCCTTTGAGAATTTGAGAGAGAGGAGTCTTTTCTATTGGTTTGTGAGCTAGATTGAGCGAGTGCAAAGATGATGCATGCAGGATGATCAAGGCATCAGATGGATGTCGTGAGGAGCTTCCATCGTTAGGGAGTGGAGGACCAAGAATTGAGTACTGAGAACCAACATTTTCATTCATTTATTACTGTATTTAATGCATTTTTAGGTAATTAAATTATGTTCTCGCAAGTTTGTAACCCATGGGAATAGGGTTGGACTCAGCGGGATCGTAATCCTACTGCGTAAAAAAAATTAGGGTTTTGGGAGGGTAAAAAGGGATTTCACGGGAATATTTTCCCGCATCCATGGAAAAGAAGAATAAGTAAGCGAGATCACAATCTCACAAGCTAAGGATTAGTGGGAACGTGTTCCCACAGGCCAAAAAGGGATAGACTTGCAGGAACATAGTCCCACAAGTTAGGGTCTTAGAGTTCAAACCCTAGTGGGAATGAAGGGAGAAAACATGGTAGAAAGAGATGGGTGGGGGTCTAACAAATGAGAAATAATAGAGTAGGAGGGTTTTGGGAGATAATTGTATGTGAAATAGGTTGAGTGTAGTTTTGCAGTGGTTCGTAGACGCACTAGTGTCTCAAGAGTGACACAAGGAAGTTCTCAGAGTGGTCGACTAGCTTACGCCAATAGACTAGGAGAGGTTAGATCATATAGGTCTAGGGTTCCTGGCTATGATGTCCCATGTGAAGGCATAAGAAATGGTTACAACACTTTGTGAGAGATGGAGGTCGGAGACATCGACTTTCCATCTCCTAACAGGGGAGATGACCATTACAATGAAGGATGTATACCACATCTTCTAAGTGTTTATCCAAGGATGAAATATTGTGGCTAGGTTAGATGTGGGGAGGCCAAAAACATGGGGGACATTGATGTTGGAAGAGCTTTACAAAGACATTCACTAGATAGCATAGCATAGAGGGGAGAGCCAAGGTTGTAACATTGGTTTTGTGACTCTTCTGTAGGTATAGGGGTGAGAGCATATTGTAGTGCTTCATTTGATAGGGTGAAGAGATAGACATCTATCAAAGGATCCAATAGTTTATAGCTAGGCATAGTTGTTGACATACCATCATGTCAACGACATTGATCATTTGAGAGAGGTACTAGATAGATTGAGGGGTGGGATTGTCTAGAGCCCTTACATAAGAGTAGGGTTGTGGATGGAGGATGATGAACATATTCCCTAGATGATCACTCTGATATATATAATGGGTCGATAAGATCATCTAGTATAGCGGCATAGGCCAAATAGAGTGATTAGGCAATTTGGTTTACCACAGGATGTACCAGACCTGGAGCATTGGTTTCAACAAGTGACCCAGTGAGAGTAGAGTGGAGTTTGGGATGAGATTGGACCAGAGAGGGATTATGGAAGAATGGAGAGGGTTGTGTCCAATGCACTAGGATCCGCATGGTTGGCCAATAGATGTAGAAGTTACCATTGCATATAGGGCATGGTTCTAGCCACCACAAGTGGTGGGTAGGGCAAGCCTACCATCACATGATGAGAGGAAATGACTAGAAGCTACCCAAGGAGGGAGGAGAGATAAGTATACACCGGCTGGGAGATAAAGGGTAGTTGTAGTCGTAGTATGTTGGACACAAGTTACAGTAGGAACAATTTCAGGAGGGGGAGGATTTCAGAGATCTCAGAGGAGAGATGAAGAAGGAGAGGGAGATGAAAATAAGGATGAAAAGGGAGAAGGAGGAGAGGAGGATGTGGGTCCTATAGCCATGGACATGGATGCAGGAGGTGGGGGAGGAGACATGGGAGATGATGTAGGTGGTTAGGGTACAAGTACATAGGATATAGGTGTATAGGTGCCCCCACAGGTGACACCACCATCAAGTTTTCTAGTACAACCTACACCACCTATAGTAACACCACCATGGACTAGGAAATGGGTGGTGACAAGATCAAGGAGTTGAGGTGGGCCCTCCTCATTACTCAAGGGAGGCTTAGTGTCAGACATGCTTAGGTATTTAGAGGATGCTCATGTCATGACCAACCATCTATTGCAGGATACGTATGATGAAATATGATTGATTGAGAACATGATTGAATAACTTCAAGTGATTAGAGATCACTGAGCACTGAACTATTATGTAAGATAATTGAATCAGTCTATATGTTGTCATTGATGTCAACTAGTTTTGATAGTACTTATCATGGAGCTACAAACATCTACACATATGTAGAAGAGAAGAGAAAGATGAAGAACTAAGATATCTACATTGAGGAAGATGGATATGACAGATGAGGATAAGGAATACTCTTGGTATCTTATTCACTAGTACATTAGACCCACTTTTTAGACCAACATTTCTGACCAAGCATTAAAATGGTTTTCCTTGGTCGGTTTATAGAAGGAAAATTTTGTTTTTTTTTAATCCATTCCCATGTTGGTTGGTATTTAGACAACCATGACAAGTTGTCAAAATTATGACAAACACGGGTCTATAACTTACAAAAAAAACATAGGGATTTAATTTTATATTCCACCAATGGCAAAGAAGAGGTGAAAGAAAAGGCCTAGGGATTTCATTTTATATTTGGCGCGCGGCAAAGCAGAGGTGAAAGAAAAGGCCTCGACTCCACCTATAAGAATCAGTCTTCATTTGTAACAAATACACTCATCTCTAGTTTTTTAATCTTTGAAAAAGTTCTTATGCTACATTTATTATTTTTTGCATTCAATTTGTAGCATTTCTAGGGTTCAAAAATTTTTAGTCATTGTTTGTTTGTGCCTTGTGGGTCTTCCTGGACCCGGTTTGAATTCTTTCAACTTGCAAGACTATCATTGTGTTCACACATTTATTATGCCTTTCCCCGTGGCCTTCAAAGCAAATTTGGAATAAAAAAAAAAATTATAATTCTGAGAATGCTTATGTCTCTGTTTCCATTGTTGTGAAATTGATTATGTAGTGGCAAACAATGTTAGTATTCGGGAAGATGTGTTAATGTACCCACGGTTTTGTGGAGCTTGTGTGTCTTAGTTTGTTTGATATCTATATCTCTATTGAGGAAGGAAGTCGCTGTTGACTGTCAAATCCAGTCATGCAACTTCATTGATAGATTTAAGTTGTTTTAGTTTTGTTAATTTTCAAAGCAAAGTAAATTTATGACAGACTGAAACAAGACTATTGTTCTCGACCTATCATGAAGTTACGATCCTATCTTGTATCTTCTCCATGGAATACTTAAGACCGATGAATGAAAGTCAATTTAGGGTAGAATATTTCAATAAGCTCAACACTCAGATTTGCAGGGGATGTTAAACTACTTCAGTGGTGATGCCCTAAACTAGATGCATTTCATGTATTTTGTTAACATAATAAATAACGTTGTAACAGTGAGTGAATGTAATGAGTATTGAACCTGTTGATTCTCGAGTCTGGATTCATCGAAGATAGTAAGCATCAATACCAACCTCTTGTAACCACCCTCAAATTATTCCAGTCAAAGTTGACCTAGCCTGATCAACTAGGTTAAACATTCCTCAAACCATTCAGAGGTGTTGAGGAAGATTGTTGTTGTTGTTTGTGGATTCAAACAAGAAATAGAGGAAACAACAATTCAATGCTAAATAACTATGCCCGAATCTGTTAATAAACTCACGGGAAAGAACCCTGTTACAATCAAACTGAGAAGTGGAAGAATTGGAGGTACCCTGCTGATTAGTGGAGTTTAGTCTGTGACTAAAGTGATTAGACTGTTTATAAATAGTAATTCAGGATTGAAGAGAATAACAACTAATGGTTGTGAAGCAAGTAGCACCTGACTAGTTTATGAACCCTAATCAAAGAAGTGTCAGCAAAATTGTTGTACTTGTATAAATTAGAAACTGGTTCAAGAAGAGTATACTACTGATGCTTGTGAGGGAAAAAAGAAGTGATACTTAAAATATTTTGAAATACCATGCAATGAAAGTAATAGTTAGAAACATTAAACCTATGAATGAAGATATTCAGAAACTAAGAAGTTTTGATAGAGTGATTGAAACCATTTGCTTTTGATTTGGATGAGCACTGTTAATCTATTGTGTAGTGAGTTGGGCTTAATCAAGCTTTAGTTGCCACCACTCTACATCAATATTTATTATGCCTTTCCTCGTTTCTATTTTCAAAGGCTGAGTACAGTCATAAGAGTCTTTGATATCACCTGAATCTGTAAACACAAACAACCCCTTCTTAGTTTTCTTTCAACATCACTGTTGATACATGATGCGGGTCTATTGATGCTATACAAATAGACATATATGTGATAGTCACCTCTTCCTACCTCCAAATGCTGACAACAACATACACTGTCATTCGGAGACCATTCTGAATGGTTCTGCCAGTGTTCCAACTCGATCTCCTTTGAATACGTCTGTCATCATTTTCCAATCAAGACTAGGCAAACCCGAACACATAAACAAGATATATTCTCTATTAAAACTTAAGAACCCGAAAACCATTTGGGTAGTAGATTGTAATAACGAACAAGCAAGTCTAAACAAAATAAATTGCAAATCAGTGAATGGAAACATTCAAAAAAACTAAATAGTCATAGAGGGAAATCATATGAAAATATCGAATGTATTTTATTCATCTCTTTGTACTACATTGACATCCATATCTCCAAGCCCTGTTTTGGTCTCTGGTTCAATGATTGTATGCACAAAGAATCCATACATTATGTTCTACACTGGCAATGACCGAATTAAAGGGTTTTTGTAATGTCCCATGTTAGGACTATGTAATATAGCTATCAAATTTCAATGCTCGGGTACTTCTGTAGTGTTTCCTTAAGGGATTTCTAAGGATTTTGTCTATATTTTTACATCTCTATATCTTATATTGACCATTAAATCACTGCTTTAATTGTTCCCTTTACCACTGCTACTCTTTTATACATAGTCACCATGATTCCTCATGCTTGGTATGGTTTTCCATTTCTTTCATTACACTGGACATTTCTTCCTTGTAAGATCTAATGCCTTCGATCTTTTTTTATCTCACAACTCATAAGGATTGATGTGATGATAGCCTCATGCTCTTCCTTCTATGGTCTAAAACTTTGTACAAAACATGCACCTCTTGATGCTACTGCCAGCTTTTACTCTACTCTTTGAAAGATAATATGACACCTCTCATTACATACACTATGGCCCTGTAGCTGACTGCCATATCAGTGGGTAAGATTTACATCTTTTAATCTAACCATCTTTTCATCATGTAGTCATTATGAAAGTAGTAAATATCATCCCTCAAGCATTGAATAACATTATTTTGAGGTACTCTTCTTCAACATGAATCTTTTCTTTCACAACACTGTCATTCTAGTTTGTAGAAACACTAACAATAGTCTCTTTATGGCATTGTTGATCACCGCACCTTCACATTCATGAAAATCTATTAATGCTTGCATCTTTGTCATGATATAGTACCCTCGTTTCAATCTTTGAATATCACTGCCTTTTAGAAATTGTCCCTCTTTTGATTTTTATGACATCATTCCTTACTGTGGCTATGAGTCATCATAACAATGCATGTTCTTTATTCATTGTGCTTTGCAATCATGCATGCATGACCTCTATTATCTCTTGATGACTATTATAAGAGTGTCTTTGTGACTTATCATAAACCATATGAATCATTATTTTTTATCACTTTATACCATTGTGATAGTGGATAAGCATTGAAGAAGAACTTTCTTTAAACATTTCTTATCCACATTGTTTTGGCATCATTTTAAATCATGAATTGTTACACTTATTGTCACCTCATCAAGCCTATTTGATAGTCAAACTTGTCTATAACTAAGAACTCAAAAGTGTTGTTTGTCATTGGGACTAATCTTTGCTTACAAATTTGATAACCATTTATTGACATCCTTTTGATAGTCACTTCTCAAGACTCTTGGATGCATTTTTTTCTTTCGTTCTTACTATTCCTTCACATGACTGATCATCTTTTGTGCTCACTATCATGAGGAACTCTATGACACTCTAAAAGTGCCATTCCAACTTCATCAACATTGTCTTTTCCATTTGCAGTGTATACCACTGCTTTTGATTCATGTTGAATGCCCTCCCATTTAGCTAGTGTCTCCTCTAATAGTCATCTTTGAATTTTGGCATGTTCTCTTTACTTTTGTAGAGAATGCCATTCTCTGCCTTATCATCTATGTCTACTCTTTTCTTTGACATACATTCTTGGAAGTTTCTTTGAATGTGGTGGATCATGTGTTCTACATAGTATCATTGCCTGCTCTTCTCTTTTACAGTGACTGTCATTGTTCTTCACAAGAGTGCTTTTGTCTCTTACCATGACTGCCAGAGATCTAAGAATTCAAAACTCTTAGAAACCCTCCTCAAAATAGTAGAGATTTTATTTTCACAAAAAAAAAGATGTATCTCCCTATGAACCTCAAAACCATGAATAATCCCTTAAAGACAACAGATGCAATATCTTAAAGAAAATCATAACACTAAACAATTGATTCCTCTATTAGAAGTGTGAATATATGTTTCAACGTAGTGAATGCAAGATCATTGATGGGAGAAGTAATAAATCATTAGACCATGCATTGTTAGTTAAATATCCATTCTAGATGCACACAACATGAAGTCATGATGGTAAAACCCTTTTTCCAAATGCATAGCATGTCTTATTATCTTGTCTTTATCCCTGCAAGTCAGTGGTATTAACTGAAATTTCTCTTTTCCTTTGTGAACAATATATGTATTAGAGTAGCCATCATGAATTTTCCTTCTCATACATATTATATTTTTTACTTAGCATTTAGATTTGCCTAAGTAGTACTATGAACATTCCTCCAACACATGTACTATTGTGAAAATCATAACAAGTCCATTTGTTGGAGGGCAATTCATAGTACACATGTTTGGAGGTCTGAAGGAAACAAGAGAATTTGAAGAGTCACGAGTGGTGAGAAGATTATTTTGAGTAGAAGCTTTGGAGGCACTGTAGATCAGTTCATATCTTTGGTCACAAATGTATATAGGCAATGCAGATCCTACATACCAAAATTTCATCCTAGTATTGATTTCCTTATGTTGTAAAATTCAAACCCTATAATTAGGAAAATGTCAACCAATGCAAGGAGTGCAACCAAAATTTGGAGAATTAATCAAATGGACACAGCTCAGAAATTACAAACATGGCACAATCTTCAGGTAAAGTGATTCTTATCAGGGGCACTGTCCATCCACATTTGAACATGGTTGTTTACTAGCTTCCCTTCAATAGGACACTTGACTGTACCTATTTGAACATAGTTTAAATCCCAAAAGTCTGCATTTTTAGGACTGTTCAACATTGTCCTAGTCAATCCATGTTTGTATGCTTGTTGCCCATACCAACTTGTATCACCTGCCTAAGCAGTACTTTGAGTAGTCCTACACATGTACTATTGTGAAAATCATCACAAGTCCATTTCTTGGAGGGCTACTCAAAGTAAACATATTTGGAGGTCTGAAGGAAATAAGAGAATTTGAAGAGTCACGAGTCTTAAGATTGTACTTAATATAGCCAAGCTTCATTCAATGGTACATTCAAACATGAAACAAACCATTCTTAAACTAGATTAAACTAGTAAACCAAAGGACATACTGATTATAAGTAAACTAGTAAACGAAAGGACATGCTTTTACTACTAAGTCTCTATTTATTGGGCATACTGATTATAAGTACTTGACATATATCACAAATGTTGCTAATTAAGGTTGGCGGGATGATTATGCCTATCCTAAAAAAAGACTGTCAAATCATTATGCTTTCAAATCAATTACCTATCGATGTATCCCTTGTGAAGGAGAGAAGCCAAACACATAAAGAACATGCACATAAACACGAAAACTAAAAAACTTAAATGGAATACACCAAGAAGTACCAAATGATGAATGCTCAATTGTTGTAATGGCAAAGCAATATTAGAACCGTCCATTTCTAGAACTTGATTTTTCTTATTTCTTGTCTGTGCTTGGTGACATGATTTTGAACATTGTTGACATACTTAAATGGAATACACAATACCAAATGATGAATGCTCAATTGTTGTAATGGCAAAGCATCAGAACCATCCATTTCTAAAATTTGATTTTGTATAGTCTTAATTATTTTTTTATAGTTCTAATGATTTTGAAAATTGTTGACAAAGAGTGTTTCTTTTTTTTTATTATAGTATAAATGATTTTTCTATAGTCGTAATGATTTTTCTTATTTCTTGTCTTTTGTCCCTTTTTTATTTCCTATGTCTATGCTTCGTGACAAGATTTTGTCACCTTCTTTTGATGGTATATTTCATGCACTCTATGTGGAATACTATTTTGTTCACTATTTTATTTCAGCTTCATATTTCTTTCATTTTTCATATACACAGAGACTACACATGCTGATAAAAAAATGAGCTATTTGATTTAGGTTTACTTTTCATTATTGTAAATGGATAATATTTTTGATGGTACTCCTTGGTGTATTTCATATAAAAATAATAAATGTAGTAACAATGGTGTGGGGCATTATTGATATAGGCTTGATGACTCTTGTCAATGTGCCAAACTGTCAATGTGGTGGTGGGTAGTGCGTGTTGAAGACTTCATGGACACCAAACAACCCTAGACGACAATTTTGGTGTTGTCCAAATAAAAAAAAGGTTGCTAATGTGTATATATTTAAAGTTTCTAATGTAAATACTATTCATTATAATATAAGAACTAATGTAGACTGGGTATCACAGGGAAATAATGGGTGCAAATACTTTAGTTGGGTCGATGACAACTCATCTGCATTTATCCGCCCATCTCCACTTATCTGCGATGAAGGATTTGAGTGCAAAATGTGTCAGGCTAGGGAAAATTCCAAAATTATATTTTTACGATGCCTTCTCTGTATTGTAATCGCATATCTTTGTTGCGACCATATGCAGAGATGAACTCAGGAATTAGTTAGTTTAGTATTTTCATATTGTAACTAATATTTTAATATTGATGTGACATAACTTCTCTTTGTCTCAAGTGTGCATATATATGGTTTACATCTTTTTTTAGAATAATTCTTCATGTTTATGGCTTAGGTGAGCCCCAATCTGCTATCAATCACATGATTTAACGTATAGTGTTTTCTTGGTTACTCTATTTGTTCCTTGACCTTGACTATGGATTGACTACCATTTTCAAGCTTGAGAGAGGCTTCATACCACGCAACGTCCATAGATTTGTACGCAATGCTGATTTATGCTGGAGGTAAACTACACGTGTCATGTAAACAACATGGTTGAATGCAATCTCTTTTGCGTATTTTCAAGAGTTTTCCCACCAATACAAGTGTAAATAATGCATTGAACATAATCTACGAATGCTGTGTGGTATGAAGTCTCACTGAAGTTTGAGCGCAGCGTGGTATGAAGTCTCCCTTTGTTCCAGTGAGGGATTGGAATGAATTCATTTTGGATGCAAAGGAGAATGGGGATACTCAAAGAGGAATTACACTAGCAAATGAAAGAAGGTATAAACACGATAGTTGAGAAACATAAATGAAAATTTCACAACAGCTGAGAAACATAATTGTAGGCATCACAGTCATAATTTTTTGGAGACAACGTAATTGAGTTGTATACACAAGCGATGGAGTGCAACTCCTGCACCTCCGATTCCAAGTCGACACTATAGGATACAAAGACCATAGGTGAGGAATAAATTTAGAGAGCAGAGGAGGTCCATAATGACCAAAATAATATATGATGAACCTCAAGTTAAATGAGGCAACTGCAAACATTTTAATAGATTTTTATTATTAAATAATGAAATTTACATATACTAGTGTTCTAAGCCCCCTTGTTACATGATTTATTATTGTAAGCCCCCTCTAACTTACGCATCTAGAAAATGAAACTACAACCTATTGGGATTGAGACAAACCTTATAGAAAAACAACAACTAGGAATGATCACTTGCCAACATCTGTTGAATACATCTCTAGCTCATGAATACAAGGTGTAGCTCATGAATACAAAGTCCTCCAATAGATGTATTCAACAGATGTTGGAAAGCGATCCTTCTTAGCTGCTGTTGTTCTATAAGGTTTTTCTCAATCCCAATAGGTTGTAGTTTTATTTTCTAGATGCGTAAGTTAGAGGGGGCTTACAATAATAAATCATGTAATGATGGGGGCTTAGAACACTAGTATATACAAATTTCATTATTTAATAATAAAAATCTATTAAAATGTTTGTAGTTGCCTCATTTAACTTGAGGTTTGTCATGTATTATTTTTTTCATGATGGCCCTCCTCCAATCTCTAAATTTATTCCTTATCTATGGTCTTTGAATCTCGCAGTGTCAATTTGGAATCAGAGGTGCAAAAGTTTCACTCCATGGCTTGGGTATACAACTCAATTGCATTGTCTCCAAAAAGATGTGACCATGATGCCTACAATTATGTTTCTCATCTGTTGTGTCCCAGGACCCCTTATGACCCTTTACGATCCCTAAGAATACATCTTAGAGGTCTTAAAATGTCGTAAAGGGTCATAAGAGGCTCTTATGAGGGGCCAGATGAGCTTCCACCTTCACGTGGTTGGCCCTGTTAAGTAGAGAATGTTATATTCTTCTCAAAACAAAGAGAAGCTCAATAATTTAAGGTCTTAGTCCACAGACTAATTAAATTAGATTTACTATCCAAAACACATAAAAAACATGCACATAAACATGACAAATGAGAAACATAAATGTAGATTTCACAATAGCTGAGAAACGTAATTGTAGGCATCATGGTCACAATTTTTTTGGAGACAACGTAATTGAGTTGTGTACCCAAGCCATGCAAAGCAACTTTGGCACCTCCGATTCCAAGTTGAATACATTTTTTGGAAGACCTTGTATTCATGAGCAACAAATGTAGTCAACTTGGAATCAGAGGTGCAGGAGTTGCTCTACATCATCTAGGTATACAATTACATTGTCCCCAAAAAATTGTGACCATGATGCCTACAATTATGTTTCTTAGCTGTTGTGTCCCAGGACCCCTTATGACCCTTTACGACCCTTTACAATCCCTAAGAATAAATCTTAGAGGTCTTAAAATGTCGTAAAGGGTCATAGGAGGCTCCTAGGAGGGGCCAGATGAGCTTCGACCTTCACGCGGTTGGCCATGTTAAGTAGAGAATGTTATACTCTTCTCGAAACAAAGAGAAGCTCAATGATTTAAGGTCTTAGTCCATGGACAAATTAAATCAAAGGCTTTTTTGAAGTCAATAAAGTTGTAAAAAGCCTCGTCACCTGGAGTGTCCCATATTTTGTCAACTAAGTATCTAAGAGTCGCTCTGTGATCTATGGTGGAGTGTTTCAGTCTAAAACTAGCTTGTTTGTGTGAAATAAGATAGAAAATGTGTGACTGTTTGTAATTAGTAAACAACAACGACATAATATCGATGTGCTTAATTTAATAATATATATATATATTTTTAAAAAATTAAATTGTATGTCGATATTTCGACCAACAAAGAATAGAAATATCGATGAGAAAGCTATACATTCGACGTTTATTATGATGATTTTACGTCTCAATTTTGACATACATTGGTCGCGGGGATAAGGCTATAACTAAAAATTCTTCCAGGTTGAAGCAATGATTTTGATGTCATTTCCGTCGATAGTTCAACCACTGGGGACATTGCAATTGCGATGGAGATTTAAAGTGTGGTATTTTCGACAAAAAAAATATGACGACCATTATGGTCAATTAGCCAACCAATAGGCATCTAATAATTGACTAAACCTCGTCAAAAAATAAGCTAAAATTTACTAGTGATTGATGAGGCTATGACTTCATATTGTTGACTTGATTATGTTGCATTAATCTGTTATGAAGTTGGGAGGAAAATGTTACAAAGCAGTGTGGTCGGTTAATGAAGCATTCTAGTATACACCGAGCAGTGTAGTGTATACCGAGCACATTATAAACTGAGCTTGTGTTCACCGACGCATTTCTTTGTTAACTAAGAATGAACAAAAGAACTAAATGATTTGTTTAGCCAACATAATTGATGAGCTGGAAAGCACCTCGTGATCAGAGTGGAAAGATAAAGTTTGTTACGAGATCAATGACTAGCAAAATTCAAGGAAGATCTAAAGGAGAGAATTGAAACATGTTACTGACACATCAGCTGAGGAAAGTTTAAGTAGAAAAATCAACGAAGGTGATTAAGCAACAAAATCTAATGGATGAGAAGAAAATAGTTTACTTGTCTATTTAAGAGACTAGGGTTTCATTATGAAACTTATGTCAGAGGAAAGAATACTGTAGAGATATCAAGTGAACAAGCTTCATGTATGCCTGATCAAACTGGTTAAGGAGAACTGAATTGCAGAGATTACCAAGCGTCAGGAAGCTATAACCGAGAGATAGTAAGTTACTGAATATTGTTGAATAGAATTGATATATTGATCAGAGGATTTGAATGAGCATAATATAGATCTATACATCTACAAAAGAAGTTATATTGTAATCAGATCACTTGTTGTTACAGTTTAACCATTGTAATCAGATAAATCTCTTAACTGAGTAGACTAGAAAGTCTTGTAATGTCATTCATAGAATGTACATTTGTTATCCTGTCAACCCCATAGTGAATGATGGTTGGACGATACTGGTTAGTGTTAAATCTTCTAACAAGGTCACACCTTATAGTGTATTTTGTAACCTTTAACAGGGTTGGCTCTTCACCAAGCTCACTTCAAAAGAGTGAACAATTTTGGGTTACCGGTCCTAGGTGATTTTTCCCTTTACAGGGTTTCCATGTTAAATCTCTTGTGTTATGTGTTGATTGTGATGATTGTTGAATATCATACTTTACATGTTGCATATTTGATTTGATCGGTAGTTACTATAAGTTATCAACTGGTAATCAGTAAAAGCAAAGACAATTTACTATTCTATGTTACCGAGCTGCAGAAATTTGTTTAAATTGTTTTTGGGTATACATTTTGTATTTGGGATTGTGGATAACTGATTCACCCCCCTCTCAGTTATTCTAACAATTGGTATCAGAGCATATTGGTTTCTTGGAACAGAGTTTTTAAGGACTTCAGCATAAAGATCACAAAATGTATAAGAGGGATGTGCCAAAGCTGAACAAGGACAACTTTACAATATGGCAAAGCCGAATGAAACTACATATATCTAGAACTGGGAATTCTGCCCTCACACTATTAAAAAATGGCTACATTGCACCGCCTACTAGACCTTTGACTCTTGATCAACTAAGGGATAGACATGAGCATAACATTACTATGATGGAGATTGTTGCTGCTCTAACAGATGCCAAGTTTGAAGATATTAAAGATTGCACTACTATTAAGGATATGTGGGATAAACTTGCTCAAGTTTATAGTGGTGATACAAATGTCAAGAGAGCCAAAGCTGAAAGTTTAAGAGGAAGATTCGATGATATGAAGATGAAAGAAGGAGAAAACATTGTGTAATACACAAACTTAATAAAAGAGGTAGTTCATGCTATTAGAGGATTTGATGGTGTTATTGATGAAGATACTGTGGTAAGAAAAATTCTAAGGACTTTATTGCATGTCTATGCAATTAGAATATCTGCAATACATGAAAATAGGTCAGCACCTAACAATACTCTCACTCTTGATAATCTGATTGGAAAGATAACAACTTTTGAACTAAACAACTATGATAATAGTGTTGTATCAACTGTTGAATCTACTTTTATGACTTCTCTCAAGATCAGTAAGTCTAGTAGTAGAAATAATAAGGATGATAGTGATAACAATATTGGTGATGAGCTTGATGAGCTTGAAGCTCTTATGGCTAGGAGATTACCTAAAGGAAAAGGTAGATATAGAGGCAAATTACCTTTAGCATGTTTTAACTACAAAGAAGTTGGTCATATTGCTGCTAGATGTCCAAACAAGAAGGAAGATGACAGAAACAAGGACCGATCTGGTGAAGGAAGCTATGAGAGAAGAGGCAACATAAGTTACTGACACTACAACAGAGACAACCAAGACAACAATGATAAAGGAAAAAAGGTATGTTACATTGCTAAAGAAAATGAATCTAATTCTGATTCAGATGATGATGTAGAAGTTGCATTTGTTGCTATGAATGATGATTTTGAGGAAGAAGAAAGGTATGTAGAAACAACATTGATTTCTACGGTTAATAAAAATGATACCTGGATCATTGATAGTGGCTGTACACATCACATGACTAGTGATGAAGAAAAATTTGATCATCTTGAGCAATATAATGGAGGATCTGTAAAAATGGGTAATGATACACCTTGTATGGTTAGAGGAAAGGGATCCTTATTGATAAATGATAGAATCCAATGTGATAATGCTTATTGGGTAGAAGGAATAAACTATAATTTTCTAAGTGTGGCACAGTTGAACAATTTAGGTCACCAAGTAGCTTTTGAGAGCAAGAAAGTAAAAATATTTGATGATGGAGGAAGACTTGTTGGAACAAGAGCACAATCGAAAGGTAACTTGTTTTATCTTGATAATGTAGAGTCTTCTTGTTTAATGATGAAAAATGAGGATGATTGGTTATGGCATAAAAGGTTATGTCATGTAAACTTTGATAACATGATTAACTAGATCAGTAAAAAGAAAAAAGTTAGAGGTCTGCCTAACTTATCAAAGCCTGATCATGTTATGTGTCATGAATGTCAGAAAGGTAAAATGACAAAATCTAGTTTCAAAAGCAAAGATTATTCAACAACGACAATAGTTGAGTTGGTTCACACTGACCTGTGTGGTCCCATGAGAACATAGAGTTATTATGGAGATAGATATTTCATTCTTTTTGTTGATGATTACACTAGATTGATGGCTATCATGTTCTTGAAAGAAAAATTAGAGGCATTTAAAATGTTCAAGTGGTTAAAAGCAAAAGTAGAGAAAGAGACTGGTAAAGAATTGAAATGCTTAAGATCTGACAGAGGAGGTGAATTTATTTCTAATGAATTTACTAACTATTGTAATGAACATGGTATAAGGTCTCTGAACCGAGAACACCTCAGCAGAATGGAATTGTTGAAAGAAGGAATAGGTCAATTGTTGATTGCACAAGAACACTGATGATAGAGAAAAATGTTTCTTAGACATACTGGAGAGAGGCAATTAGCACAACTATTTATGTTTTGAACCGAGCACAGTTGAAGAATGACACTAACAAAACACCTTATGAGTTATGGTTTGGACACAAACCCACTGTAAGTTTTTTCAAAAATTTTGGAAGTAAATGCTTTATTCTGAAAGATAAAAGAAATGGAAAGTTTGACTCAAAAGGTGATGAAGGGATATTTCTTGGATATTCCACTAAAAGCAAAGCATACAAGTTTCTAAATAAAGTCACTAATAAAATGATTTAAAGTGTTAATGTCAGGGTTGATGAGTTTGATGACAAGAATGCATAAGAAAGCACAAAGGAACTGGAAGACTATGGTAGATTCACATACATTGAACAACCAAAGTATCTATCAAAGCTGCAGATAGTGACAACCGGTCAGCAGCAAAACAACATCGAGGAACAGGAAAGAGAAACTGATGAGCAGGAAGGACCTACTGAGAAAGAAAATGAACCTGAACAAGATGAACAAGAAAGAAGAGATTGGATACTTACAAGATTTTTTAGAAGACATCATCCTGAGAACCAAATCATTGGTGACAAGCAAGCTGGCATACAAATGAGAAGTAAGTCAAGACAAGGTAAATGCTTAGTTTGTGAATATTAACCGAAAAATGTTAAAGTTGCATTGGAGAATGAAGAGTGGATAAATGCAATGAATGAAGAGATTGAACAGATAGAGAAAAACAAGACATGGACCTTAGTACCTAGACCTAAGGATAAGAATGTTATCAGTACTAAGGGGATCTTCAGAAACAAGCTAAATGAAAATGGAGAGGTTACAAGGAATAAAGCCATACTAGTTTGCAAGGGGTATGCACAAGAGGAAGGAATTGATTATGGTGAGAAATTTGCACCTATTGCTAGACTAGAAGGAGTTTGAATGTTACTGGCCTATGCAGCACATAAGAAATTTAAAGTTTATCAAATGGACGTTAAGTCTACATTTCTGAATGGGATACTTGAAGAAGAAGTCTACATAGAACAACCAGAAGGGTTTGTAGATCCAGACAAGAGAGACATGGTATGTAGATTACATGAAGCTTTATATGGTTTGAAGCAAGCAACAAGAGCCTCGTATGAAAGGTTGCATACTTATTTGTTATGTATTGGATTTGTTAGAACTAGTGAGAACAACAATTTGTATATGAAAGGTGATAGTGATGATACTATTCTAATTGGTAAAATATTTGTGGATGATATTATCTTTGGAGGACAAGATCACATATGTAAATCATTTGTTGATGAGATGAGAAAAGAGTTTGAATTGTCTATGTTTGGAGAGATTAAGTTATTTCTAGGACTGCAAGTTATTCATCAGAATGATGGGATATTCATCATACAATCCAAGTATATAAAAGAAGTACTGAGAACATTTGGCATGGAAGATGCTAAACCAATTGGAACACCGATGGTCACAGGCTACAAATTGACTAAAGAGGATGAAACTAAAGAGGTGAACCAAACACTGTACCGATCAATGATTGGTAAGTTGATGTATGTAGTACATAGTAGACTAGATATAGTACATGATGTGGGGATTGTTGCAAGATTTTATGCAAATCCTAGGGAGTCACACATGGTTGCTCCAAAGAGAATATTAAGATACTTGAAGAAAATAGAGGATTATGGACTATGGTATCCAAAGGAAGGCAAGTTTGAACTCAAAGTATACACCGACGTTGATTGGGCTGGAAATGTGGATGACAAAAAAAGCACAACCGGAGGAGCATTTTTCTTCAGTGAAAGACTTGTTACTTGGACAAGTAAGAAGCAGTCTTGTATTTCCTAGTCTACAGCCGAAGTAGAGTATGTTGTTGCTACTACAAACTATTCAAATATTGCATATATTAAGCAAGTGTTGGAAGGAATGAATGAGGTAATCACTGAGCCAGTGATTATATATTGTGATAATGCTAGTGCTATAAACATTTCAAAGAATCCAGTGATGCATTAAAAAACAAAGCACATATCTATCAAGTATCACTACTTAAGAGAACAAGTACAGGAGATGAAAGTGAAGCTAGAATTTGTTACATCTAAAGAGAAACTTGTTGATATTTTCACAAAGCCTCTATCGAAAGATACATTTGAATACTTGAGGACTAGACTTGGGGTCCATCCCCTATCTATCAGTCACTAATGTGATTTGGAGGTTGCATCAGCCTAATCTTATCAGAAGATCACTCATGTTGGTGCAACATAGTTCACACTTTGGATTTCTATCTAAGGTTGTGAAAGATTTGAGAAACTAGTGGCATAATCAATATACTAAGATACAGTAAATGAACCGAACAACAGTGAGTTAATTGACTACTACAAGAGTTGTAGGTTTATGCTTTTTCTTTGGCATTTTATAACTGAGCAGAATACTAGAACATCTATCTAAGGGAGAGACAATATGAGAAGATAAAGGGAGAGATAAACATAAGAAATCTAAGAGCTACCAAAGATCATATCTATAGAAGATAGATGCACTTGCAATGTTGTTATGTAACGTAGTGATTAAACATATTAAGCTAGGGAGAGCTTATATCGAGCTACAACATTTTCTTACAGAGTTGTAGAATACATGTTTGGTATGTGTATGGTATACTTTATATTGCTTGAGTTGCCATCAATGCCAAAGGGAGAGATTGATGAACTACAATTGATTGAGAACATGATTGAAGAACTTCAAGTGATTAGAGATCATCGAGCACTGAAATGTTATGTAAGATAATTGAATCAGTCTGTATGTTGTCATTGATGTTAACTAGTTTTGACAATACTTATCATGGAGTTGAAAACATCTACACATCTGTAGAAGAGAAGAGAAAGATGAAGAATCGAGATATATACATTGAGGAAGATGGATATGATAGATGAGGATAACGAATACTCTTGGTAACTTATTGATGAGTCTATGACTTCATATTGTTGACTTGATTATGTTACATTAATCTGTTATGAAGTTGGGAGAAAAATGTTACAAAGTAGTGTGGTCGTTTAATGAAGCATTCCAATATACACCGAGTAGTGTAGTGTATACCGAGCATAGTATAAACTGAGATTGTGTTCACCGGCGCATTTCTTTGTTAACCGAGAATGAACAAAAGAACTAAATGATTAGTTTAGCCGATACAATTGATGAGTTGGAAAGCACCTCATGATCAGAGTGGAAAGATAAAGTTTGTTATGAGATCAATGACTAGAAAAATTCAAGGAAGATCTAAAGGACATAATTGAAATGTGTTACTGACATATCAACCAAGGAAGGTTTAAGCGAAAAAATAAATGAAGGTGATTAAGCGAAAAAATCTGATGGATGAGAAGAAAATGGTTTACTTGTCTATTTAAGAGACTACAGTTTCATTATGAAACTTATGCCAAAGGAAAGAATATTGCGGAGATATCATGTGAACAAGCTTCATGCATGCCTGATCAAACTGGTTAAGGAGAACCGAACTGCAGAGATTATCGAGTATCAGAAAGCTATAAACGAGAGACAGTAAGTTACTGAATATTGTTGAACAGAATTAATATATTGATCAGAGGATTTGAATGAGCATAATATAGATCTGTACATCTGCAAAAGAAGTTGTATTGTAATCAGATCACCTTCTGTTATAGTTTAACCATTATAATCAGATAATTCTCTTAACCAAGTAGACTAGAAAGTCTTGTAATGTCATTCATAGAATGTACATTTGTTATCCTGTCAACCCCATAGTGAATGTTGGTTGTACAATAATGGTTAGTGTTAAATCTTCTAACAAGGTCACACCTTACAATGTGTTTTGTAACCTTTAACAGGGTTGGCTCTTCACCAAGCTCACTTCAGAAGAGTGAACAATTTTGGGTTATCGGTCCCAGGTGATTTTTCCCTTTACAGGGTTTCCACGTTAAATATCTTGCATTATGTGTTGATTATGATGATTGTTGGATATCATAATTTACATGTTGCATATTTGATTTGATCGGTAGTTACTATAAGTTATTAACTGGTAATCGGTAAAAGCACAGACAATTTAATATTCTATTTTACCGAGCTACAAAAATTTATTTAAATTGTTTTTGGGTATTCATTTTGTATTTGGGACTATGGATAACTGATCACCCCCCTCTTAGTTATTCTAAAAATGTAGAGGGAGAGGGATAGACTTCAGGGATAGAAAAACACATTTATCCTAGAGAGGAACACAACTACTCAAGAGTGCGATGAGGCACATGTAGAGTGGGATGATCTTAGAGCTGAGATTATATAGATGAATCATCAACAAGATGAGGCTTAGTAAAAGAGAGACCAGACATAGGGACAGGTTGGGCACATGCTCCAGGATGGGGTTTAGTTTGATAGAGGAGAGGGATATGCTCCTGAAGGAGCATGAGACATACATGGAGGAGAGTGACAATAGTTGAGCTAAGAGGGACCAAATATTATAGGAGACCCCTTCCCAGAGGATAGTCCTAGAGGCACTCTTAGGGGAGATACATGCTTTGACCTTGGTGAGGGATGTGCTGGAAAAGGTGTGGTTAAGGGGTGAGGAGATATGGGAGGGGGGATGAAGGGATAGGCTAGATAGGTTAAGTAGAGAGATGATAAATGCCACATAGAAGTTAGGGTGGTATAGGGTGATGTATTTATGGCAATGCCACCGAAGCAGACAAAGGATTTTTGGCCGACAAGGGGATGAGTGGGAACAATTGTAGTAGGATCTAGTTGGCAATCCAATAGTAGTTGGAAGTCAAGGAGTTCCTCTCAGAGTACCCATAGTCCTAATCATAGATTAGGACACAACCATTGACATAGGAAGTTAGTAGAGGACTCAGTATAGGGGGACAAGGATATGAGACAAATATTGGTACCTCAGGTGCACAAGGGGTAGGATAGGGTACAAGGACTGTAGGACCTAAATCAAGGAGCTCAATACATGTGATAGAGATTGGAGTGCACATTGTTTATGAGTGTACATGTATTAGAGTTGGGGGGATCCCCTAAGATAGGATGAGCCTCATCAAGTACTGATAATGAAGGATGATCCTCAAGATGCCCCAATACAAAACCCATCATAGGACCTCACAGGCCAGCCCCCTGTAGCATGATCCAAGTAGAGCATTTATGTATTCCTAATGATGTACTATATGATTATTTTTTAGGACACATGACCCATGATTATGATGTACTATATGTACTATATTTATTCTTTGATGGACTATGGAATGTACATTATTCTATTGAGGCTTTGTTTTGTGGGACTATTTATATTTTTTTATAATTTTTGTTAGATAAGTGGGGTACACTGCATGACTCAATCATAGAACCTCTTGAGGTGAATGATGTTTATGGGATCATTTAGAGGTTTCCCTTCTGGTGTGGATAACTTGTTGGTGTATCAAAATAGATTATGCTATTAGGCTGCCAATATACCTTTAGACAAATTTTAGGAGTTGTTAGTTCCAAAATGTATAAGGGGCTTAAGGTAATTGGACCAACTATAGGGACATGACTTCCCTCTACACTTTTGGCTCTGCAAAACTAAGGTGGGTATACCTAATCCAATGAAAATAATATTCTAATGACATCAAGATTGGATTTGAACAATAGATGATAGCAAGAAAGTACTAAATGTCAACCAAACATTCATTGACTCAATATTGCTATGGACAAGCTAACAAATCCGCAACCAAAGTTTAAAAGTTTAAAACTGGTTCTTGATTCAATTTTGGTGATTGCAACAACCCTGGTTAGTACATGCTAACATGAGACATACTCACTTAGGCCAATGCCTTATCCATTGGGTGAGAAATCCAAAAGAAAGAGAATGCAAAGACTAGAAAATATCAAGGATTCATAACCATAAATACATCTATCACAAATCCCTACTACTTATAGAGAATCCTTATGCAAATTAAGATGAATTCATCTCCCACCCAGAGCAATATTTAATCTAATCCTAGATCAAAACTCAGGAATGAAGATACACACATAAATAATTATGTAATGAATTAGAAAGTTCAAAATTCATAAAACTTGGCACAGAGGAGAGAAAAGAACCAGATATTTGTATTAAGTATGATGAATCTTTCCTATGCATACAATCTATCTCAGAATACAAGCTTGCAAATAACAACTTAGACCTGCAACTTTCTATCTTCCATTAAAAAACACTAAAACAAAAATTATTACAATCCTGACTAAGACTAGGGTTCACAAAGTATGCCTTTCAAACACCTAACTCCCAATCCCCTTGAATGATCATGAAAAATCCTTTTATCACAAGGATTGCAACAATCATCCAATCATTCAGGACAAAATTAAAACCACCCAACTACCTTCGATCAATTGAATTATTGTAGACAAGACATGCCACCCAACACAAGGCCATCGAGATCAAACTAATCAACAATCATAGCAACATTCTAGCCATGTACCTCACATGGACAAAAATTATCATTTAAAACCCCCGTTGATTTAGGATGCAACAAAAGTGGTGTGACCTTCATGTCAAATTCTCCTCGATAGAAGCACCTCAGTACACAAAATTAGCATGAGATGACCACCATGATCCTGCTCATAAATTTTCACCTGCAACCGAGATGGAACACGATCAAAACTGATCAGGCTTTATGGCCTTTGGGCTCCCTGTTTCAAACCCTGTAGAAAACCCTAGCAAAGATTCAAAATTTGAAAAGAAATGGCTACCACCAGGTTCAAAACATGAACATCGATCCTAATCCTCCTGGCACATCGAACGACTCTCAAAAATCATCACAACAGTTAACCTAGCCTTTTAAAATTACCTGGCCCCATCATGTTTTGCTAGCAACCAATCGAAAATGAGCACCTCAGCGACACCTGGCAACTGGACCCACTACTTTATCAATCTAATCACTTGGAAGATCAAACAACCATCACAATCCGACGATCATTAACTATTGAGCACTTTTCCTTAGCAGCATCACAACCATCGTTGATCCTTTCTGCACTTTAATCCTTAACCACGACAAGCTCCTTAACCCTTAATCATCTGGAGATCATGCAACTGAGATAGTCACTAGATCTCATAACCTTTCTCTCAACCCCAGTTACATCATGACAACACACAAAAGCCTTTATTTGCTAGATAAATTACTTAACCCTAGATAAATCATGAGATCAAGCACCAGCTGTTGATCTTGTCCTCATCTTGTGGTCCTCGTTCTCCACTTAAAACCTTTCCTTAACTCATCCTGGATCTAGAGAACACACGAATGAAGGCATTCTCTAGATCGCTCAATATTTATCTTGACCAGGGTTATATCAAGAGATCACATGAATAAAGCATTCGCGTGATCATTGAGCCTTTCTTTAACTCTAGGTTATATCTAGAGAATCAACGCCAACCACCCAATCAAATCTGCATGAATAGTCCCTATTTAATCTTGGAATGTCAGCATACTTGACTGCATCATCTAGAGATTCAACAACTGAAGGAAAAGATAACCGCCCGCTAGATCGCTAGATGTTAAGCCACTGACCACCAGGACTTGGAGAATACGCGAATGCCACAGTCGCCAGATCACTGAATAGAAAATAGCTACCTAGGATGGGAAATAAAACATGTGCATAAAGGGGATCCAAGTGGCCCGAAAAAGGTAACGAAGAAATAGAAAAGGCTAGGGTTTTTCTAGACTTAGAAAAATTTTGAAACCCTTTTTCATGGAAAAGACCTATTTCTCATACCTTCAAACTACAATATCTCCTTGGCTTTTACACATGAGCACATGTGATCTGAACTGGAGCTTGGTAATACCATGAACAATCCCTACCCAAGATCGAAAGCTATGAAACATCATAGATCTTCTTCTTAGATCAAAACAAGTTGCAGCTAGGGCAAGACAACTTCACAAAATTTTGTAGGAATAGACCATTTTCATTGGATTTTGGCTATGATAGGAAAATGGCCTAACAATGGCTCTTTTTGGGGATGCATGCCTCTTGCAGGCATGACAAGGATCCAAAAAATTTGGGGGAAGCAAGCCACCCACAAAAAAAATAGACCGAAAGAAAACACACTATACACAAAATGTACAAGGGAACCCTAAACTATTGTTCATGGAAAAGATACTTCAAGAGAAGTAAAACTTTAGGAATTGTCCATGAATAGGCAATTCCAAAGTATCTCCAGTTAAATCCTTCAAGATATAAGAATTTGTCCCCCATTTTTCTTCAATAATATAAGGGCCCAACCAGATTGGGTCAAATTTTCCATGCTTTCCCTTATCCTCCAGTCTTGCATTCCATATTAGGACAAGATCATCAATCTCAAAATTTCTCTTGGTAGCTCTCCTGTCATACAAAACCTTGCACTATTTCGACAATCTTTCATTCCTTTCATGTACATCCCTCCTTACCTCATCCAATTGTATCAACTCATTCATTCTTACTCTCATCTCATCATCTAAATCCTCGTCATATGTCTGAACAAATTGATACATCTGCAATAAATTATTCTGAGGCAATCTTGCATTTATCCCATAAACTAGATCAAAAGGGGCACACCCTATAGCTTTCTTTACAGTCACCCTATCAGCCCATAAGGCCAATTGTAACTTTGAGTTCCAAGGTTTCTTATTTTTATCCAGTACTCTCTTGAGAATCTTAATTAGATTTTTGTTACTGGACTCAGCCTGTCCATTTCCCTATGGATGATAAGGGGAAGAAAATGAACTGTGTATCGTATACTACAGACAAAAGTCATTGAATTCCTATGATCTAAAACACATTGCATTGCCAACCACAATAACTTCTAGACAACCAACCTGATAAGAATATTTTGCATTACAAAATCCATTACAACTTTACTAGTAGCTCTTCTAGTGGGGATGACCTCCACCCACTTAGTAAAGTAGTTTGTTGCTACCAGTATCCAAGAATGTCCACCACTAGATTTGTTTGGAATTCCTCCAATAAAATCTATACCCCATTTCTGAAAGGGGCCCTGAACTGCAATAGGTTTGAGTGGTAGATTTCCATTATACTTCAATTTACCAACAAATCTTTGACATGCATCACATTTTCTTACAAACTAATGAGCATCCTTAAAAATTGTAGGCCACCAGAATCCAGATCTGAGAATCTTATGGGCTGTAGTTTTTTCCATGTAATGACCCCCACAAACACCACTATGCATTTCTTCTAGCAAGATTTTAGATCTATCCTTATTCACACATCTGAGAAATACTCCTTCATTACTTCTCCACCATAATTTACCACCTACAATAGCATATCTAGCAGCTTGCAACTTGACAGTCCTCTTTTTATTTTCATCCATATCAGGGGGAAGGGTCAACCTTTGCAAGTAACCGATAACATCTTTGTACCAATCACAATAATCCATATCACAAATATATGGCCTTTGTTCTTCCTCTAGCATGTTTACATGATTGGAAACTAAGTTACTTTGGGCCATCAATTTTGCAAGACCTAGGCCTCTTACCAATTTTGTGACCTGGCTATCAATGTTAAATTCTTGGATCTTGTTGATCCACCTAAATCTCCTCCCTGAAGCTTCTTGTTGCCCCAATATATACTTCATTGTAGCACTAGGAAAATATGCAACCACCGTTTCTCCCACAAGGTAACATTTAAAAGCCTTGACAGCCTTGACTGGGGCATATTCTTGTTTCTCAGTAATATCATATTTTAGTTCAGCTGCTTGTAAGGATTTGCTGAAAAATGATATGGGTTGCTCATATCCATTTGCATTCTTTTGCAACAATACTGCTACAACAGTATGACAAGAGGCAAAAGAAAATATCTACATGGGCTTATCATAGTCAGGTGTCCTTAAAATAGGGGCATCTTTGATGACCTGTTTAATATCTTCAAATGTTTTTAACTATCATGATAAGTACAGTCAAAACTAGTTGACATCAATGACAATATATTGACTAATTTAATTGCCTTACATTTCATTGTAGTAACTCAGTGATCTCTAATCACTGTCTTTCACTTGTCCATTCATTTCATCAAGATATTCAATTAGTTGTAGGTTATCAATTCTTTTTAATTGATATTAAATAATTGAATTGAGTTGAGAGTTTCTTGATGAAGTCTAATAGTAAAATATAATTAAATTTATATGTTCATTAACTGATTTAATTGGGTATATTTGAGATATATTTGTTTAGTGTGATGGTGATTTTATTGGCATTATTTGATTTAAAGAAATTATGTGCATGGTATGTTATGGTTAATATTCTTTTAGGGAAATATAAGAGTAATTCATTTTATATTTTCCTATATGTGATCTATATGTTTAAAATGGTTGGTTGTAATAGGTTTGTGAGTAGTCTTTTTTATCTTCTTTCTGACCTTTTTTCTTAGTGGAATTTATTTTCATGTTGATTTTATTGGAGAGTACTTTTGAGATGTTATGGTTATTTGAGAGTCAATGTGTTCCTTTAAACCTGAATGAAATATTTTGATCACAATACTTTTCTAGATCCTATGTGGTTATTTATTGATTGTGAGCTTAGGAGAGGATAAATATGAGCATTTTAGGGGAGTGGCTTACAATAGGGGTCCAGGTCCCTAAGAGGCTAGTACCAGGGTAACCTATTGTAAGTTGATTCATAAGTGATAACCTAATAATAAAACTTAGGGACAACATTAAATACAAGATTGACCATTGATGCCTCACCCATGCATTGAGTGCTTGTATAGGCTAAGGGTGGGAATGGGATGATACCTAGATATTAGGCATGCTTAGGATTCCTTGTCTTCATGAGAGGGTATTCTGGTTCCACATGGGTCATGTTGAGGGTCTGGGGTCCAAAGTGGCTACTCTAGGGTAACTCAACCTAATAAACGCTTGAGGGTTCAAGGTCTAGAGAGACCAGTCCAAGGTAACTCAAGTAGTTGTCCATGTGATGACACTCTCATAGTTTGTAGCCTAATTCTCCTCTATAGTTTCTTCATTTTCCTCTGGTAGTGTATCTTTGTTGTCTCATTATTACCTGGTGGTTTGTTTTGTATTATTTATTTTTTTGGTACGTGTTGGTTATTTGATGTTATTTATCTTTAGTTGGTGGTACCTTTGAGTTACAAAGCCTTCAGGACCTTCGCTTAGTTATCTTTGATTGAGTTTTTTTTTTTCTGAGTGGGGTTTGTTGTTATCTCCTCAACACGGTGGGAGTGGACCTTTGGTTCCACAAGGTTGGGTGGTAGTGTTTTCTTTTACCATTTGATATTCCAATGATTCTGTAGCGGTGTTGGAGGATGATTGTTCTTGTTACCTTCTTCTTATTCTTATTTGGAGGCTTGTTTGTACCTATCTTTGATGTTCATGATTATATCTTGTATCTATGCTTCAGAGTTGCAGATATTATATTATATTTTATATTTGATTTTTGTGGCATACCCTACGACTTGTGTAGAGGATGTTGTATCATTATGTATACCTCTTGGTATTGGATGTACTTATTATTCATATGAGTTAATTGTAATTATTCTTAATCTAAATATTTATTTTGTTATATGTAATTCTACATCATGGGATCCTCGAGGATTGTTAACTATAATGGATTTGTGCATATGTACTTGTCTATATCTCATGGTTGTATTGCTTCCACATTGTTATCATCATTGATTGTATACACTTAAAAAAAATATTCTATAAACTTAGTGACTTGGATTAGGTTAAATTCTCCTAGGTTCCCTGGAGGGGCATTACACTTGGTATTAGAGCCCAAGTTTCTACACTAGGAACTCTGGGAAGTTGTGTGCCCATTAGATGTCTAAACTATCAAAACTTGAAAATAAACTAGACATATAACACTTCATATTCAAAACTATTATTTTATGACTATGCATCATGTGTTTATTCTTCTAATTGGTTTTGTGATATTATTCTTCTATTTGGATGTTGTAGGAAAGATGGTCATCGAGACTAGATCTATTGGTAGAGGCTATAGTGGAGGCTTTGGAAGGAGTAGGCTTCATAGCCCTCCTATGATTCATAGAGCTATGAGTTTGCATAAGGATATTGGTGAGAAGTATGGTGATTCCAAAGAACCTGATACTAGGCAGATACTTTAGGCTATTTTGGAGCATCTACCTATCCATAACAAGGTTGAGAGAGAGGAATCACATAATTTTGGGAATGAGGAGAGACAAAGATTCAGGAGCCCTAGGAGGAAGGACACTACTATTGGTCATGAGACCACTAAGGCTAGCCAGATGAGAGACCTCCTTAGATCACAACCTCCTCCCTTTAATAGTTTGGGTACTAGTTTTGAGGTAGAGACATGGCTTATCTCATTGGATCATTATTTTTTTATGCACCAATTTGATACAAATGTCAAGGCAAGGTGTGCCATCATGCACCTCGAAGGTTTTGTGGCTACTTGGTGGAAGATTGAGGAGAAAAAATAAAATCCTAGCATGGATACTGTCACTTGGGAGTTATTTCTTGAGAACTTCTGAGAGCACTTTTTATCTGAGTAGTGGCAACAACAACATGCAGATGAGTTCCAAAGCTTGTGACAGTTGACTATGAGCATTCAAGAGTATGAGCGTCATTTCTATGAGCTCAAGCCATATGCAAGTAATAGTGATAAGTCACCATTGATGGTGCAACATTTCATTAGGGGACTTAATAGTCTCATCATTGGGGGTGTTACAGTTTTCAAACCTAAAACTCTCAGGGGTACGGTTATTAAGGATACATTGATTGAGGGGAACTTGGATAGAGGTCATGGTGGGTAGGTTGGTATTCAGTCTGGGGGTCCTTCTTCAGGGCCTAGGGGAAATCAATCTCAAGGTGCAGAGAACTCTAAGAATCCTTCTACCTTTCCAAAAGGTAATCAGAATCAGCATAACAAGAAATTCTTCCATGGTAATAGTGGTGGTTCTCAATTAGGGAACTATCGCAATTAGTAGCATAGTATGCACAATCAGAATGATTAGCCAACTTAGAGTTCACATCAAGATTTTAGTGGAGGTAGTTTTCAACACTCTAGTGCACCTTCAGCTGGGAGAGGTGGTAGTAGAGGCGGTTGTTATTCTTGCGGACAACATGGTTACATTGTTGTCAATTATCCTAATCAATCAGCACAATTTTTGGGATAGAGGTCTACAACTTATGAGCCTACGATTGGGGATGCTGGTAGGTCCCACAAGGTGTTCACAACTGAGAATGATCCATAGAGTTTACTCCATGGAGAAGGGAAGGGTCCAATGGGACCCACACATTGAGTCTTTTATGACTTAGTAGGGCGCATCAAGATTTCAAGATTTATATCTCTTTTTTGTTGTAGGCTTCCAGGAGT